>JACYXH010000659.1:15817500-16057500 GCA_026745465.1 Lota lota | reverse complement strand
AGTAAGAGCGACAGGGTGTTAACATACAGATGAACACATAGCATACGTCTACAAACCAACTAACGCGCGATGAAAAGCTAAACTCTCACATAAAGACATGTTTATAATCATAGATGCTCTGTTAATAGACAGGGTAAATGTGTTTTGATGGATGATATGAGGTATGGAAGACATGCCTTAGGGCTGCACTTCTAAAAATACATTTATAAGTCACATAGCCTTTATTAAAAATGTATCTAGAAACTTGACATCCTGGCAGGTTATTCCGATGCTGGTGTTACGCAACAGGAAAATGTCAGCCAAGCCATGTCCATTTAGGCAATATTTGGTGGTAAGACTTTACAATAAGGGTACATTAATGAGCCATTAATTAACTATTATAATATATAAATTAGCATTCAAGTCGCAATGTGAATGATTTCATCTACTACATACCTTAAAATAACCTGATTGATTTAAATAATGTTATCAATACAATCCCCTCTCACTCAGCCAGCCGAGCTACGCTATTTAGCTCGGCTGGCTAGTTAGTAGTATCCTGGCTGGCTGGTTAGTAGTCTCCCAACTACTAACTGGGAGGGGCTCAATGTAATGGCTTCATGTTAACTAAGGTATTCAATTAAATATTATTGCATACCTTAGTTAGGGTAGGACCAAACACTAGAATAAAAAACAAAACCCTCAAACCTAACCCTAATAGAAAACCCTAACCCTAAAACACTAGAACAAGAAAATAAACCCTCAACCCTAACCCAAAAAGGAAACCCTCACCCTAAAACCTCAAATCAAACCATAAAACCGTATCCAATAAGAAACCCTAACCCTAAAACCAAACCCTAGAACCAAAAACCAAACCCTAACCAAAATAGGAAACCCTCACCCTAAAACCAAACCCTAAAACCAAAACCAAACCCGTATCCAAATAGGAAATCCTTAAAACGAAAAAACAAACTCTAAAACCTAATCAAAATAGGAAACCCTGACCATAAAACCAAACCCTAGAACCAGAAACCAAACCCTAAACCCTAACCCAAATAAGAAACCCTAACCCTAAAACCAAACCCTAAACGATTAATTAATGTACCTTATTGTAAAGTGTTACCAGTTTGGGTCTTATCCAGAAATAAAACTTCGATGGTAAGCAAAATAAACACAAAACAAATACATCAAATAAGAGTGCATGTAATAGCTGAAATAAAACATTGTGAACTGTGTGAAATGCTACATTTGTGATTAGTTCCGCAAAATCACAGCATTACATCACACGTGTAAACTCCAGCAAATATGATCTTTGTAACTAGTAGGTAGCTAGACAGTCTTACAAAGATAGTCCCCAGCCATTTCTTCAATTGCATGGCATGACATCCGGGCATTTTCCGGGCATTGAGAACATTTTGGTACCCAAAATTGCGATAGATATACAACTCCACGGCCCAGTTTTGTTCTTACTAAAGAGACCACTGTCTTCCTCTTCATCTCTCACACGTTCCATCTCTGTCACGACCCGTTAGGATTTCTCGGTTTGGGTAGCGTACTTTGGCCATGGCCAAGACATCTCATTATAATTTTTTGTGCATTGTGTGTGCATGTGTTCTTGTGCATGTGTGCGTGTGCATGTGTGCGCGTGTGTGTGTGTGTGTGCGTGCCTGTGTGTTATGTAAGGCAGCTGTTCATGTGCTGCTAATCAAATCATTCCCATGGCTGGGCTAACTGAAGCTGTGGTCCTCTCCAACTCATTCCCTGTGTCTTTCTCTCTTTCTCCCCTTTTCCCTGTCGCCACATTCTTTTCTTCCCTTTAAGCTCTCCCTCTGTCTACCTATATTCTCTCTCCCTCCCTCTCCCTCCTGTGACCTCAGGATATGTTCAGATCTTGTTTTTCTATTGTGTCTACTCTATCTAGCCATGCTGATTCGTTCCTGCTTTTCTGTTCCACGCTACATTTCCTCCTCTGGCATAGGTAGCGCTCAGGTGGGGGTGGTAGGGCTAGGGCCGGGATGTTCAGTGACTGAGCAGGGGAGCCATGCAATATAAATTGCTTTTGGTGGAATATCTGGGTAGAAACGTTCCTTTCCTTGGACCAGCGAGTTTGTGAGGACTTCTCACCTCCCTGGAAGAAGCTTTGTTCCATACCCTACGTTTTTTCATCACTCTCTCCCTTGGGGTCATTCCTTCTGTTGCAAGCAGGAAGACTTCAAGAGCCTTCAGGTCCATGAAGAGTCTAAGTTAGTTTGTACTCACACCTTTTCCTCCTCCATTATGAATAAAGTGAAACCTTAGTTTGGTGCCTAAGCGATGCCTCGCTATTGCATCTCCTCCTACAATGTCTATTCAAGAACTCAAAAAAGAAGTGATTAAAGCAATCACATAGATTCACACAGATATCTTGTGTTAATTATATTAATCTATTAAAATATGATTACTGAAAAATGTCCTTTAGGAAATGGTTTCTTGCCATTAATATTATATTGAGGTTAGTCTCCAACCACACTGAATTGAATAAGGCTTGTGTACATTTTAGATTGAATCAGTGTTTGACTAACTCAATGTTGAACAAAAGAAAAGTCTAATTTATGAACAATTTGACTGCATACATATTGGATGTTTGATGTATCTATGATTCATGACTTGTTTTCACTATTGTCACTATTATTGAATGACTGATTGGAACTAAATTATGCACCAAGGCAACATCTACCTTTAGTGTGGATTCAATGTATTTTCCATATCAATTATGTTTTTATCCTTAATTGTATTAGTTTATTTTCAGATCAGGGTAGCAGTGGCGATCAAGTGTAACAAAGTTACACTATTAACATTTTGCTTGTCTCAGGGAATTTGTTGAATTGAGTTATAAATTATCTCTCATAGAGGAAGAGACATTCACCAACTGTCTAGCTAGCTACGTACATAAATCTGGATTTAAATGTTTAGACACAGGTAAAGGTATAGAACACAGATGTGTTCTGTTAAGCATATATATATATATATATATATATATATATATATATATATATATATATATATATATATATATATATATATATATATATATATATATATATATATATATATATATATATATATATATATATATATATATATATATATATATATATATATATATATATATAGCTATTGTTAAGCATATATATATATATAGCTATCTATTTATTTATGTATATATAAATATAATAGGGGGCGGGATAGTGCTTGACTCCCAGCTCAATGTTTGGGTTCAAACCCCATTGACTGCAGTCTACCTGTATGATGCATAACCGCAGGCATCTCAAATAAAAAGGCGTCGCTTTGGACAAAAAGAAAAGACACACATGGTTTAATAATAATACAGACCTAGTTTTCCATAACACTCCATCCTCTGCGGAGGAGGGTGAGGGAGCTCTGAGGCGCCTGCCGGAGAGGAGGTACGTAACGCTGTGTCTCCTCTGGAGCGCAGAGCCGCTGACGAATGAAACAACTTTTCATGAAATCCATCGGTACGCACTGACAAACCCCAGTGGGTCTGCAGATCCCCCGGCCCCCATATTGATACAGCCTTCTATTTATATTACAGTTCCATATCCCCTGTAGGGATATCCTTTTCTCACACACACACACACACACACACACACACACACACACACACACACACACACACACACACACACACACACACACACACACACACACACACACACACACAACAATACTCACTCAGAATCAACGGTCATTTTAATATCTTTATTTATTTGATGTAAGAAACCCTGATTGAGAGCGCTGGGTGGAGACCCCAGGAGAACACACTCAGCAGGTTAGGGGGGGGGGGTGTCTCCACGCTCAGAAGCCATGCGCAGCCAGCATGTTAGGTACAGCACAGTAGTACTACGGTAAGATCCAGGTAAAAACCAAATCACAAACGCCCCCCCACACGTACATATAAAGACCGCCGTTTCACTCTCACACCGTCCATAAAGGAAACCAAACAAATATAAAACAGCGTTTTATCCGGGACCGTTTAAACCTAACGGCAATAGCACAATGTGGTTGTTAAAAGTGTTGATTATAATGAAGCAGGAGACGGCGATACAGCAGGCATGACAAACGGACTAGAATCCTAGATGTTTTCCAGTACAACGTTATCAATGCAATCATCTAATCAGCTAACACACTGTGTTGCCTCACTAAACAGTGGCCAGATTTAGACTACACAAACTGTTTCAGAAAAACACATGACTGTTCAAATGAGTTCTGTTCGCTTTTTTTTCCCCCCGACACAGAGTACAAGATGACAGACTGTACGGAGCATCTCAAACCTCAAACGTCAGATTGTCCCACACGCATAAATTAACAAATAAATACAATCTTTTTCTTCCTGCCACTGGTGGCCAACAGACCACTAGGTAAGTCTCTAGCACGACAGTAGCAAAGTACAGAGCATAGGAAGTGAAAGAAACAAACTTTCACATGCAATAATTTGTCTTTGTAGTGATGGATTTAAGGTGACCCCATTAGACAACATCTTGAGATGAAAGAGAAAGATACCATTGATCGTAGCAGGGACAGGAGTTGGCAAACGTTGCAGAAGAAGAGTTGATAAAACCAAACAAAATTAACTGAACCAAACTAATCTGAAAAACTAAATACTGTTCTGTAATCGTTGGCAATGCACTGCCTCAAAATATTGACATTCTCTCTTCGCATTAATGACAAGAGAAGTAGCAAACATTAAGACATGTTACTTGTCCTTTGAGTGCAAACTTGGCCATGCCTGGTCTCCCAAGCCTAAGCTCCATTTCTACACATACGGCTGGTGTCATATTCAAAGGAGTCACAGACCTAATAGCATAATTATGAAGGCTACATATTATAACCAGCATTCCTAACGATCCTAAGCTTATGCCAGTTTGTACAACTCTACGACTGCTCATCTCACATATCGATCCCATTTGACTGCCTTTCGCTTCACAAGAGACATGCATATTGACACAGGTATGTTTGGAAACACACACCTGTGTCTAAAGGGTGTGTCTGTGTGGAACACACATATATTTGCACACAGACGTGCATTACAGTGCATGAAAAAATTTCCCCGACATAGGGATTGAGACTTGGAACCAAAAATATATTATAATAAAATAACGGATCCTGGGGTTCCCCACCCAGCGGACTCATAAGCCTGTCCGTTTAGTTGGAACTGGAAACGCCATGTTTGTGTTCTGTTTTCTCGTCCTCTGAACTGAAGAATGCAGCCGCCATTATCAGGACAAACAGTATTGCATGTACGAACTGGCCAGCAGGTCTTTGGATTCAACATGGCTGACAGTAAAAATAAAAAGTATCTATGGCTTTTGACAAAAAACTTCACACCGTGAACTATCACTCAAAATATACATCTTGTGTCTTCCCCAACAAACGGATAATAGTATAAGAAAAAAAACAATTGTTGTAGGCTTGCCAAAAAAAAAAAAAAATGAAATAATTTGGGTTATATTAACAGTAAATGGATTTTAATCATAGAGGCTATATAAAAATAACTTCAAAATACGTTCAAATAAAGGTTATTATTCATAGATTTAAGGAGAGCAGCAAAAAGCAAGTGAAATTGAGTTTCATCCCCATCTTCTAGTGTGAATATTGCTATTGGATTCAACTAGATGGCCCCTAATGTAGGGACTTATTCAACCTTTTCTAGCCGGGCAAATACCTGGAAACCTTAGATTTAATTAGAAACATATTGCTTGTTGTTCTATGCATAGATACCAAAAACAAATCAAGTACTTTGTGAATCATTTTCTAATCATAAAAAGCATTTTACCCCATCACCAGGGCCTTCCAGAGTAAGGACTTTGAAAAAGGCTTTGTTGCAGTGCTCAGAAATGATCGATTTCTTAGTGGTGGCTTATTTCGATCTAGTTCCTGATTTTCACAAAGACTGACTCATCCTACCTGGGACATTGCAAGAAGTATCCCAGCCGTATCTTCTTAATGCCAGACGTGTGTCACATGTGATTGACGGAGAGCGACTCTTGTACATGGCTAGGGCGAATCCTGTTTGAATGCAGTGATAGACAGTCACTCTATTCTGACGGACTGTGGACCTCTGGACTATTTGGGGTTGAAGAGTTGCAGGTCCAGGCGCACCCACACCTCACCCGTGGGAACCTCGTGGAGCAGCAGGCGCCGTGTTGCCGCGCCCTTGTTCTCCAGCTCCTTCTTGATGGTCGCCACGGGAACCTCTGTGCGACCCAGGAAGTCTGCGGGAGAGGGAGGAGCCAGGGAGAGCACAGGATGGAGGAGAGGTGGAGACAGTAGGCAGTTAGTCAGGGAGAAACTAACACGAAAGAAACTGTCAGCGTGAACAATTATTGACAAAGATTTGTCCCAAAATGTCAACACATAATAATGAATAAAAAGCTACTGAGCTACCATTTCAACAAACACAAAAAGGAAATCAACGAAATGTGAAATTAAATAACAGAAATCCAGCTTCCAATTATTTATCTTGAGGGTGTTCAACAGAGGATTCATAAAAGACGAGAAGTCGCATTAGGTTCGATAAGAGTCGAGAGCAGGAGAAAGGCATGGAGTAAGGCATTGGACGGACCGTCGGGGGAGAACTGGTCCCTCTCGAAGATGGTGATGCACAGCACGTCCTGGTACAGGTCTCTGATGTGGAACTGGCAGTTGAAGTTCCACTTGGGGTTGAGCGTGTCGTTGAGGGTTCTGGACGTGTACATCTGAGCTCCCATGGTCACCTCACAGTAAGGGTTGCTCTTACCTGCGAGGGAAAGGAGGGAGGAGGAGGAGAGGAGAGGAAAGTAGAAGAGAGATAGGAGAGGACAGAAAAGAGGAGAAGAGGAGAGAGGAGAATGAGAGGAAAGAGGAGAGGTGATGAGAGGAAAGTAGAAGAGAGATAGGAGAGGACCGAAAAAAGGAGTAAGAGAGGAGATGGGAGAGGAGAAGAGGAGGGGAGAAAAAGGACAAGGGGAAAGGAGAGAGGAGAAATAGCGGAGAGATAGGAGAAAGAGAGGAGGGGAGAGGAAAGAAACGAAGCAATGGAGAAAAACATATGTATCCAATAAAAAAAGAGAATAAAGAAACAATGTTTTGAACAAAGAGAGGAAAGAATAAGGAATTGAATGACATAAGTAGAGAAGAGACACGAGAAAGAAGGGAAAAAAAGTGCAGGATATAATTGAGTTAACACAATCGCCCTAACAGAAGAAAAATAATGATTAGAATGACTAAACCAGGTTCAGAAGGTCCATGCTCACCGTTGGGCTTGTTGGCCTTGAGTTCAGTAGCTTCTAAGATGGTGACCAGTAGCCTCCCGATTCCACTGGGCTTCAGAGAACGAGCTGTAAGAACACAGACATACTTCAGGCTCAAGTTGTATTGGAGTCATACATGTACAACTACCAGGGAAGTGCTTACTTTGCCAATACTTAGACAATAAATTATAAAACACACAATAATTATAAGTAGTGAACAGGTGAAATGAAAGTACTAGTATATTTACAGCAAAATAACAATATTTGTGATGTCTAAATTAAATGACTTAAACCATTTGCTGTTTTACTGTTACATGTGTGTGTGTGTCTGTGTGCGTGTGTGTGTGTGTACAAACCCTGATAGGCTTTCTCTCTTTTCTTCTTCTCCGTCTCGATGAAGTTTTCAGAAGCAGCTTTAACCTTCTGAACCCACGCTGTCCTGCAAACACGCATTTAATTCACTGTTATTAGCATACATATTTTGCATATTACATTATTCATACTATTACACACCAAATGTGTGTGTGTGTGTTTGTACGCATGCGTGCGTGCATGTAGGTGTGTGTGCATTCGTGTGTGTATGTGTACACGTGCATGTGTGTGTGCGTGCGTGTGTGTGTCTGTGGGCATGCATGCATGTGTGTGTGTACCTCTCGTTGATATTGTCGGTCTTGAGGATGTAAACTCTGTCGATGTGTGAGATGTGGAAGATGGGTTCGTCGCTGGAAGGGTCCGGAAGTTTCACCAGGACTTCGTTTAGAAACACAGGCTGGGGACAAGAGAGGACGAGCTCAAACGTTAAGCATCAATACCGTAGTCCACGCAAAAGATCACGACAACTAGATACATTATACATTTTGTTATCCACAAAAACATATATAAAAATACAAAATACAAAAGCGTTCAAGTCAAAGGAGAAGCACTAAAAGCGTGTTGCTTTTAGTGCTTTGCATGCTTTGCTTCATGTTGGGTCGTACCACCACATGGATAGGGGTTGTTGTGTGTCATGTGTCGGGTCGTACCACCACATGGATAGGGGTTGTTGTGTGTCATGTGTCAGGTCGTACCACCCCATGGCACGGGGTTGTTGTGTGTCATGAGTCGGGTCGTACCACCACATGGAACGGGGTTGTTGTGTGTCATGAGTCGGGTCGTACCACCACATGGAACGGGGTTGTTGTGTGTCTATGTCGGTTCGTACCACCACATGGAACGGGGTATTGTGTGTCTATGTCGGTTCGTACCACCACATGGAACGGGGTTGTTGTGTGTCTATGTCGGTTCGTGCCACCACATGGAACGGGGTTGTTGTGTGTCATGAGTCGGGTCGTACCACCACATGGAACGGGGTTGTTGTGTGTCTATGTCGGTTCGTACCACCACATGGAACGGGGTTGTTGTGTGTCTATGTCGGTTCGTACCACCACATGGCACGGGGTTGTTGTGTGTCTATGTCGGTTCGTACCACCACATGGAACGGGGTTGTTGTGTGTCTATGTCGGTTCGTGCCACCACATGGAACGGGGTTGTTGTGTGTCTATGTCGGTTCGTGCCACCACATGGAACGGGGTTGTTGTGTGTCTATGTCGGTTCGTACCACCACATGGAACGGGGTTGTTGTGTGTCTATGTCGGTTCGTGCCACCACATGGAACGGGGTTGTTGTGTGTCTATGTCGGTTCGTACCACCACATGGAACGGGGTTGTTGTGTGTCTATGTCGGTTCGTGCCACCACATGGAACGGGGTTGTTGTGTGTCTATGTCGGTTCGTACCACCACATGGAACGGGGTTGTTGTGGGTCTATGTCGGTTCGTGCCACCACATGGAACGGGGTTGTTGTGTGTCTATGTCGGTTCGTACCACCACATGGAACGGGGTTGTTGTGTGTTGTGTCGGCGCTGAGGCTTACCGGCTTGTACATCTTGAGCTGTATGTTGTTCTTGCTGCTGAACAGTTTGTCAGGACCGGAGGAGGTCAACTGTTTGGAGGTGTGTGTGAGCAGCAGGAAGTCGTTAAAGAGGAACGCCCACAGCTCCTTGTTGCTCTTGGCCTTGTGCATCTGGAAGATATGAGAGATGGAAGACAGATGGAGACACAAGTAAATAGAGTTCCATACGTGGAAATATGTATGACAACACAGCATGCAACAAGCTGGAGGAGTCAAACCACTCAAATAAAAAGGACATATAATTGAGTTATACTATTTAGAAGGGCAATTTAGAACGTCATTATTCGTACCTTCTTATTTCATTTGTTGGTCTTACATTTATTTTTGTTTGTTTACATTATGGTAATCAGTTGATCTAACGTTTTAAAATATAAAAACGACATAATCGTGTACACTTTACCCTGCTTTCATGCCATCATTTGCCACACCACCTTTCTTAGAGCGCAGTGGACTAGACTAGGTCCTGAAATGAGCACCCCAATGTACTGAATCGAGAATCGATTTTGAATCGGGAATCATTTTGAATCGAGAATCAATTTTGAATCGAAATTGTGACCCCCAAGAATCAAAATCGAACCAAATTGTGAGAAACCTAAAGATTCCCACCCCTACTATTTAGCTGACGGTCCTTTTAACCAAAGGGACTTACAGAGCTACCTGTTACTAAGCAACAGGTCAGGCTGTGGACATTGGGAATCAAACCCAGTATCTTTCTACTGGGGGTCTAGCCGCCCTAGCCGCTACACTCTCCTGCCCTTAGATATGAATAAATAGTAATACCTTTAATTATTTCAGGACACAGATGTTCAACTCACCTTGCCACTGTGCAGCAGTTTCCTGGGGCCCAGGCAGTTAGTCAGGGAGTTAAACACCAGGTTCTGTTGACAGAGTAACGGTATGAGATCTCTCTGTATACATTTAGGTAAGGAACAACACTTTTAAATCATCCTTATTCTTTTTGGAATATTGCGAGTTTGAACTTATGAATGTGTAGAGTGGGTTCAAACTTGTACTTGTAATCACGTCAGGGTAATCGAACACGTTTCAAGTTGGGATGGGTTAAGCAGTGACTGTCCAGTGGTTCTGACAGTGAGCGGGCGGTTGCTATTCACCTCAGTGACTCCATCGCACTGCACGTGCTGCTGAATCCATTCCAGCCGGTCAGAGTTCTCCTTCTCTCGCACGCCCTCGTTCACCTGGTGGACCACAATTTGGAATGTTTAATTTCGAATTAGCTTCCGATCTTAGTTCACTCTGGATGCGAGGATGGAGGGAAGGGGACGGCAGGTGATGGAAGGAGAGGTGGATTCACCTGCTGACACAGCTCCTCTGCCCGCTCAAGGGCCTCCTTCAGGGGGCCCCTGTCTGCGTGGCCCTCGGCTGTACTCTCCAGGATCTACGCGCACACACACACACACAAACACACAAGCACACACGCATACATGCACATGCAGACACACACACACAGTAAGATCATTTCTGTTTTCTAGTGTTTGAGGACCCAGGGACATAAGTGCACAGACACATGGACATGCAGTGTTAGGCTGTCTCTTACGTTTTTGATGTGGAGAGGGTAACGCGTGATTCTCTGCATGGGTTTCAGTAGGAAGCTGGACAGTGGCATTCCTTTGCACCTGTAGTCAGTGGCTAGTTTCTGTGATCAGGATACAGTAATACATGGTTCAAGGAATACAAATCAAATTACCAAAACGAATACAATTATAATTCCACTATGCATACAACGGAAAACCCCTAAGCTTACATTTTATCCATATTCTAACTTTGTATTCCTCTCTTCTCATCCCTATTCGCCCTCTCTTCTCATCCCTATTCGCCCTCTCTCCTCCTGTTCCCATTTACATTTGTACATTAAGTCATTCAGCAGACACTTGTATCCTAAGCATAGAAAAGCTGACAATCAAAGCATAACATCAAAACTGGACAA
This sequence comes from Lota lota, assembly GCA_026745465.1. NCBI lineage: Eukaryota > Metazoa > Chordata > Actinopteri > Gadiformes > Lotidae > Lota > Lota lota. The sequence goes on along the minus strand of JACYXH010000659.1, from coordinate 16,046,338 downwards.
CTCTCTCTCTCTCTTCTGCCTCCTCATCCCTCCAGGCTGACGCCCTTCACCTTAAGGAAGTCCTTGAACTCAGGCTGGGTGTCAGTGCGAGTCTGCAGCAAGGAAGCGCCGTTGATCTGGCAGGAGCAGAAGCGGATGTAGGGCTGCATGTGGGCCAGCTCGGCGGCCAGGATGTCTCCTATCACCTGCACCGGCATGTTGTCCCCACCCGTCTTCTTACGCACACGTAGCGCCCTGGCGTGCACACACACACACACATACACACACACCCAAATGCACAGGATATTTGAATAGACACATACGCTTACTATATATATATATGTATATACTGTAAACAAAATAAAAACCAAGGCCAGACGAAAAATGCCTGTGGGTTTGAGAGCTAAAGTTAACCAAACCATAAACCATAATTGAAAAGTAGAGTGGAAGTTTCTTTTATTTTGGAGAACAGCAAGCTGCCTCCTCACCCTCTCCTGTTGTCTTTCGATCATCCGAACAATGCTTGACATCTGCTGAGGCTATTATGCATCATGTGTTCCTTCATCTGTTGCTTACTTCAGTAGTTTGGTGTTGCAAGCGATCAACTCCTTCCAGTTGACGAACATCATGCCCATCTCCGCTTCAGTCAGGCGGCCGGACTCGGACATGGGCTTATGGAACACCTGGAAGCAAACCAAACACGCACACACACACACACACATTGTGAGAGTTAAAAAAGGAGTGATCCAATCTAATATAGACCACAACGCACATTTGTACAGCGATAATGGCGGGAGTTACCTCCAGGACGATCTGCAGGTCTTCCACGTATTTCTCCTCGGTCTCCATCAGCTCATGGATGTAGCCCTGTCTCTTCCTCTCCTGGGGGCTCATGGTTTCCAGGCTGGCCAGGTTCGCACACCCTGGACCCAGCAAGAGGACCCGCCGGGGGGAGAGGGTGGAGACCCCAGAACAAATGGACATGAAAGGTCAGCGCTCAGCTGCTTCTTAAGACAAGTGTACATAGAACATATTTAATTGTGTGAATCCTTGGCAATGTTAGGTATGGCATTTACAAAAAAACGTTGTTTGGTCAATTTTCTTCATTTCTAAATTATAATTATTTCCCTGTGTCAACGTGAAACACTCTTGAAAGGTGCTATGAAAACAGACACACAGACACATACACATTGCGGCGGTGTCTTAGCATTGACGTCAACCTCTGCCTCAATACATTTCCCCCGACAATTCATTAACACCCCTTGCGCACACATTAACCTACGCTCTATAGCAACAGTCAAGCACCCAACTACAGAGATGTGGTCATTAAAAATCAGCACAAAAAAGACTGAAAAATGAAACCCGGCTTCAGACACGAACTGCATTCTGCTTACCTGGATCTGCGTGGCCATAAGAGCTCGCGTGCACATCTCCCAGACTGGCTGCCTGCTGTTCACCTCTATCTGACCCTTGACCTCCCTCCCCCCCTGATCCATCGTCTTCTCCCTCCATGCCACCCCACAGGGCCAGGAAGTTAAACCCGCACTGGCTCTGTACACTCATAGTACTGGAGTTACCCTGCGCCCTCTCTAGTCCCTCCTGCGTCGTCTACCCCCTGTGGTTCTCTTCTCTCCACTGCTCTTCCCCTGTCCGTCCGCTCCTCTTCTCTTGTTGTTGTTCTGTCCTGTAGACTCAGGGTCCAATCAGAGACTAAAGCCATTCTAAGCCCCAGCAGCCAAATCTGTTTGTACCAAAACATGGAGCCCTGCAAACCGAATGGAGTTCAGAGTCCACTGACAAATATAAGCCCCATCGAAGACAAAATTATGAATGGCTAGATATTTTATTCTAAAGAGCCTCTGAGATTAAATCTGTTAGTGGAGAGCTAAGGTCACCAATTGTAATACTGCATACAAAATGTGTTTGATGTTCACTTGAACAATGCTTTGTTTTAAAAGACCATTGAGTACATTTTTTATAACATGTTGTTTTATAGAGAACATATTTAAAATGTAGTGATCAATCTTCTCTGTTTTATTACCATGTGTAATGTTGCTGTGTCTTTGTCTTCAAGAGAGATATCTGTCAATCTTTTGTTCCTTGTATGTACTGAAAACATGCACAATGTGATGATGTGCGCCCCCCCCCCCAAAACAAACACTATTACTAAAACACACGGCTTCCCTTCTAACCAGCCTTTAATGTTTAATTTCACTCGACAAATATATATTAAGACACATATTCATATATTTTTTTGTTTTATATATTTAAGATAAATATTATTTCAATCTTTTAAGAATAAACTATCATTACATTTTATGTAAATGATTAGATAACACAAAATCAGGATCAAAATCAGAATAATTGTATCTGTTAACTATTTTTACACCACAATATTGGGTAATTGCAAGATCAATAGTAACATATTTGGAAGCACTCAAATGTTTCCATAATATGCTGTCCCACCGCACCGTTAGACATTTTATGGTCTTAAAAATGGAATTATGTAACTCCTGCCCCAAGTGGACTAAGCTAATTTCCTCTCCCACACATGCGCGAGCACACACACACACACACACACACACACACACACACACACACACACACACACACACACACACACACACACACACACACACACACACACACACACACACACACACACACACACACACACACACACACACACACACACACACACTTTGCATAGATTTAGATTGTTTAAAATAACTAAATACACAAAATTAAGGCAATATAGATGGGCCACTATGTGATTCTGCATAGTTTGATAATATCTTTGTAACATGCCTACAAAAGACATTGGAACATGGTTGGTCTATTTCCACACGGAAACCCAATAATGTTTGCTCAAAGCAAGCTGTATACACACAGATACACACAACCACATACCCTAGTGAGCAGCACAATCTATAAAGGTGCACTTACAATATCCTAATCACAACCTAAACTTCAACAGCAGAGTTTATGCCTTTGGCTTTTATGTATTCTATACTTCTAGCTCATTCTAGCGTGTTAGACATGTTTTCAAAACCACAAATATCGTGATGGACTATTATAGGCCTAGTGTAAAATTGTCTGTATTCTGAAATGTCTGTATTGTATCCTAAAGTACTAAAGTTGGGCTAATGTAATAGCAACTGTAAACTCTCTTTTGGGCAGTACTGAAGAGCAACCTAAGTTCTTGTAGGGGTTTTAAACCACAAGCCTGGCCAAGAATTGACAAATTTGACAGATGGTTTTTGGTAATGCAGACCAAGAAAAATAGTGGGCTCTGGAGTGCGAGCTGAAGCCTTGAGACACAGAGAAGAAAGAGGAACACGATGATCCCACATCTTCCTTAACACCAAACAGGAAGTCACCATGAAACAGAGACAAGCGATTATGGGAGAGCATAAAGATGGAAGGTGGGTCAAGGTGGACTCAAAGAAGAGCAAGGTGTGAAATAAAGGGAACTTAAAAGGTAAGGATGGACAGGACAGGGAGACAAGAGGAGACTGCAAAGAGACCCACGATCCTACTGCTTCACCAGCGCCTGTGGTTTGTGTCCCCGCTGTGATTTGAGGTCAAACCAGGAACCAGTCACTCCGTTCTGGATGGACTTCTGATTTAATTAGTGTGTTACTCTTGAGTCTTGCTCGGAAACGAGTTGTTTATAGTACAAAATAAGTGGCTTGGCTTTAGTTTATCAGTTAATTTAAAGATTCAATATAATAGTTATAATCTCCCTATAATATTGATATATTTCTACATCCTGTATTGCTTATGCTCTCCATCTATCTCACTCACACACAAACAGTGACGCACACAATAACATTTAATCAGAGAGCGTGGAGCATTAACAAGGGGGCGGTGTCTCTGTAAACTCCGCCCACTCTGAGAAGTGTGACAGTGGGTCTCTCTGAAGCCAGGAGAGGAAGAGGAGGGAGAGGAGAACTTTCTACCAGCCTAGAAAAATGAACAGACACAAAGGGCAAACAAGGAAAACACAAAAGGAATAAAGGTAAGAGAAAGAAGGGAGGAGGGAAAAAGGGAAAGGAATAATCAATAACAACAGCTATGGATGGTTGTACTGAAAGAGAAAATGAGCACATTGAAAAATGGCAAAGATGAATAGAATGACAAATAGGAGAATATAGGGAGCAAAAGCTCATGTCTTGTGTCTCATCTATCATGCACTGAGGATATATACAGACGTAAACAAAGAACTGAACAGTATTTCTAACTGTAGTAAAAATAAATAAATATCTACCGCAGTAGGAAAGATAATACTGGAACCCAGCACTTTCTCTCGCGCCCTCATATATATATACTCATTATTCTAATTAAACAAGACTTTTGATATTAAACCAAAGGGATGATTTTAGGGTATTTTCAATGATATACCTCAAGCCGATCATTGTAAAATAATAGTTTTCTTGTGTGTGCGCATAACGTGCATGTGTTGATGTGTAGTCCTGTGTTTTACAACTAATTAAGAATTTTCTTCATTCAATCAACTATCTAGCTTAAGTATCTATCATCTATTCATTATCCCTAGTCATATTAAGAAGGGGTCAAACACCGGACTTACAAAGAAACAGCATGTTTTACTCACATTGTTGGCTGGGATCACACTCTGTAGTGGTCATCTGGATGTAATTGGTCGGGAACAACCCCGTGACCCCGTTGAGTTCGCCTTTCCACCAATCAGGATCATTCTTATTCAAAACATTGATTAGTTGCCCTTTGGAGAAGCTCATCTCGTCCCCATTGGCTGCCATGTAGTCGTAAATGGCTATCACCTGACACACTGGGAGACAGACAGACAGATTGGAGACCCCTTTTAAGTGTGTGTTTGTGTGTGTGTTGGTGTTTCCATGGCTTGTAGCGGAGTGTGTTAAGAATTGTCAACTCAGAAATGGCATATCGGTAATATCAGCTCATGTATGACCTGACATTTGTGTGTGCGTGTGTGTGTGTGTCCGTGTGTGTGTGTGTGTGTGTGTGTGTGTGTCCGTGTGTGTGTGTGTGTGTTACCTGGTTGGGGTGCAGGTGTGGACTTTCCGCTGTTGGATCCCAGCACGGTAACATGAGTCGCAGGGAACCAACCCTTCTGTCGTTTCTTACCTCGGGCCTGAATGCACACACACATACACACAAGAACACACACCTAAAAGGTTTGTACCTTTCCATTAACCGTAGCACGCAGAGTGCTCTCCATGGCTGCATTTTTAACAGAACCATCAGAACAGTCCTTAGTGGTGGCGCTGAGGTTCATCCATTCAGTGGGAGGTCAATAGGAGTATACATCATGATAGCTCAACCCAGGTCGCCCTCTAGTGACGTTGGCCGTTGACATTGGAAGGGTCCAGCAATATCTGGCTCCACTCGCTTCAGTTATTTAGACTCTGGACTTTGCATGTTGGAACTGTCTCTGAGTCAGTGAAATTAGAATCCTAACACCACTGTTTCCCGGACACGAGGCTGAATTGAAATGTTTTCATTCTACAATGTATCATATGCGAGTTACATGCTAAACTGACAGTAAAGTATTTACAGCAAATGTGAGTGTCAGAACAGTGTGCCGGAGAACCTAGTGTCTAAGGGTGTTCGACTCTCAGCCGAAAGGTTCTGAGTTTGATCCCCAACGCCCGAAGCCTAACCTGTAGGCATCCTTGAGCAAGATACCATACCTTAATTTTTTTTTATAAAATCCAGAATCTGTTGCTGTCGCAGGCCTGTAATAAGCCTTTCCAATCATTTCATTCGGCAAGAATGAAATGATTGGATGGCTTACCTGTCTGTCTACCTACCTACCTACCCGGCTACTGTCCATGTACTAATTGCGAATGACTGGAGTCTTCCACAAGGCTAGGCAGACCTATTGCTAAAGCGAGCTAGTCACATGTTTTGGGGGAGTGGCTTTAGAGGGAGGCCTGAAGGAAGGGATGGGATTTCTTCGGTTGGACGCTTTCAAAGTCTAGCTTACTCTGGCTGGTTTCTCTAAAGTTGCCTACCTTAACGACATATATCTGAACTGTGAGTCACTTTCCATAAAAGCGTCTACCAAATTACTGAGTAGTTAAGGTTTAAAAATAGAAAGCTGGCTAACAAACAATCCAAAGAAGACCCCCGTCTCGGCTGTGGTTACTAAGGCGACCGGAGACAACGCCGGCAGGACACACTGACCTGGAGCTCTCCGAGCCACCAGCCTGAGACGTTCCTGCTGAGGATGAGGACCAGCTGGCCCGGGGCCAGGCTCAGCTGACCCAGGCCTGTGGAGGTGTAGGCAGTGGTCACCTGGCCGATATCTGTAGAGAGGGCCAACATGCACACACACGCATGCACGCAAACACACAAGCATACACACACACACACACACACACAAGTCAGGAAGGGACATCATATCGACTTATGGATATGAGAAATGAAAAACATTTGTAAAAGAAAAAAAATAAAGAAACAAATATACAATCGGGCCTACCGGGTTTCTTTTTGCCAGAAAGGCTGGATGTCTGAAACAATAGCAGAAATGGTTTTGTTACTGAAGTACCACAATCATGGATGAACATTCAAGCAGGGCAACTAATTATATTCGGTGTGTTCTGCATTGGACATTACCATGACTGAGAGTCAGTGAGTGTAAAAAGGTCAATGTGTATAATTTTACACTGTATGATTTGGTTTTGTCATCCTGTGATAGTTGGTGAAAGTGTCAAAAGGAAAAATCCCCCAAAAACTGAGAAAAGCAACAAAAAAAGCTTAAAAAGGGGTTAATGTTTAGTGAGCTTACATCACTCTCTTTGGACTTGACATAGTTGCTAGGGAACAGGCCGGTTCGGTCGCCGATGGCGCCCTTCCACCACTCCCCCTCCCGCTGGCTCACCAGGATGACATCGCCCTCCTGGAACGTCAGGTCACCCGGCTGAGGAGACTCGTAGGTGAACAACGCCACGTACTCTGGTGAGCAGAGGAGGAGATGCACGTTAAAACACAGAGCAAGAGAGACAGACAGGGAGAGAGAGACGGAGAGAGAGAGAAAGACAGACAGAACGACAGAGAGAGAGAAAGACAGACAGACAGAAAGACAGAGAGAGAATGCCACGTTCTCTGGTGAGCACAGAGAAGATGGAATACACCTAAAAGCACAGAGAGAGAGAGACAGACAAAGACAGAGCGACAGAGCGAGAGCGAGACAGAGCGAGACAGAGCGAGAGCGAGACAGAGCGAGACAGAGCGAGAATGAGACATAGGGCCCTGGGGTCAGGAATAGAGAAAAGAGAGATGGTGATGAAGGGTTTAAGAGTTGATTAATTATGCAAGAAGTGCCGAGTGGGCACACATGGAATTAATAAATAAATATATATTTTTTCTTTATGGCTAAACATACTACAGTTACTCCGATGTTGCTTTCAAACTAAAAGCAGCACATAAAAAATGCATGTCATTCATTGCCACACAAAGACAGCTATACAGGTAGTGTGGTACCTGTCAACTTAGTGCACAAACATACTTTTGTATACAAAGGTTAATAGAAAACAAAAATAACATAGAACAGAAAAAACTGTGTGGTATAAGGGAACTTTAACATTTCTAATGAGGCCAAAACATAATTAAATATGTATTGGAGTGATAATAGAAGAAGCAGTAAATAGAGGTTCGCCATCTTACCTTCCAACATCTGGCTCGCGTCTGAACCGTCAGGAGTGGAAAAGACAGCGCTGGAACACACACAGTTGTAATTATCACCACATTGCAGTCTAGCCAGGTCCTGTGCATAAACATTCTCAACTCGCATTCTGTATCATGACGGCATGCATCATAGTCAGCTATGAAATGTATGAGCGTGAGAGGGTTAATGCCATTTAATATAACAGCCTTTCCTTTTGTCCTGGTAAGAATTTTATGAAAAATGAATGTAGAAGTTGATCTTGATTGCATTAAAAGTGAAAAAGAAAAAATACTAGTGTAAAAATGTTTTCAATGACTTTGCATTTCTGTCTTTTCAAAAATCTCTGCTGGCCATTAGAGGATACGACCCACTTTCAACACTTGGTATTGGCAAAAACATTCTCTAAACTCATGATAAAGATCCAGCTTAGAAGCTATATTCTGACCTATGAGTTTTATTGAATGTGATCTGTGAAGATGCATGAAGTAGTTTGCTAGTTTACTAAGTTATTTAGTTTCATTTTAGTTCTACTTTATTTTACTTTCTGAATTGCACCTTTTTCTGAATCTTAGTATGTTCCATATATTCATATTTGTTCAATTACAATTTGCTACAAATGTTGTTGTTTTTTACCATGAACTAGCATCCAAACAAAAAGAGATCGTCCAAACAAAAACTTCAAAATAAAGAAAACATGAAAACCTTAATAAAAAATAAAAAATAAAAATAAAGAAAACCCTCTAAATCCATAAACAGGACCTACTCTGCGCTGGCCTCGTTGTTCCCCAGCAGAGTGACGTATGTCTTGGGGAACCAGCCCTGGGCCCCGGCCAGCTCGCCCAGCCACCAGCTGTCCTGCTGCTCCAGCACGCGGATCACGTCGTCCTTGCTGAAGTTCAGGTGGCTGTCCGTCTTCGCTGTCCAGGAACACAGCGCCTTGGCCTGCAGGTTACCCACCACCTGGGGGGAGGGAGAGTCAGCGAGAGAGAGAGAGTCAGTGAGAGAGAGAGAGAGAGAGAGAGAGAGAGAGAGAGAGAGAGAGAGAGAGAGAGAGAGAGAGAGAGAGAGAGAGAGAGAGACAGCGAGACAGCGAGAGAGAGAGAGAGAGAGAGAGAGAGAGAGACAGAAAAAGTGAGAGAGAGAGACAGACATGTACATTGTCAGTAATGTCTACTACGGAGATTGGTAAAGACTAGTCCAAGTCCGTCAATCTATGCCACGGTTCTGGGAAATAGTTTGATTAACTCACTCCACAACCTAATAGAATCCACTGTACTTTACCCTTTTTTACTACTACAGTAAATAATTTTATTTTCCTAGCCAATAAGGCTCTTTCGAATAGAATCAACAAGTCTGACCTCACACAGATCCATCCCCTACACAGATTCATCCCCTACACAGATCCATCCCCTACACAGATCCATCCCCTACACAGATCCATCCCCTACACAGATCCATCCCCTACACAGATCCATCCCCTACACAGATCCATCCCCTACACAGATCCATCCCCTACACAGATCCATCCCCTTCAGATTCATCCCCTACACAGATCCATCCCCTACACAGATCCATCCCCGCAGGACAGATCCTACACAGATCCATCCCCTACACAGATCCATCCCCTTCAGATTCATCCCCGCAGGACGGATCCTACCTGTCCCTGTGTATCGGAGGGGGCGGGGTTTGGAGAGTGTGTCGGCGTGAAGGCAGACTTTGTCCCCACGGCCATGGCTGCCTCCAGCGTGCTGTGGCCCCCTGGGCCCTTGGAGAGATGAGGCTTGAGGGACAGCTTAGGCCCCGCCACGCCGGGTGAGGCGGGGGTGTCGGGTGCGTCGGCTGCTCTCTCCACGTAGCTCTCCGGGAACCAGCCCATCTTTCCCTGTTTGCTGCCATAGAACCAGCCGGCCTCACGCTCCGTAGTCTCATCCACCTGGGAGGTAGGGAGACGGGGGAGAGGGAGAGAGAAGTAGGGAGCAGGGGGAGAGGGAGAGAGAGGTAGGGAGACGGGGGAGAGGGAGAGAGAGGTAGGGAGACGGGGGAGAGGGAGAGAGAGGTAGGGAGCAGGGGAGAGAGGAGAGAGAGAGGTAGGGAGCAGGGGGAGAGGGAAAGAGAGGTAGGGAGCCAGGAGAGAGGGAGAGAGAGAGAGAGCGGTAGGGTGCAGGGGGAGAGGGAGGTAGGGAGCAGGGGAAGAGAGTGGTAGGGGCAGGGGGAGGGGGAGAGAGGGAGAGGGAGGTAGGGAGCCGGGGGAGAGAGTGGTAGGGGGAGGGGGAGAGGGAGAGAGAGGTAGGGAGCAGGGGAGAGAGTGGTAGGGGGCAGAGGGAGGGGGAGAGAGGGAGAGGGAGCCAGGGGAGAGAGTGGTAGGGGGAGGGGGAGAGAGGGAGAGAGAGGTAGGGAGCAGGGGGAGAGAGTGGTAGGGGGCAGGGGGAGGGGGAGAGAGGGAGAGAGAGGTAGGGAGCAGGGGAGAGAGTGGTAGGGGGCAGGGGGAGGGGGAGAGAGGGAGAGAGAGGTAGGGAGCAGGGGGAGAGGGAGAGACAAGGAAGGAGGGATGGTAGAGAGGGAGAGAGAGAATAATAACTTCAAGAAAGAGACAAAAGCAACGTTCATGCATTATTAGTTACATTTGAGAGATAATGACAGAGGGAAAGATTCTCTTCTCATCGTGACAACATATAAGGTTGTTAATATTGTGACTATGGGAGCTCACACAGGAAACATTCCTTTCTCTTGAACAAGCATTTGTATTTACTAACCTCGATGACGTCGTCGGCATCGAAGGAGAGTTCATCCTGGTTCCTGGCTGTGAACGGGTAGAGTGCTCTGAAGGAAGTGAGTGCTGCCGACTTCCTGTGGTGCGTGGCCCTGGGCTGAGGCCACCTGCAACACAACAGTGTATCAAATGACTATCAATGCAAATGAGAATCTCAGAATCCTAACACTTCGCAATATAGTAAAATTGCAAGGGTATAATATACAATGTCAAGTAATTTTACTGCCCAAACCTTAATATAGAATATACACATACTATTTTAAGTTAACTACTAAATGGGGTAACGCCTGAATTCTGTGACTATATACTCACTGTTATATACACATCATATTGAGACCTAGCTAGCTAGTGCAGCTACATAGCACCTTCCACAAAGCAGGGAGTTAAGTAAGTGATGGAGTCGTCGTGTCCCAAGCATAGGTTGTGTCTCACCCTTCCTCTCCTCCAGTCCTCTCAGCAGAGCGGTCAGTTTCTCCTGGATGTCCAGCTTCCCTCCTCCTCCACTAGCCTGCAGCGGCGGCTGCTGCTGCTGCTGCTGTTGCTGCAGGGTAGCCTCCCCCCTGCGTCTCCTCTCCTCCTCCACCTTCTTCCTCTCCTCCTCCTCGCGCTTCCTCTTCACCTCATCCTCCTGCCGTCTCCTCTCCTCCTCCCTTCTTCTCCTCTCCTCCTCTTCTCTCTTCTTGCGCTGCTCCTCCTCCCCGCGCCTCCTTTTCTTCTCCTCCTCCTCCTCCTTCTCCTTCTTCTTCCTCTCCTCTGTGTCTCGCACGGCGGCCTCTGCTGCCCGCTGCCTCCTCCGCTCCTCCTCCTCCTTCTCCCTCTTCCGCTCCGCCTCCCACCGCTCCTCCTCCTGTCTTTTTCTCTCCTCCTCCTCCTGCCTCCGTTTCTCCTCTCTCCTCCTCTCCTCCTCCAATTTCCTCCTCTCCTCTTCCAGTTTCCTCCTCTCCTCCTCCAGCTTCCTCCTCTCCTCCTCCGCCATTCTCCTCTCCTCCTGTCTCCTGCGCTCCTCCTCCTTCCTCTTCCTCTGCTCCTCCTCCTGCCTCCTCCTCTTCTCTGCCTCCTCCTTGGCCCGTTGCTCTCGCTCCGCTTGCTCCTTGGCAGCCAGTAGGCGGGCCTGCACCTCCTTCTCTTCCTCCTCCCTCAGCCTGGCCTCTCTCTCCTCCTGGATCTTCCTCTTGCGCTCCTCCTCATCTCTCCTCAGCTTCTCCTGCCACAGGCGATCCTTCTCCTCCTTGATACGCCTACGGACACAGGAGACGCAGAGGAGGCCAATATTTAAGTGCAATGCATGTAAAACAACAACCATGTTAGGGTTAGTCTGATTATAATCAATAATATTATAATATTAGTAAATGTACAAATGATCCAGGGCCATTTTTCTTTCTTCAAATTGTGTTGCCTGCGCATGTGTTATGTAAAGAAAAAAATACTAATAGGAAACTTTGCTACAAACTCCAATCATTTGTGAAACTGCAAGATCGCTCCACTCTCTCCAACTGAAAGACTGTTTTGACTCGTCAGGATTTCAGTGCTGAGGTCATTAATTAAATACAGACGGTGAGACGTGCACCTCTGAGCTTCCTCCTCCTCCCGCCGCTGCCTCTCCTCCTCCTGTCGTTTCCTCTCCTCTTCCTGTCGTTTTCTCTCCTCCTCCTGACGTCTCCTGGCCTCCTCTTGCTCCATCTTCCTCTTGGCTTCCCGTCGTTTGTCCTCTTTGATGCTCAGTAGCTTCTCCAGTTTTGCCTGCTGCTTCCTCGTGCTTTCTCTCAGGTCCTTTACACACACACACACACACACACACACACACACACACACACAAAAACACGTACACACCCAATGAATAATCATCAATACGATCAATTAGCAATAGTGCACAATCAACAATGCTCAATCAAACTAAATGACTTGAGTATAGTTGTGGTTAAAAAAGACAGTGAGGCAGAGACAATAATATCCATAAGAGGAACAAAGTTAACAAAGAAAACACAATGAGAGGGCAGATAAAATAACGAGGCAGAGCGAGAGAAAGAGGGGCCAGGGAGACGAGGAAGAGATCGAGAGGAACGGAGCAGAAGAGAAAGGACCTTGAGCAGGTAGAAGAGGTTACTGAGGCGGGCCAGCAGAGAGAGGGCTGCCTGGACACCCAGGTCATCAGCACCCACACGCTGGAGAGAGGGGTGGGGGAGGAAAGGGGTGGAGACAGAGGTGAATGGAAGGGGAGATACAGAGGGGGAAGGATGCAGGAGTGAAAAGGCGGAGAGGGGCGAGCCCTCCCCACCAGTTGAGGATGAAGCCGGGCCAGACATACAGAGAGCTCTTGAAAGGTAGAAGGAAAGGTAAGGGAAGTTATGAAGGAATGGAGGGGTGAAGAAGAGGGATTTGGTAAAGGGAAAGGGAAAGAGAAAATGCATAGTAAAAGCAGTAGACACCAGTTACAATAAGTTTTGTAAATGCAGGCAATGAGAAAATGTTTTGAGTTGTATTGTTAGCTTCTAATACTAAGCCTGATCCAAAATGTTTGCACATTTGAATATTGAATTAAGAGTTCAAATGTCAGTTATAATATCCCATTGGCGCTTTTGTTGGTTCACTTTAAAAGGGATATCACTGGTGTGAGTATAAGATCTACCAATGATCTCCTCTTTGAGAGCGTTCTCCAGGTGAGCTCACCTGGACATCGTGGTTGTACTGTCATAAGTATAAGATCTACCAATGATCTCCTCTTTGAGAGCGTTCTCCAGGTGAGCTCACCTGGACATCGTGGTTGTACTTGTCCATCTCGGCCAGTTTGACGGACGTCTCTCTCTCCAGGGTCTCCAGCTGCTGGCGGAGCAGACGACACGTGCCATTCCTCTCCGTCACGTTCAGCTTCAGGGTGGACAGCGATGATCCTGGAGAACCGTGACCTACACGTTTACCATTTAATATTCAATCCTTTAGCAGAAGCTTTTAATCCGGACTCTCGTGCAAGTCATTAAAAGGGAAGGCATCTTAGCACCCTTCATCTGGGAGTCGAGCACCCTAGCCTCACCACTGTCATGCTCCTACATGATATACATCCATACACTGTTCCCCATAAACACGAAGAGCTTGATATGAGAGTTTGGAAAAAGTATATCTTGAGTATCTTATCATACAAACATAACTACAGCCGCTAAACCAGACATGGGCAACATTCTGACCCTGGGCCAGAACCGGCCCATGGACCATCTCAATAATAAACAGCCGCCAAAGTATATTTGGCGACATATTTTAGCACTTATTTCTATGTTGTTAAGTCAGTTTAACCTGTATTATATACAGTCTATGTTAAGGCAGTTTAACCTGTTTTATATACAGCCTATGTTAAGTCAGTTTAACCTGTATTATATACAGTCTATGTTAAGGCAGTTTAACCTGTTTTATATACAGCCTATGTTAAGTCAGTTTAACCTGTATTATATACAGCCTATGTTAAGTCACTTTAACCTGTATTATATACAGCCTATGTTAAGTCAGTTTAACCTGTATTATATACAGTCTATGTTAAGGCAGTTTAACCTGTTTTATATACAGCCTATGTTAAGTCCGTTTAACCTGTATTATATACAGCCTATGCGCGTTACACCCACACTAGAGCCCCATTGGCCATGCAGTGTTTTACTTGGGGGGGGGGGGGGAACATTTTGAAAAGTGAAACGTATCCGGTTTAACCGCATTTGAGTTAGGCTATCGTCTAGGGCAGGGTACTTTGTAATCGTCTCTTGTGTATAAATATTGTGAGGAGTGCTGCTGTTTGACGGCTTCACTTGGAAGCCCTGCCACCTCGCATTCTATGTGTTCCATGTTTCATTTCAATTGTCCAATGTGTGGCCCTTGGCTTACTTTATCTAAGTCAATAAGGCCCTCTGGAAAAATGATTTGCCCACCCCTGCTCTCAACCATGTTGTTTTAAATAGATCTCATTGGCTAAAAGCAGCATTCTAGGTTCCTTCCATATGGACTCCCTGCACTAACCTGGCATGTTGTTGTGTCCCATGGTCTGAAGTTTCTCAGTCAGCCTCTTCTGTTCTGGGGCCATCTGGGATAACTTCCTCTGAAAGTCCTGGGCCAGAGGGCAGAGAACCAAACGTCAGGCATGTGGGGACATGGGGAACTCCGACAGGAAACGCATCATTGATCATCGGGCATGTCAAAGTTAGTATGAGTTGAGGATGTCCAGAAATAACCCGTTTATCTTTTCACTAAAAAGGTCCCGACTCTTATTTGAAAGGTAATAAATAATTAGCAAACTTACACTTATGGAAATAAGCTAAAGAGGCAAAATGTAGGCAGGCCAGCGCTTCCTACGGAATATGAAATATGGCAGTCCAAATGTTTCAAGTGATTCACCCCAGAACACCCATCCCTGACTGTCTCCTACAATTTCCAGGAATGACACTGGCAATGAACAAGAGATGTATTTGCAAATAAATGTGGTGACATTCATATTTTTCACACACACACACACACACACACACACACACACACACACACACACACACACACACACACACACACACACACACACACACACACACACACACACACACACACACACACACACACACACACACACACACCTCCAGCTGTCGCTGCAGGCTGTTGATTTCGTCCCGGCGGGTGTCCCTCCTCTGGCCAATCAGGTCCAGCTCAGTCCTCTGGACCTTCCTCCTGCTCTGGGCGTCCCGCAGCCGGTCAGATATCTGACGGTGCTTGTCACCCTGGGAGCGGGGGGGTTCGGGAAGCAACGGTCAAAGGAGGGACGGGGAATGAGGAGAGACATAAACGGAGAAACTCAAGAGAGGTCAAATGTGTGTATGGAGTGCAAAGAGGCTTTTTACAGTAAAAGCCTTCACCTTTCAATGATCCTTTCATTACTCATGTACTGTAGAGAGCTACGCCTGTTGCGATGGCACATTGGAAAAATTGTCCTACACAAATGGATCAATTCCGTTTTAATAATTAATTAAATGGTTTAATAAAAAATGTGAGGGGTAAAGGCATGGTCCGACATAAAAGTCCTGATCATTCCTTCACTTTCTACATTTACACACTTGGTTTATGCTTAACGAAACACATAGAGGTGTGCGGGGGACCGCCTGTCAGTCATGGAGTCCCCCGTGAGTGACAGGGGGTCCACAGCCAGTGCCAGTCCAGTGTGTAGGTTCCCCCTCCTCCGCCTCTCTCACCACAGCCTCCAGCTCCATCTCCAGGCTCCTCTTGTGGGCCTTCAGCCGTATGATGTCATCCTGCTCCTGCTCCTTCTTGATCTGCAGCTCGCCGCGCCTCCTCCGCTCAAACTCCTCCTGCCGCTGGCGCTCCAACACACGCTGCGCAGCCTGGGACACAGACAGACACACAGGCGCGCAGACACACACACACATTTAAAAGTGTGTACTTTATATACTGACAGGTGAAACAAGCACATCTTAAAGGGAATTAGAGATATTGCGTCTTAAGCTTGAGACTGTTACTGAGAAGAAAGTTTTAACCACCCTGGATCGATTGTGATTGCGCAATTTAAAAACAATGGGCACACATAATGTAGATTTAAGGCAGTACAAGTTTTGAGAACCACCCATTACACAGCACAGCGCTTCACACCTCCTTTCTTTCTATCTCCTTCTGCCTCTCCTCCTCTCTCTGGCGCTCCAGCTCCCTCTGGCGCTCCAACCTCCTCTCCTCCTCCTTCTTTCGCCTCTCTTCGGCCTCCCTGGCCTCCTTCTCTCTCCTCTCTCGCTCCTCCCTCTCCTTCTGTGCCTGCCGCTCCTGCTCTCTCCTCTGCGCCTCCTGCAGCTGCTGTCGCCTCTTCTCTAGCTCAGCGTTGCCCCTCTCCAGGTTGGCTTTGAACTTGTCCTCAAAGGTCACTGAAGGGTCAAGAGGAAGCGCAAAATGAGTAAGATAGATGACAAGATTCATCTGAAGGTAGAAACGATGGCAAACATATGAAATAGCTTCTGGAATAGTCTTTGTCCTTAGCAGATTTTGATGGCTAACTTCTTTTAATGGATATCTTCAACTGTGAATTTAGATAGTGATCACTTTCAAAGTGTAGATTGTCCAGCTCCTGAGGGAATTCAATTGATTTTGATGCAGCTTGTTTCCATGCAGTGCTATTATGAGTACCACATATGTCATATGCTTATGCTCACAAGCTTATAATGTTGTTCAGCATGAGCATTTATTTACTCTTCCTCAATTCACTTTGCGGTACTGTGTTTAACTTTCAGTGGTGGGTTTTGGAAGCATTTCGGTAGCAAATGTTGCTCCAGACGTGGAGGGCGAGAGATACATACGGTTAGACTCAGGGGGAGAGATACATACGGTTAGACTCAGAGGGGGAGAGAGACATACGGTTAGACTCAGAGGGGGAGAGATACATACGGTTAGACTCAGAGGGGGAGAGATACATATACGGTTAGACTCAGAGGGGGAGAGAGACATACGGTTAGACTCAGAGGGGGAGAGATACATACGGTTAGACTAAGAGGGGGAGAGAGACATACGGTTAGACTCAGAGGGGGAGAGAGACATACGGTTAGACTCAGAGGGCGAGAGATACATACGGTTAGACTCAGAGGGGGAGAGAGACATACGGTTAGACTCAGAGGGGGAGAGATACATACGGTTAGACTCAGAGGGGGAGAGAGACATACGGTTAGACTCAGGGGGAGAGAGACATACGGTTAGACTCAGAGGGGGAGAGAGACATACGGTTAGACTCAGAGGGGGAGAGAGACATACGGTTAGACTCAGAGGGGGAGAGATACATACGGTTAGACTCAGAGGGGGAGAGAGACATACGGTTGGACTCAGAGGGGGAGAGAGACATACGGTTAGACTCAGAGGGGGAGAGAGACATACGGTTAGACTCAGAGGGGGAGAGAGACATACGGTTAGACTCAGAGGGGGAGAGAGACATACGGTTAGACTCAGAGGGGGAGAGAGACATACGGTTAGACTCAGAGGGGGAGAGAGACATACGGTTAGACTTGATCTTCTGTGGAGGCTCAACGGCCAGGTCATCAGTCAGAGCTGCGTAGAGGGAAGAGCTGGAGCCGTTCATAGCAGCCCTGCAAGACAGCGTTTCAAATAATGTAATTAACACAGTACATGAATGAGAGCATTCTCACCAAAACGTGGTCCAACAAACAAAAATAAAAAAGTCCCCTTCTAGCATTGATCCTCCTCTAGAATTGGTCTCATATTGGCGTGACATAAGTGTATTATGTAGTTGTATAGAAGTGTCCTGGTTCAGTGCACCTGTGTGTGGGTGGGACCAGCTCGGCAGGCAGGGTCAGCGGTAGCGGCTGTCCACTCTTGGCCATGTCCACCAGATGCATGGCTAGGATGAACTCCTCAGCCTTCAGCTTGCCGTCCTTATCCAGGTCAGCCAGGTTCCTGAAGGAAAGAAGAGCAGAACACAACAGCCTTAGGACAACGTATGATGCTCTGGTTTGGTTTACTTCTCCTTGTCTACCTTATAGATAAACCACACACACACACACACACACACACACACACACACACACACACACACACACACACACACACACACACACACACACACACACACACACACACACACACACACACACACACACACACACATCTCACCAGATGGAGGCCAGCTGTGTCTGAGTCAGCATTGTGGTTGCCATGGCATTCCTCACCTGCAGGCCTGGCAACAGCATGGATAACATGTCATGAATGGGGGGGGGGGGGGGGGGGGGGGTACTTTGTAGGGCACTTTGCAACTATACAGCTGGTACCCCCTGAGACCGAAATCCAGAATCATTACTTTTAGTAGAAAGTACATTTTAAATAATTAATGTGTGCCCACATTTCACGAAGGCACACATGCACATGGTTTACTTCGATGGTTATACGGATTCCTTTAGAACATTCATGTCATGAATAATGGGTGTGGTCCATTAACAAGTTACCCGTGCTGCCTATTCAGCCTAACCTATAAGCAGCAAATATTAGGTATTGTTACTTGACAAAAAAAATTATTAGCGGAATGAATACATTTTGTCAATGCAAGCATTCAATCATTCCAACACTAAAAAAAACACAGGGGAAAAATACACATTTATCATTAAATCTGTTTTCTCTTTGTTTCTTTCTTGTTCCACAAGAACTGGTCCAACAAGAAGTGTATGGTGTTGCTGGGGTGACTGAAAACACCCACAGCTATTTGCCAACACACACAGGAACTCTACTTCCCGTGGCTGTGCTGAGGCTGCATGGCCGTTCAACTAGGGAGGGAACACCCATGGCATTACATGGGGACGGTTCAGTTAAGCCTCTGACCCACACCTGCATTCCAGCTGACTGATAAACACACATCCACACAAACACACACACACACACACACACACACACACACACACACACACACACACACACACACACACACACACACACACACACACACACACACACACACACACACACACACACACACACACACACACACACACACACACACACAAAGGACTTGACGGTTGAATGGCAAGGACTTGAAAGACCTCCAACTTCAGCATGCCGGGTTAAGAAACGTGTACTTCCTTCCTGTTCACACATGGCAAACCACTGACACGTTTGTCCATTAACCCAGGTGAATGCATCAACACGTTGTGACCATGTGCAGGTGGTTCCCTCCACTAATGACACCAGGGCCCAGCAGCGGTGGCTCACCCGTGAGGTGCCCGGTCATCTGTTTGTCCAGACTGTTGAACTGCTGCCTGTACTTGAGCCTGGAGGCGTGGGGGACGGCCCAGTCACTCGGGACCGGGAGCTTGGAGGACAGCAGGGAGGGAGAGGAGGAGTTGGAGCTGGAAGACAAGAGGTATGCGGTCACGTCACATCACTGCAGCCACTGTCAGACACGAGACATGAGCGCCGGTGGAAGAGCCTGATTCTGATCCTGAGGATAGCAGATGACGCTGCACTCAAGGAGACGTTATAGGGTGCAAGTGGTAACTAAAAAATGATATATAAGAAGTGCTTCGTCTCAAGTGCTGTTAGCCTCCTCAGACAGATCACCTAAAATATGCATAATGTGCAGTTACTGCCGCATACTGTTTTGTAATGTTTTGAATGTCTCTTCTAATGTTTTGTACTGTTTTGAATGTCTCTTCCCCCTCGTGTGGACATTAAGTTGTATTATATTGTATTGGAGAGGCAACACTGGGGCGTATTGGTCTGATTGAGCAAATCCACTGCAGTCAGAAGGAGAAGTGTGATCCTAAGACGAGAATACAACAGAGAAAAGTACTGCATGTTGCTTACTAACTGTAAGCAATTCTACACTAACAGTCTGTGCACTTTTGCTGAGATCTGCGCCCAAATTAAGAATTGTCTTTTAGCAGATGCTTTTATCCCATGCAAATTACAGTGAATCCAGATACATGTCATAACGGAGCAGGTAGGGGTTATTAGGCATCTTGCTCAACAATGCCTGCAGATATGTTGTGGACATTGGTGATCAAACACCCGAGAATCTACTACACCACCCAGCGCCTATCTCTCTGTTTCTGCATGTGCGTTTGTGAGTGTACCTGCTGGATCCGATGTCGAGCAGGGAGGAGGTCCTGTATACCCCTGCAGAAGGAGTAGCGAAACCCAGCGGAGAGGAGGAGTAACCCGCGGACAGAGGAAGGCCTTAAAACAGAGACAGACAGACAATATGACCTGAGAGCAGTATGACCAAGCAACACAAGAGTCTAGTGGCCACCAAACTCAGGACACATTCATGTGTCACATATGCCACCCCACAGCATGATGAGGCTTTCCTTAGTAACCGAAAAACTTAAAGAAATAAGATGTCAAAATGTGACTAGAGGACAGTAAATGGACAAGAGGAAGAAAAGGAGGGACGAGAGGAGTCCTTTACCAGTAGCTACAGGTCCAACAGGATATGGCTGAAAACCCCCCATATTGCTGTTGAGCAGGGTTGTGTTCCCCATGGTTGACATCAGAGGGCCCATGCCCGTTGCCGTAGGAACCATTGGGGTGAGGGGGGTCAAAGGGCCCATGGGTGAAAGCCCAGGGCTTCCCATGGTGAGAGGGGTTAGCATGCCGATGCCTGCACCCGACATCATGGAGAGGTTCGGCATAGCACCCATTCCTTGGTGGGAACACAAAAGATTGATAATAAAACACAGCGTTTATGTTACCATGAGTCATGTCAAAGCATTCATATTGTACGGTTGCATTCAATTCCTTCAAATGTGAACCCTTATTGTAGCAAACATAAACAAGAATCTCTTGCTGTCGAGTTTGATTGACGTGATGTGAAGTTTGACGTGAAGTAAAGCATGACATACCATAAGCTGGGTTGAGACTGGGGGCGGGCACTGGAGGCTGCTTCATGATGATAGGCAGAGCTGAGGGAAGGGGTGTGCCTTGGAGTTTGAGCTTGATGAGCTTCATGGCGATGGAGAACTCCAGCCTGTCCATCTTTCCATCCTTATTCATGTCAGCCAACGCCCTGGGTAGGGGGGTAACAAGGAGAGACAGACCGACACACAAAGAGAGTCAGTCAGACAGAGAGAAGCAGAAAGGATAGACAGAGAGAAGCAGAAAGGACACACGGAGAATAAGACAATGGTACATAAAAGTGGCATAAAAACGAAACATTTAGCATGTTTGAGATTACTCAATGCTGTGGGATATTTGATTCACTGCACGTCGCAGGGTGTATCTGACGGGACAGAGACCCATGTGAACGTCTCACCATATCTCTGCCAACGTAGTGCCAGGCAGCCCAGACTGCAGGAAGAACTTCCGTGCCTGCTCCCCTGCAGAGCGGACCAACAGACACACAGCACAGAGAACATGGATGAGTGAACACATTTACAATTTCGTGCTCGACGTAAAATACGTATACACATCACATGTTTTGTATCTGATAATCACGGCAGGCTGATGTTGAAACACCTAGACATGCGTTTTTCACATTGGCCAGAGACCATTTGGATTAGTCTGTATGCATCCACGTATCTCTGTTTTCCTCTGTAGCCTGTGTCTATTCTCTCTGTGTTTACACTGGTTCTGATGACATCACCATCACCACATAATCATTAGACAGAGCCCAGGTGGTGTGCAGATAGGTCCCTACTGTGATAGGACAATGAATATGTGTGTGTGTGTGTGTGTGTGTGTGTGTGTGTGTGTGTGTGTGTGTGTGTGTGTGTGTGTGTGTGTGTGTGTGTGTGTGTGTGTGTGTGTGTGTGTGTGTGTGTGTGTGTGTGTGTGTGTGTGTGTGTGTGTGTGTGTTTACCTGAAATGTAGCCCATGGCTGGAAGGAGGGTGTCAAACGTCTGGTCATGTTTGTTCCTCTCCTCTGGAGAAATCGCCCATATACCAAGACTACCTATTATGGGGAAGAGACACAGAGAGAGAGACACACACACACAACATATGCTATGACTATTTGAAAGAAACCCAAATTTAAAATCATAGGTCGATCGCCATTTATTCCTTATTCATACATTCAGATCCACTTGGGTAAATCAATAAAAGTCTCTCTCTCTCTCTCTCTCTCTCCTGGTCTGATACACACAGCTAACAGCCCATAACTCAATGAAACAGCAAAATATGTACATGCTTGATCTAGTAGCAGCAATCACACAGTAGTGCACACACAGATACAACCGTGTACGGTCAAACACAGGCACAGATGGACACGCCACATGCAGGCACAGAAATGAATGCACCAACCCACACACACACACAGTGTATGAATCTATCGAACACTTGAGTAAGAGTTGAGCAGTTAGAGTTCGGCTCTGTTCTGCTGATACCCACATTCTTGTGTACACACACACACACACACACACACACACACACACACAGCAGGGGTCTTACCATTCATCTTTGCAGGTGGCAGAGCTGGATCTCCCTTTAGTGTCCTCAGCTAGTGCTCATAGTCATCTGAAACACACACACACACACACACACACACAGTCTGCTCATCAATCAATACTGCAGCTATGGAAAAACAATGCCGTCTCTGACGAAGGCAGAGAGAGCTAAAGCGAGAGCTAAAGCGAGAGAGAGAGAGAGAGAGAGAGAGAGAGAGAGAGAGAGAGAGAGAGAGAGAGAGAGAGAGAGAGAGAGAGAGAGAGAGAGAGAGAGAGAGAGAGAGAGAGAGAGAGAGAGAGAGAGAGAGAGAGAGAGAGAGAGAGAGAGAGAGAGAGAGAGAGAGAGAGAGAGAGAGAGAGAGAGCGCGAGAGAGAGCGAGAGAGAGCGAGAGAGAGAGAGAGAGAGATTCTGATCAGTCAGCAGAGCTGAACAGGCCTTCTCCTGTTCTGTTCAGTAAAGGGGCTTGCTGGACACGTCCCAAACGTTTTACATGCTGCCCTGCCAGTGGGACATGTTCCAATACTATCCCCCATCAGCGTACATTTAATTAGAGTTCAGCCCAATGCAAACAACTCAACCGGGACACTTACGCATGTAATGACAAATATACTGTATACTACACAGTACTCACGCCAATCATTTCTCAGAAAACCTGTATATGTGCACTGGCACACACGCGCACACACACACACACACTGTGTACAGACAACAGTACGAATCAGGCAGTATGTTTAAACACAAACAGAACAGACAGGAACATTTTTATCTGAAAGGTACATGTAATAAGTTTATGAAAAGGACAATATATAGTGAAGAAAGTTCATTCTGTTTACTCTGAATGTTGCCAATCTACATGCTGACTGTAATACAATACGATAAACACTCTTCTCGTGGATATTGCCTGCAAACCTTTCAATGTTTTGGTGAAACTAAAATGCCCACACACTACGCACCCTTCTGGAGAGATACTCTGATCCTTCTTTGCCGTTTGGTAGAATTTATACCACACATTGCATGGCTGTCCTATATTCAGCACCTGCTTCTTCCATGACTTCCTGCCTGCCGTCATCCCTCTAGAGTCACATGACCAGGTCAGAGGAGGGAAAAGAATGGAATGCCAATCTCAACGCTCACCACTTCCTCGACAGTAACCCACAGACACAAGAATATTTTTGGTGACAGGAAGCAGGAAGTGATACATTTTTTGCAGCGCAAATTGCTGTGATGTGACTTGATAAAAGGGTCCTGAACTCCCGGAAGATAAAATAATCTATATTTGGGACCGAGGGAGACTATACTATTGATTACTAACCTTTTAGCTATAATAGGCATAGTGTAATAATATATGGAGAATGATTAATAAGTAATAAAGAGAAAGAAACGGAGAGAAAGGCGCAGTCCTGTGTTTTAAGTGAATGTGGTCATTTCACTAATGATGGATACCAAGAGGGGTATAGAGGGTAAAAAGGGAGGGGGACTCCACTGCCTGCCATCTGTCACTCTCCTACATGTCTATTTTTTTTACACAGTGAAATCCTCCTCCGCTTCCATGTCTTCTCCAATTCTAGCCATCTCCTTTGACTCATGTAGCTGTGGGTGCAGTGAATGACAGCAGAGTCTCTACTATTCCCTGACATCATTTCACTTATTTCTTCATTTTCATTTTCAGTATACTGGTCCAAAATCCAAATATATGTTGTTAATTTTTATTTTATGCATATATATTTTTTATGAATTTGCTCCGTTAATCAAATCCAATATGTGTGGTTGATAACGTGTGTGAATGTCTGTGTTCCTCAGGCCAGGACTGCAGAGCCCTGAAGGCTAAGCTGACTTTGAGACACGGTGGGAATTGGAGACAGGTCATCACCTGGCCAGGTATATGCATGTCTGCTTAGACAGCGAGTGTGTACTTTTTGTTTTTTAAAGACTGCAACAAGCTGCAACAAGCAGAGCTAGCCCAGTAGCAAGCTGGTAGATAACTTTGAACAGACAGATTTCAATGTGTTTTCAGAACCCGGCTGGCTGGTTGAGATTTGACGAAGGGATGAATTTTTGACAAAGGGACTGGCTGACGGCGGAGTCACCAATTTGCAGATTTCATGCAAATCCACATAATGGAAACCCCTCCAGACACAGACACATGTGCACACACACACACACACATGCGCGCGCATACACATGCACACACTCACACATCTGAGTAGAGGCATTTGGCTACCAAATTAACAGAGCAGTCAGTGACACCCATACTTGGAGAGTGTGTATTTGCACAGTGATAAGTGTGATCACATTCTGGCCCGAGTCATATAGAACACCACATAATAGACCGATCACCACTCACACGTATAATGCAGCTAGCTAGTCTGTTCTCTTATATTCATACAAAATAACACCCAAAACCTGCCGCCGATCTACCAAAAGCAATGACTTTCAGCAGGACGTGCATTTAAAACAATCAAGTTATCCAATGTACATCGACGCTCTCGATGTCTGGTATCACGGGTGTGGTGTACCAGACTAGCCTATCTGATGCTTACAAATACATTACTAAATATAGATGGGTGGTGTTTAAATATTACGTTAATTATGGCCTAACGCTACCGATTTGTTACGTTATGTGTAAGCTATGCAGAAGGACAGAGTTACACCTTCAGCACGTGCACACACTAGAAATGAATTTGCTCTCAACCAGAAGTGTGTGTGTGTGTTCTCTGAACAAAAGTTCATAAAATAACTCAAGGTCACATTCCTTCAAAGCGACTAACAGTAATTTTCTTTATAGATACATGTCATTTATGAGCAGGTAGGGTGTAGGGCATGTTGTTTAAGGACGTCCACAGGTAGATAGCAGACATCGGGGTTTGAACCAAGAACCTTTCAACTGGCCAAACACCCTAGCCACTTGACACATCTGCCCCTATCATTATGCTATTATGTGGGTGACGCTAGGTCATCTTCCCTCCACTGTTTAAAAAATATGCGTTGCTCCCAGCATCACTTCCAGCTAGCCAAGTTGGTGTTGTAAAAAGAAGCCTTTCCTGACATCAACTCTATCCAAGTCAGTCTCCTCATTTAGGATATCCTTCTATCACCTCCACAGCACCCTCAATTCAAGTCTTTCTCAAGTGCTGCAGGTGCTATTTGCACTCACACACGCCTCTCTTAAAGAGGCCATCAACACAGGCTACAAGCATTGTGTCAGATTGGGTCTGATAAATGTTTGCCTTTATGTGTATTGTATTCATAAGAGGCAAGGAATGACTCACCAAGTAATGCTCTGTGTTGAGCTGCCCTGATTGGGCTAATCCATAAAGGTAGAGGGTAGACATATGGTTTCTTTATTTTTTTAGATTTATTGAGAATTCAAAGTACAGGATTTATTCTCCTGATTGATTGTGGCATTAAAACAATAATATTTTTCAAAATAAAGTATTGTAGTACACTTTGACTATTACCTATACACTTTGACCATCTGCTTTATTGCTGAAAGTTGAAGGTTGTAGTCCTTAAGACTACAGACTACTTATATGTATAAGGTATTAACTGTATGCTCTTAAGGAAGTACAGTAAGGAAGGGCTAAACCAGTTACACAACAGCTAGCTATAAGACAAGGCCTAAAACCACAAAATCATTTCTACATTTGCAGGGCAGATTTCACATCTACACTTCAAGGTAGATACACCACACTGCTTGTAGGGTTTTCAGAAAAAGGAAGAAAGGGAGGTGAAGACATGGTCGTGATCAGGTCGTGTTGTTGAGTAATGTGCAAGGAACATCTCACTGACTAGACCAGAGGCATTACAGGGTAGAATTGCAATCCAGTTAAACATCAACTGTTGGAGGATCTTCAGGCACGTCTATGCCTGAGATATCAAAACATGTATGAGAGTGTTAGGGTTAAATAAGAACAGCAGAATAAAGACAGCCGAACTCTAGCACAAACGTGCTACACCGACATGACATCAGCACCTGACAGGCATATATTCAGCCCAGGATCTACTGCGGACGTCATCCAACGCCAGTAGTACTTAGAACCATGCAGGACCGTATTCGTATCGATAACAATCTGGCACGTTTTTCTCTCACACACACACTCGGATAAACCGATAGGTAGCATTCCCTAATCACTAGCAAGTTTCAAATCCTGCTACCTGCTCAACTTGTTTGGTGGTATTTAGGAATCTTTACAGCATTTCTGTACTTGAAACCTGTTTTTTGCAAACACAAAACTAAAATATATACCTCATAATCATACATGAAAATAGCCTACATGTAACAAAAACCCTTAATCTGCTCCAACTCGTAGTAAATGGTTATTAGGAGGCATTATTTCGAGCTTGGTATCAACCTTCGAAGAAGGCAAATTTGTACATTACAGAAAGCTTAACTAAACTTTAATTGGTAACGGTTAGAGACAAACTCAAACGCAAACCATGGTTATTGTCTACATAGCTCTAATATGTAATTATTTAATAACAATGTCAAACTTACACTTATACTTGAATAGGCAGTTTCGGGCTCGTACCTCTCTCATTTCAAGCAAACACCATGAACCTCCAATCTCTCTCCGGGCCAATGTTGTGATCCAATAATCCTAAACGATTTCCCAGATGAAGTATTAATATTACATTATAGCAGAACACAAAACACTCGGGGAACGTTACTTAAGTTGCCTACAAGCCTGTTGCTGACAGTTTCGTGTCACACAAACAACATGGCGTACTCGTATTCGAGTCGGATGGATGGGGAGCTGTAAAACCAAGCACCGAGTGGGAGGAGAGAGGGAGGAGAGAGCGCGAGAGAGAGCGCGAGAGAGAGCGAGAGAGAGCGAGAGAGAGAGAGCAGAGTAGAGTAGAAAGTAGAAAGTAAGATAAGTACAAAATGAGGAAATTATTCCAAATGAGTATTCTTAATGTGCATTATTACTGTGCTATTTTTCATACACTTGCCTATTGGGTGGAAGGGACTGAGGCTATGTACCTGTATATTTGAGTAGCCAATTTGCTTTGTGGGACCCCATATCAGCATTACAATATTTTGGAAAAGTATATTTCCCTTTTTGTTATTTATAATAAATAGGAAATGTGATTTGTTAATTTATAATTTGATTGAACGTACAACAGAATCGTTTTAGTATTTTTAAGGGATGCAGACCATATATGTATAATTAGAGGATGCAGAACCTAGTTCACCCACACAGCGCAGTGCACAAAGCGTACTAGGTTTGCGACTACGTTACGACAGATTGGTTTTGATACGTGCCGTAAAGTGTTTTGCCCACAAGTGTCTATCAACATCAACAACTGCACATTTAGAAAATGTTTAATAAAAAACCAAGAAGAAACATTCGGCAAAGAAAAGGAGAATCCAGTGACGAAGAGGATGAACATAAAATCGAAAACAAAGACGAAAATAACAAGCTTCTTGACAACTCCACGGTGACCAAGCCATTTAAAAGTTCACAAGGCCGCGGAATAACGTGCAGTTCAAGGCGAGAAACGACACCGCCAAAGTCGGATCATAGTGAAGAAGAAGATGCTCCTGAGACAGTGGTCACACACACAGTGGCGGACAGCAGAGATACACCTGAGCAGAAACAGAAAGGAAACGCTGTGCTTAGTTTCTCCGACGACAAAGACGGTAAATATAGGGTGGTGAATATTTACATTGATGTGTTACAAAAATATATACATTTTTGTAACACCGGTGTTCATGCAGTAGACTAGACTATTTGCATAGTTTGATAACGTTTTTTTGTGTAGTGTGTATGGCTTGTCCAAAAATAATTGTATTGTCTTGTTTATTTTGGTTTTCACTTAGCTGAAGGAGTGGAGTTTAAGCTAAGGAAGTCATCCGACAAAGCGATCGTTTTTCAAGCAAAAAGAAAAGAAGGATCATCATCGAAGAATACTCACAGAACCCGTATGTACCGGTGCTCCTACACATGAATATAGATACTGCGACTTACTGATGCAGAAGTGACTTAAGATTGTTTTATAAACTGCTTTATGGCAAAATGGACATTATTTTCAGACACAAATGAGAAACAAACTTATACCATTTTTATTTGGACACCCACTACCCACATTTGGTATCCCCCTAGGTCCAGCGAATCGGGCTCCCTTGCCGTCTGGTTCACCCAGGCAGGATTCTTCAAGTCCAGCCTCCCTCCCCACACCTGAGCATGACAACGAAGATGATAATAGTGATGGTTCTACATCATCGCTGTCCAGTTTGTCTTCCTCGCCAGCCTCCAACCACTCTGCTTACAAACCAGGTGGTGTGGTGTGTGTGTGTGTGTGTGTGTGTGTGTGTGTGTGTGTGTGTGTGTGTGTGTGTGTGTGTGTGTGTGTGTCAGGAAAGAAGTAATGTTTCTGAAAGAGTCAACTCGTAATTGATCTTGTGTGGTATAATCTAGTTACAGAAATAGTTCTTACTCAATCTTTTACAATGACAAACACATTTTAACTCTCCAGCCAAGACAACTATGTCTTATTGCTTCTCATTCAGTTGTTATTATTATTATCATACATTTTTCTGTATTGCATGAATTCCATACAAAACCAACAGTTTCCAAGATATCAACCACCAACTGTAGAAAAGCCCAACGTAAAGGTGGCAGTCTGTGTTCCTGGCCTGTACTGTCTCCTTGTAGTTATCATCCCTAATGCGAAAGCCATCAAAACGGCCAGGAGGCAGCGTCAAGAAGCAAGATCCCAGAAAGACTTCATTTCCCTGGGTAGGGATGACCGGAGCTCCCCTGGCAGCACCCCAGACCGCCGCAGCAGGGACAGCGAACACGAAGATGACGACGACGAACCAGATGATTGCGAGCGAAGGATTGAGTTTGCCCCACGTTTGAAAAGTGTTCGAGAGAGGATTGCAGAGAAACTAGGTATGGGAAAAGTGATGGGCGAGTTATGTAATGTTGCATGGGGATTCCATGATTGCCTATATGTGTTGAACAGCCATGTCATTGTGTGTCTTGTGTGTTGGGACAGGAAGCAGCGATGAAAGTAAATCTGACTCGGAGGAGGAGGAGCAGAAACTTTGGGAGGAGACTCAGATTTGCAAGGGAGTCAAAAGACGACCAGGTGAACAGGTAGGGAGACTTTTTCATTAGACCTTGTTTATGAGTGGGTTGTATTGGTCTGGAACGGTAGATGGCCACCACTACTGGGACATAGCATAAACAGGACCTCACACTAAACACAAATCAATCAATCAATCAATCAATCAATCAATCAAGCCAATAATACATTGTTTATCAGGTATTCAGAGTATCTGTGGATACCTATTGTATACTAGTAGTTTGTAATTGTTACTCTTAAGAAATAAGAGTTTTTGAGAGAGAGTCTTTACGGCTATTTTCATCTGTCTTCATATCTCAACCCTCTGCTTCTAGAGTACGAATACAAATGTATTATAATTCTGTTACTCTCGGATACAACTGTCCTGCTAGGTTATAGCAGAACTTCTGTGGAGAGAAGGAACAGAGCCTGGGCAGGAAACCCGAAACAAAAAGGGTGTAGTTACACCTTGTTTCCTGTTTCGTTTCCACTGAAGAGAAAGTCTTAGCACGCGAGTAGATGAAGCTTTCAGAAGAGGATTTTAATAAGAGTATTTCCATAGGGGCCAGTCTACATGGTGTTGATTTGAACTTTACAGACACTTTTTTTACTGTTTACTACTGCTGGCCAAGTGTGTGTTTGCCAATTATGCGCTAACAGATCTCCGCCTCCAGCAACATGATTGGTCTCCAGAAAAATATGAAGCGAAAGAAAGTCAAACGCCTGCCATCAGACTTTATATTATTCATCTAAAATCTGATTTGTGAGACTACTCTTCATCATTACATGAACGTTATCTCATTCAGAGCAGCCATGAGTTCTAGTTACAACTAATCTCACTACTGCTTCTCTTTCAGAACTTAGGTAATATTAACATCCCCTGTAATGTTAATGTGATCCATGCCTGGTTTACCAGAGTCCTTCAGGCAGTGAAGCCAGCAGCTACAGCAGCAGGAGCAGCAGGAGGAGGAACCAACACAGGCAGAAGAAGGCTGGGTTCAACTACCCAGAGAGTCTGCCCCCCGTCACCGTCTCCATGGTGAAACGGAGGCTCACGGGAAAGTCAGTAAACACTCATTTCCGTCAGCACTGCGTTAACCCTAATTTCAGTTAAAGTCAGTTAATGCTACACTTGCACGGTAAACGCTAATGTCACTCGATGCTAAATGGAATCACATTTCAGTTAGCCAGTAAACACACATTTTGGTTCAAAAAATTAAACACTAATTTCAGTTCAGAGTCACTTAGGCCTTTCGTTTCATTTCATGCTACGGCAACACTCACTTCAGGGAAAGTTGCTCAATGCTATATTCCACTTCTGCTCCTCACTTCTGCTCCCCTCCTCCGTCCAGACTGGAGTCGCTGAAGGAGGTGTACCGAGCGCGGCAGGCGGAGCTGAGGAGGATGGAGGGGGACGTGGAGAGCGCCAGGAGCTCCCTGGAGAACCTGGAGGGCAGCGCCTCCGACAAGCAGCTCCGCTTCTACAGGGCCATGACCCAGTACGCCCACAACCTGGTGGAGTGTCTCCAGGAGAAGGTCAGAGGTCACAGCAAATTCGACTTATTAGGTATTCACAGTGAATCTGTGGATACCTATTGTTATTGTGGGGTTTGGGTATTATTATTATTCCGGATTGGTAACGCCTGCAGCTCAGCTCCTGATTGCACAAAAATGTGTCTACGGCATTTGTATTCCCAAGCAGGTCTTCAAAAAGTTTGGTGGCGATTCCCCAATAGGGGGCGCTAGAATTACTGGTCAAATCACACATAAACGGCATCTACTATTAAACCAGTGTCTGTGTGTCTTTGTGTGTATGTGTCCTTGTGTGCGTGTATGTTTGTGTGTTTGTATGAGTGTGTGTGTTTTCGGGAGTAAAAAAAGATCTAGTGCCGAACAACTACGGCCCGCCCCTGTCGGAGGCATAGTTGCGTCTAGGAGTAATGACTGCTCCCGTGATTCGCTTGAATAGTAGCTGGGATGGGCGGTGCGTGGGCTGTGAATACCTTTCGTGACTGCTCACAGTCCTAGTTACTATTGTAACCCTGTTTATTTGTCCAGTCTCGTATGAACCAGAATGGCACATACCTTATTTGGATAAGATGGAGTAATAATAGTAGGTCTTACAGATTTCTGAAATGTGCAAAATCTTGATAGTTAAAGATTAAAAAAGTAAATTCATGTACCTTGATATAGTTAATATATTTTATAGATTTATTTTGGTACAAAATCTCATCCATGGAAAATGACCAGAAGTTAGTTTTCTGTGTGACATATGGCTTCATGTGTCTGCAGGTGGTGGAGATCAACTTGTTGGAGCTGGAGTTGCACACTCTGCTGTCAGACCAGATGGAGTCACTGTTGGCACACCGAAGGAAGAGTGTCAGAGAGCAGGCAGCTCACCTGCAGCAGCTCACCCGTGAGTAGCACGTCGACATGTACAAGTCAATATATAAATGGAGATAACTAGATGGATACAGCGGAGTAGTTTGATTGCCAATTATTATGGACAAATAGCTCGACTGGCAGTGGAAAGTGTGTGTGTGTGTGTGTGTGTGTGTGTGTGTGTGTGTGTGTGTGTGTGTGTGTGTGTGTGTGTGTGTGTGTGTGTGTGTGTGTGTGTGTGTGTGTGTGTGTGTGTGTGTGTGTGTGTGTGTGTGTGTGTGTTGGGCCCTCTGAGAATCTGCTCTGCTCATTTATGTCTATGGGTTTCTTAAATCTGTCTCATCACTTCTTGTTCTCCTCTCCAGATGGCACCAAGGAGCAGGAGGGAGACTCCTTGGATGGGACTCCGACTCAGGGGTGAGTGTGTCTACATGCTCACCGCACGTCTTTACTGGAAATGATCTGTTAATTGTACTCGTTTTCAGACTTACCAAGGTGAAAACCCTGTATTTTCATGTTGTGAAAAACTGAAACCTGACACATTTAGAATATGAATTGTATTAGTCTAACTATTTGAATTTGAACTATTTTCAAATGTATCCTCCACTTTTTGTTCCTACGTGTTCCAGAGAGGTGGCTTCTGGGAAGGGAGATGTGAAAGTCCGTGATGACATACCAGAAGACGTGCAGCCTTCATCTGAGGAAGAGGAGCAACTGCAGAAGATGAGGGGTGAGCCGGTTGACGCAGAACAGCACATAAACATAGTTTCACAACACGTGCACCTTGTGTCATAATCTATTATTTCTCCTTACATCTCTCTCTTTTGTCTTATTCCATTTTTGCTCACCAGCTGCTATTCTTCTGCGGGCCCAGACGGTCTTCTCCGACGTCCAGGAAGACTTTTCAGACGTTAAGAGGATTCTGTCCCGCTTCGTAGACTGGAGAGGTGCCTACTCGGACTCCTACCACAATGCCTACATTAACCTGTGTCTGCCCAAGCTGCTCAGCCCTGTGGTACGCCATCAGATGCTGGCATGGGACCCACTGAAGGTGCATAGAAACGGGACCCTAACGCACGCACGCAGGCACACACACAGACACACACACACAGACACACACACAAACACACACACGATAATGAATGATGCCAACAAATGCTGCATCATATGAGTTGATGTAAAAGTCGTGTGTGGGTATGTGTTTCAGGATGTTTGTGCCGACTTCGAAGCGCTCCCATGGTACAGAGCAGTGGAGACGTTCTGTCACGGCCAAGGCTACGAAGAGCTAGAGGACTCGGATACCAAAACACTGCCCAGTGTCATTGAAAAGACGGTCCTGCCAAAGATAACAGGTGACAACTGACACCGCTGGCGGCATCTTCTTTCACATTCATTCAGCGACGGAAACGCTTGTATTTCCTTGCATCTCCATTGACCGTGTCTCCACTGTGGTCTCTGTGCTCAGCCTACGTTGAGTTGGTGTGGGACCCGCTGTCTCTCGGACAGACGACCCATCTCTCGGACATCTGCCACAAGCTGAACGAGGACTACGCCGTCTTCAGTGGAGAGCGGAGCAAACCGGCCAAGGTATAGCACCATACCGAACCGTACCATATGTTTGTTACTTGAGCAACATGAAGGATGGACTGCCGTGTATTATTTACCTTAACAAGTGTATTCAAGTATCTATGGTAAAAAAGCAAAAGAAAATTGGTCTCATATTGACCACAGATTGATTCACTGATCATAGTCTATCTGAGTTGCTGGTAGAGAATAAAAATGCAACCACCCTGCTCTTTGATGGTTGTGCAGTGGTGATGAAATAGCTTTGTGCTCCCTGCAGGTGTTGGTGGAGGTGGTGGTCACCAGGCTGAGAAGCTGTGTTGATGAAGATATCTTCATCCCTCTGTACCCTAAAAAGTGAGTCGATGTGTTCATTATAAAGTCACTATATGTACATGTCAGGTGTTCTTGCATGCAGGTGGTTGGTATATGAAATACACTCTCTACACGCATCTCTCTCTCTCTCTCTCTGTCTCTCTGTGTCTTCTCTCTTTATACCTGGGATATAAATGCAGTCTGTATATCCAGTTACCTTGGTGCACAGGATAATGGAAAAAAAAAAGAAAAAAAATGCAAAGGCAAGGTGTGAACAGCCAGGCACCGCTCAGATCACAGAGAAAGGGAAATGTGATCAGACCACAGTTTAGACAGCGAAAACTCTTTGAATACCAGGTGTTAATGCAAAAGAGATTTGGGAATTGTGTACTCATGAATTTCTCCCATTTCTATGCAAGCAAATTGAGAGATAAAACAATGATGAAAGAGCTAAAAATAATAAATAACTGGGAATTCAGTAGAGATTACATTTAAACTCTGAATCATCAATGGAATTCATCACCTACCTATATGTTCATCAAGTACCCCTCCCTCATGGCCTGGAAGGTCAAGAGACAAAGGTTGAACTCCAAGCTCTTCAGTTCCAGCAATGTTTGAGCAATTTCTAATAGTATCAAAAGATCATTGGGGATCAATTTGAACAGCAAAACGGCACCAACGCATCCATAAGTTACCTTCTCAGACCATTAAATGACTCGCGTCCAGACTGGTTAGATGGTCACTCATGTGCCCTAGCTCATAACCTTACTGACCCTAATCCGAAACGAATGATCCACTTCTGGATTGCTTCTTTGGAATTGCCTCTTGAATGCAGGACCTTGTCCTTTTTGTTTGTTTAATTACTATACCTTCAATATATTTATATATTTGTTTTATATTTCGTGGGCTTTGTGTGCCTTATAAACAGGAGCGTGGAGCGAGACAGTAAAGTGGGTTGAAAGAGAGAAGGAATGATACGTGGAACAGTACTGCAGGTCTCGGCGAGGCGTTTGTATATGTGGTTAGCTTGTTAGTGGGTTGAGCCACTGAGCCACTCTTATCTTGATTACTTTTAAGTAACATTACCTTACTGACTCTGATATGAAATTGACCATCACTCATTCCATTTCCCTTGTTTGTTTGCATTCAATTCCAGGTTTTTGGAAGACAGATTGTCCCCTCAGTGTGTCTTCCGTGACCAACAGTTCTGGACCGCAGTGAAGGTACAGCTCACTAGAGTAGTGTAATCAGTACTGATATGATGTTTATGATGTAAAGCATGTAACATCATCGTATACATTCAACCTGAACTTGTGTGTGTGTGCGCGCCCTAGTTGCTAGGTAACATGGGGAAGTGGGACACGCTGCTGTCTGAGTCCGTGCTGAAGGAGCTGATGCTGGATAAGCTGCTGAACAGATACCTGATGATGACCCTTCTCAACCAGACCCCAGCCAGCTCCACTGTGACCGCATGCAGCAAGGTCGCTATATGTAGTATACCTACGTGTGTGTCAGTCTTTATGCTTGCGTGTGTGTCTGTGTGTGTGTGCGCAAGAATGCATCTTTTTGGCTAGAGGCTGGTTGTACCTTTTTCTTAAACGGCTTTAGCCTTTTTTTAATGATCTACTGATCAGGTGTATTGATAATCAAGCTGTATATGTCCTCCCCTCTAACTTAACCATGTCCGTGTTCATCTCGGTCTGTAGATAGCAGACAGTCTTCCCCTCTCTTGGTTTACAGAAGAAAGTGCGTGCCTACCGCAGCTTCAATCTTTCACCAACCATCTGGTTCAGACCGCCCACTCTATCTGCAGTGAGCAGCCCCCCGAAGAGCCCCACACGAGGTGATGCCATTCGGATCATGTTGAGGGTTCATCTGAAAGGATTACCATGCACCCGTCAACCCAAGCACCTATTTGACTTCAATGGCTTTTCCTACCATTGAACTAATGGGGGCGGACATGCTCAAATGGGCAGTAGCCTGTTGTTATAGTGGCCCAGCCATTATTTATAGCCATTGGCCTCTACATCACCATATTTAAATCCAGATTCCGCCCACAACTGACATTGACAATTTCGTGTGGTATTTATTATAACAAATTATAGGTAACTAGCGTTCATGATTTAATTTTCAAGTTATACACTACAAAGTACAATATGCAAAAACAAGTGGTTTGAAATGTTCTCAAATACATTCAGTCAAGTAGATGCAAACTTTAAGGCTAAAGAGAACTAGGTTAATTGCTCCGACTACAGCAGCGTAGACAACTCTCATGTTTTTCATTTTCATTTACCTTTTTAACAATATTATTACACAATTTCAAATGCATGCAAATGCATTTTTGTGAATCATTCAAGTTATGTGTTCAAAGATTCCTCCCTTAATTCTGGCCTTTGTTATCCCCATGTAGGTCTGCCATGGTCGGCGTTCTGAAGGTGCTGAGTAAAATACGGTGTTATGACCCCATCATGACTATTGCAGAGAAATATAATTACCAAGACCTCATCTACACTCACCAACTCACGAATCCAGACACCATATGAACCGCAAGACTAGTACTACTAGTTCTTAAATGTGAGAACGTCAGTGTTATGTTTGAGCTGGCTGGTTAGAAGGTCTTCCATTTGTTGTGATGCATTGGCTGCATTTAGTTGCTGCTATTGGCTATAAGCATCTAGAAGAACAAACATAACCCAATATTCAGTGCAGCCCACCTTATATTTATATAGGAATGGTTACTTTCGATGTCTACATTCCAACAGCGATGCTTAGCATTATGTATCTGAAGACGAAAGCTAATAAAACAATAAAAGAAAATTAACTAATTGCATATTGAGCTCTCCTGATCACCATTTGTTTCCATTGCCTGAAATTGCTATAATAATGGGTCTATTTTTATACACTGTATACAGCAGATCAATGTGTTTTTTTTTTCTCCAGTATGTGTATAAAACAAACATGACAAATAAATGATTTGATGTATTCGATTTTACAATTGTATTTTAATTGAGTAATTTAGCAATGCAAATGGCTAAAGGAATCTCTAAGACAAGGATCGTAGATAATGTTTTGGTAGCTAACTGCATAAAAGAAGATCAAAACAGTTCTAAATTCAAAAGGAATAATAACAATGAAGTGCACAAGTCAGTGAGACGATTTTCCCATTTCTTGTTACAAATTATTGCAGAATAGAAGACCCATAATAAATATGTGTAGCTAAATAGGCATATGTAATCATGGTTCATGCATACAACTGACAAATAAAAGCATATCATTGTTTGAAGACGCATGTCAGTTTCCCAGCCTTGCGCAGGTAAAGTAATGGTTGGAAAATGCCACATAAAACTCCCAGATCTTCAGCACTTAAATATATATTATAAATGAGATTGATGATTATAATACTTTTCAAAGACATGTCCCCCAACATGGGCACATAATTAACCAAAACAATCCCCAGATTAAATGAAATTATGTTGAAGGCTCTTTTCATATTGTTACCCCCTGTCCTCTCTGTCTCTACTGGCCCTGGCTGCTTCAGGGACCAAAGAACTGACAAACAACAGAACACAATTACAGACAGTACCATTACAAACGCCCTCGTGGCCATGGACTACTTCACGAAGTGGCCTGAGGCGTATGCGGTGCGCCTCCGCCACCGCGGAGAGGCCGGTGGAGGAGATGTTCGCCCGTTTCGGGGTCCCCGCCGAACTCCACAGCAACCAGGGACGGAACTTTGAGTCCCAGGTCTTCGGGGAGGTCTGCCAGCGGCTGGGGGGTGCATATAAGACCAGGACGACGCCGCTCCATCCCCAGAGTGACGGGCTGGTGGAGCGGTTCAACCGCACCCTGGCCACACCAGCTCGCCGTCCTCACCAGCCAGCACCAGCGGGACTGGGACCGCCACCTTCCCCTGATCCTGTGGTCCTACCGGACTGCCGTGCAGGAGTCCCCTCATGTTCGCCCTCATGTTGGGGCGGGAGCTCCGGACACCGGTGGACTTGGTGTTCGGGCCCCCGCCCGAGCCGGAGATCGCGGGGGGAGCTGCGATGGACTATTTCCGCAGGCTGAGGGATCGCCTGCTGAGGGACTACACCCGCCAGGCTCAGGCCAACTCCGGGGTGAGGCAGAAGAGGGCCTACACCTGCTCCCGGGGACGGGCATTCACACCCGGAGACAAGGTGTGGGTGTACTGCCCCGTCCGGAAAAAGGGTGTCTCCCCCAAACTGCGCAGCCACCGGCAGGGGTCTGGTGAGATCATCGCCAGAGTGTCCGAGGTGGTATACCGATTACGAATGCCTGGCAGGGGGCGTGTGGTTGTGCTGCACCAGGACAGACTCTCGCCCTACCGCCCCTTCGCCCCAGCTGGGGACGGGGGCGGCAGCACCCCACGCGTTTCACCAGAAGGCTCCCATGCCCTTCCTGGAGGGCCCCAGTGGTCTGCCCGTCAGCGCCAGCCCCCTGAACATTTGAGGGACTACGTGCTGGGTGATGGGGCTGTCGGGGACGACTGACCCCTTAGTTGGGGGCTGTGTGGCAATCACGGCTGTGGTCGCCGTGCTCCGTGCCGCAAGGGTCCCTGGGAGGGTCGGCGGAAGCGGCACCGCCACCGAGGCAGTCATGGTGGGGGGCTATGACATGCGTGTTTTCTAGAAATATGCTATATTTGATCCAACCATTTAAAACGTTTTTGGTACATGATTTTAACAATATGTATGTATACAGAAAAGCCTTAGTTTCACGTGCAATCATACTGTACAACCCATGAAGGGTGCTGTCGTGATGGTCAGGATTGGTTGGGAAAATGTGAAAATATGTCCTTAAAACGTCATAGTTATTTTGGTCAAAGTTGCAATGTGTAAGATTGAGCCCTTCCCAGTTAGTAGGCTTTCAGACTTTCAGCTTAAAAAATTCAATAACAGTGTTCTGTCCACTCGGCTGGGTGGGTAGTGAGAGTTGGAGGGTTTTTTGGACTGTCGATAGTAAAACTGTTGTAAACAAAGAGGGACGTATGGGCAAGCCAGCATTTGTATTTGTAGAATACATCAGTTACAGGATGTGATTGTATTGATAATCATCAATCATTTTAAGCTAAATAACATCTTATTTATGTTATTTTAACAAGAAAACACCTCAATATTACATGAAAAGATCTCAATTTAATGAGAAAAGATCTCAATATAACAGGAAAAGATCTCAATATAACAGGAAAAGATCTCAATATAACAAGAAAAAACTTCAATATAACAGGAAAGATCTCAATGTAACAGGAGAAGATCTCAATATAATGAGAAGAAATCTCAATATAATGAGAAATATCTCAATATAACAGGAAAGAATCTCAATATAAGGAGAAAACATCTCGTTCTAACGAGTTCCTGTATATATATATATTTTATTTTCCCACTATGTTTGCACTGCCTTAAAAACCCATGTCCTAGGCAGTTTCCCAGCCTTGTGCAGATAAAGTAAAGGTTGGACAATCCCACACAACACTGTCAGATACATAGCAGGATAATATAGATGATTAAAGATATCCGGAGACATAATATAATTCAAAGACACGATCACCAAGGCGGGCAAATAAGTAACCAAAACAATCCCCAGATTAAATGAAATGATGTTGAATGCTCTTCTCTTCATACTGTTACCCCCTGTCCTCTCTGTCTCTACTGGCCCTGGCTGCTTCAGGGACCAGAGAACTGACAAACAACAGAACACAATTACAGACAGTGTCATGAAAAAACTGATTGCAATAATGATACGATTTCTAGGCGCAATTTGCCAAATAATCAACAGAATGACCGTTATGGCGAACCACATTAGACCACTGCAGACCATTCTGAATCTCAGGGGCTTGAACCTGTAAAAGATCACATGACACAATACAGCACGTGATTGTTATTGAATCAAACACAACCTCAGCATTTTAGGCTAATTTCACTGGAAACAGACAATGTTATTGGTTACCTGATGAAGGTCAAAGGGTGAACGACTGCCAGGTAGCGCTCCACACAGATGCAACACTGGAACAGGGGACGGCCGAACCATATAAACGCCCAAAGTTCCATACGCAGGGTTAGAGCAACCTTGCCAGTACCAGCAGGGTCAAACAAGCAGTATAAATGTAAAGGAATCTCCAACATGAAAAGGGTGTTACATATTGCCATATTCAGATGGAAAAACTCAGCTGCCAATTAATCTTTTGTTCCGTGAGTGATAAGCCACATCACCCATAGGTTGGCTGGAAGGCAAACGACCATGTAAGGAAGCAGAAAGGTGCCCGTCATTCCTTGGAGGTATGTTGTGAGCGATGGTGGCGCAATTTGACACTTTTCATTGGGTAAATTTGTCGTTGAGTTGCCAGAAAAAGTATTGTTATATTCTGAAAACATGATCATCGCCCCAAATGCTCCTGTTTGGGTCCTGAAAATAGTTTCACGGCTGACTTGGCTGATCTTCCAGCATTGAAAATCTCAGCAAACGATTTAAATTATTATTATTTTTATTACTATTCTAAACCTTATTTTTAAGAAAAAATAATTAAGTATAGTTTATAGAATGACTTGAAATAGGTCTAACAAACAAGAACAGCAGATGACTTTACCGCTTTTAGTTATTCTGAAATATTATTATAATAATAATAATATTATATAATTATATTATAATCCATCCTTCTGGTTCAGCTCACCTCGTTATCTGACTAATGGAACACAGTTCTCCACATTTTATATTCATCTGTCACACATGACAAATCATGTTGTGATAACTAAACATATCGCATGCAAATACTACTTTTGAGCTCTATTTAAATAAACAAATAAAATCAACTTCAGGCAATGAATATGTCTGCGCTGAATTATGCAGATTGTGTGCAAAGTCCTTTGGTGTGATAGCCTACAGTACATGTAGATCTGTAAGAAACATTTGAAGACGTTTGGTACTCACAGATTTCTCCCATTTATATTCAAGGCCATTTAATTAAGGAAATGGAATGAAGAAAGGGCTCAAAATAATAAAAAGGTTGACATACAGTCTGAAATAATGTCATGGCGTGAATCAGCCTCATCCATGAGGCTGTGAAGGAGGCACCAGGGAGGCTCAGAACCCATCCTCCTGGCAGAAGAGGCTGTAAGTGAGGAAGGTAGTAGCAAGGCACCGGGGATGGAATTGATTGTCACCTCAGTGTTCTTCAGTGACAAACAGTTCTGGACTGCAGTGGAGGTACAGCTCACAAAAATACCGTAGTCAGTACTGATGATATTCATTTGTATCTGATTTATAAAATAACAATGAAAAATAGATGCACCGTATGACTCAGTAACAGGAACAGGAACATCTGGATCGTTCATTGTCCAAATGCTCGACAAGTTGACTGTTATGGCAACCCACACCATACCACTGCAGGCCACTCTGAACCTCAGGGCCTTAAACCTGTCAAGGATCGCATCACGCAGCACAACATTCTGTTGTTACTTTTACAAACGCAGCGCAGCGCAGCGCAGCGCAGCTCCCCACAGATGCAACACTGGAACAGGGGACGGCCGAACCATATAAACGCCCAAGATTCCTTCAGCAGGGTTAGAACAACCGGGCCAGTACCAGCAGAATCATGTATGCAGCATAAATATAAAGGGATCTCCAACATGAAAAGGGTGTCACAAAGTGCCATACAGATAAAATAATTCAGCTGCCAATTAATCTTTCTTTCCGTGCGTCACAAGCCACATCACCCATAGGTTTGCTGGAAGGCACACCACCATGTAAGGAACCAGCAAGGGGCCTGTCATGACTTTTTGGAAAGTCTTCAGTGCTGATGAGGAGGTGACCAATGGAGAGATGACACATATGTCAAAGAGAAAAATGGACATCGAGTTATTGTAGAAGGTATTGTCGTCTTTGGTAACCATGATCGTCCAAGGTGCTTTTTAAGGTCTTAAGAATTGTTTCACAGTTGAGTTGGTGGATCATCCAGCCTCTAACTGCTCAAACACTTTCTCACTGTTAAAATAAAAAATGGAACAACAAAATTCTAAATCTTAAGTTAGCTAAAAACAAAATAAATGCTGAAAGGAACTTCCTCTTTAAGTTGTCTCGAAACAACCTTTGTCTTATGTTTGTCTCCCTTGTCCAGCTCTCCTAGTTATCTGACTGGATCAAAGTTCTCTACTTTCTCTACACCTGTAAATATTTGTTGTGATAGCAAAACAAATAGCGTACAAATACTCATCAGCACAGAAAAACGGGAGCTCTGTTTAAATAAAATAAGAAAATGAAATCCAGGCAATGAATGCACCTGCACTCCAGATTTTCTGCAACACCTTTTGGTGTGATAATTAATGAATATCTGTAAGAAAGGGTTTAATGTGGCTTCAGGTATTTAATATGCCTGTAAAGGATAAATATTTTTTCCATAGTTAAAGTTTTATACGACTTGAATTCAGGAATAATATACAGGCAAAAAGACCAACCCCAAATGAAAAAACAGTTGGAAACACTCATAGCGAAATCATGGGAATCATGGCAATAGTTTGAGACCCATTCGTCCATTGCATGGGGCAAGTAACCGGAACACATTTGTCGAAACTTAGTGTTTAATATATCTCAATTTCTTTTAATACACATACAAGTTTTAAGCACATACAGGTCAATACAGCTCAATGCAGTTTCTGTCAAAGAGTGACCAAGTTAAGAGATACTCCGTGATAACCTTTTAGCAATTTCTTTTGTTGATTATTGAAAGCAGGCCAGGGCATTTAGCCAGGCATGTATAAGCAACATTTCCATATCCCTCATTCTGCCTTTCCAATTCAACCATATATATTGAGCAGAGGGCAAACACATATGTACCTGCTGATTAAGCATCAGTACTGCAGTAATCACTTTT
Organism: Lota lota; assembly: GCA_026745465.1. Classification (NCBI taxonomy): domain Eukaryota; kingdom Metazoa; phylum Chordata; class Actinopteri; order Gadiformes; family Lotidae; genus Lota; species Lota lota. The sequence goes on along the minus strand of JACYXH010000659.1, from coordinate 16,003,807 downwards.
GTCAAATAATTCTAGCAGTCAGTATTTTTTGCGAAAGCTACAGAGGGCAAAATGGTCTGGTTATCATTTCACAAATGACCTAGTCTCTCTGCATTATTCATGCATCAGGAAAGGGGTGGATGGAATGTGCTTAATAGTCAGAAGAGGGTTCCACTTTCCAGAACACAATAAAATTTCAATCCTGCATGTTATTTCTTTGTAAACTTTTATGCAAACTAACACGAGGGTTACATAAGGGACTTATTTTGGTATGGTTTAGATGCAATGTCACACACACAAACATGATTTACCAAATTATATGGAACAGTGTTGATATTATAACAGGAATTAGTTGAGCCTAGCTTCAAATATTTGTTTACATTATTTTTCAGACTTCAACTCAACCTATTTCATGCCAGTTTTTCTCATGTAAATTTATGATGCAATGTTCATGCTGTCCATTTGGCTGAAGGTCAATGGCATGTTCAACCAACTGAGACATGGCAATCTACTGACCTCAAATGATATCAGATAGGGAGGAAACGGGGGCATCTCCAGAGCCTGAACTCAAGCTAAATACATATTCTCGTTCTTGTAGACTCCAGACTAGCATCTGGGTCTTGACACTATTCTTAACTTCAGTTGGGATAAATATGGGATCAATTAAGTGCAAATTCATGTTAATTAACTGTTGAAGAAGGACGACATCGTTTAGGGGTCAACCTTTATTTCACTGAGAACTGGATGCCATGTTTGTGGAGGCGGTCGATCAGCGTTGTCTTGCCGAAAGCTGCTCCGGGAGTGTAGACTCCTCCCCTGGAAAAGAGTGGAAAGTGAAAGAAACAAGGGGGACAAAATGATGGAGTGAGTGTGTGTGTGTGTGTGTGTGTGTGTGTGTGTGTGTGTGTGTGTGTGTGTGTGTGTGTGTGTGTGTGTGTGTGTGTGTGTGTGTGTGTGTGTGTGTGTGTGTGTGTGTGTGTGTGTGTGTGTGTGTGTGTGTGCGTGCGTGCGTGCGTGTGTGTGTGTACGTGTGTGTGTGTGTGTGTGTACGTGTGTGTGTGTGTACGTGTGTGTGTGTGTGTGTGTACGTACGTCTTAGGCAGAGCCTTGGGTTCATTGAGGATGGTGAGAGCTGCCTGCACCATAGCGATGGGTGTAGCTACATACCCAGCCTCTGCATTGGAGAGCCAGCGTCAAGTCAATAAAAGTTGGTTAAGCCAAAGAGTACACTTCTCTACATTGGTAATGTGGGATGTTGAGCTTCATGTGACCCTTCAGAATTGATAATGTCGATGCATGAAAGTAGTTACCGGGCCCCTGGACCAGAGTACGAATCTTGCCGTCCGGTTTTCCCTGGGAAGGGTCTTTTCCCTCTGTGTAACCTTCTCCGTAGAAGGCAAACTGGAAGGACGAGTCCTTCATCTGACACACGGCATACAAGAAACAAATCAGCCAAGAGTACACTATGTTCCTATGATTGACGGAAGATTGGCAGGTAGTTCTTAGCCTTTGTGCAAAGTTCAACTATTTCCGGGCATCTACAGGACATTTCTTCCTGCATACCTGACTTCTGGTTGGTCCAGCCTTTGTGAAGAAACCAAAGGAGAAGAATTCCGGGTACTGGGGAAGAAAAGTCGACAGAATAATGAATTCAATGTTGGTTGATTATTGTGTGGTTCAAGCTAAATATTGCTTTCCATTCCATGTATCTCACTACCTTGATGAGTAGGTTGCGTCCAAAATTGAACTTGATCAGCAACATGAACATTATGCCAGCAACCAGCATCTTGATGATGTTCCCAACTCCTCCTACTCCTACGTATGCACCGTACTGGACCTAATGGACCGGGAGGATGTTATTTTAGTTCTTTAAAAAGGCACAACAGCAGAGAATACCAAACACTCACTTTATCTGCATCGCTATTCAAATAGGCTAGGGTTGGATAAAATGAACTATTGCAGATTAACATTACATCTTAGATTCATATCTTGACCAAATCAACGTGTACACAAACAGTTGGAAGATTGCTTCTTCTCCCATTCACATATATATGCATTATGTAATTTCAGTAAATAATAAAAAAATTGAAACAAATAGATAGTACGAGTTACAATGATGAAATACACGCAATATTCTGCGGTCGGCATGTCTACAGGGATGAGAGAGGAAAGAGAGGGACTCACGGGCGTCTCCTGCTCCTGCTCGGCCAGAAAGCGTTGTGTTCTCTTCACTACAGACGGGTCGGTGCCCATGAAGGGCACAGCATACTGCTGCAGTTCATTGCTGAAGAACAGGGCGCTCCTGCACAACAACAGGCACCAACACAGACTACATATTCATATCATAATAACGGTCAACACAAGCTTTAAAAGTTGGGAAGGAAATTAAGGGGTTAACAGCAAAGAACAGTTACCAGTATAGAAACGTTAACAGATCAGTGGGTGAGGGTGAGAGAGAGATATCCAATTTCCTTACCGCCGTTTAATCTTAGCTCCAGCTACAGGAAGTGGCTGGTAATTGAACTTCCTCCTGAGGCTGCGGAGGCTGGCGCCATCAGCGACACCATAGATGGCCGACTGCCATGTACCGTCGTGGATGCTGGCGCCCTGGCACAGGCAAAAATTGTTTGGATCATTTACATTTTTCATTTACTATTTTCGGTTTTTACTTTAGCCATGCATGTGTACGTTTATGGTTGGAAGAGAACAGACTTAACATTGGACATAAAGAGGTTCTTGTGGTGGGGGTCGAGGGGAAACTGGTTATCATACCTCTGGTCCTGCACTGGCCGTGAGGAAGCTTTCCACTGCTGTCAGTGTTCCTGTAGATACAGACACAGATCAGGCCCACACCAGACATGTCAGGCTAGGGTCTGATAGACACAAGGCAACACAGAGAAATATATACATAAACACTGCATTGAGTGCTTCGGCCCATTGCTGCGATAGGTCAACATCGTCGCTATATTCAAAGGGCAAAGACTGGCCTGTTGACTAATACAAGTAAACAGGGGAAGTTCGATTTTTCTGGATAAAAAGTCCTATAACTTTTGTGGAGAAAAAAAAGACAAAAAAGTATTACAATTATAGACTATGGCTTTGAGGCATCCAACATGCATTCCTGTGAATCAAAAGAAAGACAGGGGTTGGTCAGTAGGTCAGTGTTTGCATTTCTAAGTGGACAATATAGAAGGCTGGTACATTGGTGGCTTCTAAGTGTGTTGTTGTCCAAACACAAGTGTATATGGCATGTGTGTGTGTGGGGGTCTATGAACATGTTCGTACCCTTGAACTGGTCCCTGGTATAGAGGACTCCCATGTCAGCAGGGATGGAGTCAAAGCCGCAGCTTCCTACGATGTACACTCCCTTCTCAGCTGCCTGGCTGTGGTAGTTCAGTTGCATGCCCTCTAGAAACTACATGCAGACAGAAAGAACATATGTTAAAGTAAAACAGTACAGTAAGATACATTTTGTTTGACACCATCATTGTGAGGTCAAAGTCAGTTGGTATTTCTTTATACGGCAGTAAGGATTTTCCTAAACACACAACTAACTCAGGGGAGCTTAAACACAGACAGATGTACCTTCCCTTTAAATAAATACAACTTTGGTGTCATTACCAGACGTTGTTATAGGACATGCTGTGCATTGCTAGCCTTGGACCATCTCGAGATTGAGAGTTCACATTCTGTTTCTCTCTGCGGATCACTATGGCCTCGATCCCATTGAAAGCTTTTTCCAAAAATGTAAAAATGATAAGTGTCTCAAGGACGGTGTTTCGGTTCATGACGAACAAGGAGCCCCACAGTCTGCCTAAAAAAATAATGGCGGCACCAAAGGAAAGTGTATCTGCGGAGCTGTTTTTATCCGAAATAGAATGAATAGCGTATAACAGAAATTTGCACGGAAGGCTCTTCTCAGAGGAGAATAGGTTTTTGCGTTGCTGCCAAGGAACAAGATGAAGGAAAATGTGTGTGCTGCATGATGAGAAACTGAGTTAGTGCAGGCATGGCATGCTGATCATACTAAAGAAAGAGTAGAAAACGGTCACCATAGTAGCACTCTAGTGTTCATCTACAATAATCAGGATCCAACTACTTTATAAATCCCGACTTAATCCTGAATATTATGATAAATATGTCACTGCTGATGGTTACCTGAGGCTCTCCAGAGATGTCAAGGCAATGGGCTCCATTCTCTACACAGGCCTTGACTACCGGTTCACCGTAGAACCTGTACTGCAATTCACATAAAAACGGATACGCACAGATAAGAACACACATAACGCATACTGTTGTTACAAGCCCATAGCATGCATTTTAACTGGTACACATTCATCAGTAAATTTAGAATTACGATTCAAACTGTAAAGTCATAATCACCTTTCACCCACTATGATAGAGTCATTATTATTTCCTGTTATCCAGCTGCATCTTGGCCAACTGGCCATAGTGCACAAGCTAGGAGCTAATCATACACCTGTATGGAAGTGTTAGTAGGTGCAGTCCAAGGCAAATCCCTTATCTTGTGTTGACGCCTCATTCTTAAAATTAAATTCCCCCAGAACAATCTAGAAAACGTTTTGTGAGGAGGAGATAATATCAAGGCATAAAAGTGTTGTGAAACACAACACAAAACATTAATGTAGATTTAAACCATGAAACATTCGACAATATTCGGCTATTGAGACCAACAATAGTTGCAGCAGGTAAATACACAATAGATATTTCAGAAAAGAGCATGCAAAGAGCTTTAGTACATTGCATGATCCTTTCCATTGTGACATTCTGAACACAATAAGACTTGTTGTCTCGGTTTTGTATGAAGGCTTCAGTGAATGAGAGAATGATAGGAAGGAATGGAACAAAAAGATCTCATGTCCACAAGATGACAAGAGCTGAGGGGAGAGTAATTCACTTCAAAGAGGTGTGCTGCACGCATAGAAATTAATGTCTGGAAGTTAATGCGCACACATCTGAGTGAGAGAGGAAAAGGTTATCTACATTCAGGGTTTGCATGTGCACAGTCAAATACTTACAGGGCCCACACAGTTGAGGACAATCACAGCCTGTTTGCACATTGCTGCCAACGAGTCTGGTTCTTTTACATCTGATACAATGATGTCTACTGTCCTCAGCTCTGGTTTACCTAAACAACAGAAATAAAATTTGCAGGAAACATGGAAATGGGAAGCACATTTTGAAATATGTAAATGTGGGTTGGTATTAAAAACCTAGTCATAGTGTGGGCAAATTTGTTTACATATCAAATATTTAGTATGACAATGGCTGACAACAAAAGTTATTCAACAAAGCTTGGTGAGTAAAAGTATTTAATTTTGTTTTTGCTGTCGTTTACATATTTCCAAGAAGCACATAGACCGTGGTTTATAATAAGGTATCGAGACATCTTAACTAGATAAGCCTTATCCAACCTTGACTTGTATTAGTATTATACTTGTATTTGCTCAAGCTAAACCATCAAGTTGTTGCATAAAACACTGACTGGATAGCAGTTCAAGTGTATATTATAACCAATAAAATACGAATAAAGTACGTACTCAGTGCTCCGGCCGCCTGTTCCAGAACTTTCTCCAGTTTCGCCTTGCTTCTGCCGGCGACAGCCCATCTCAGGGTCCCACTCGGACCCTCCGAGATAGTTCGAGCCACCTCCTCGACCACATACTGACCAGTAAAACCAGAGGCTCCGAAAATAATTATATGGAAGGGCCTGCTGGACGAGGTTTCAACACGTGCCATTGTGTTCGACTCAGAAAGCTTGCTAATCAGTCAGGGACGTGCACGTTAAGCTCCACGGACCTATTGACCAACGTTCAAGAAGTGAGACAACGGGGATGACAGTTGCTGACTTTAGACGACTCTGGTGCTACGGAAGTAGCACCACGGATACTTGTACAAAACAATGCCAATTATACCGTCCCAAGCGATAAACCAACCATATACCTAAAGTATATGCGAAATTGACACAATGTTTGAGTTAGAAATATTTATTTAAAACAAAACATGTATTATTGGACATTTAATCATGGATGTACAGCCTATAATATGTACGTTGTTGCAGCCGTTTCCGTATCACATTGCTAAATGTGGGCAGTCCTAACTAGAGTATCGCTTCTGATTGGTCTTCACCAATACGTTTACCTCAGTTGTCGCATTTGGATGACGCGATCAATCTGAGCCCACCCAACCACCACCACGAGAACTCAAAACATTATGTAGAGGGTCATGATGCAGTTGCCTCAATGTCATGTCGTTTTCCCTGCAACAATGAAGGCGAAAGCCAACACCAGATAATCGCGTAACAAAAATCTGATAACATAACTTTAGTCTTTAAGGTAAGCCAGTTATTAAAATTATAATGCAATATATATAGATGCGTAAGTAGCGTAAGCTCCAAATACGTCTATGTGGCCACCAGAATGCCTTATGAAATTGTATCTACGTCATGTACGTTTTAAAATCTGTAGAACCCGTATAGTTTATTTTAGTGGACTAATTAGCAATGTTATGTTTATGGTCCAAAAAGATGTACGTATTTATGTATCCACTTGCATTCAACTAACTACATGCATCGTAAGACAGTCGGCCTATCCCAACATTACGTTCAGATATATTGTTGCATTTTTCTAATATTATTGATGGAATAACTATGTAAAAATGTAACAATTGAGTATCGATTGAACATTGCTTTATGCCACTCATCCTTATTAATTTCTCACCCTCCTTAGGATTTTCTCATCCAAGTATCCATCTGTCTGATCATCATGTCTACCCAGCTATGCAAACTGGTCGTGTTGGCAGTGCGTGCTGCAAGTTGCCGCCACCCCCGGAGTATACCGTGTTCTGGCCAAGTAGTGTTGACCACTATGGGACCCTCTGGAGTATTTAACTGTGGAGCTCCGATCTCCCACAGCAGGGCTTACAGTCTGGACTCTCTGTCTTCGGGTCCTGGTCGGCCCTCACTTGGACGCTCTACCCAACAGCCTCGGGTGGAGGGGATCTCTGCCTCTTCAGCTCTCACGCAGCGAAACCTGTCTGCTGTTGCTGTGCAGGTAACACTTGAATGCAGAAGACCTCTCATCAAATGCTGTGCAAAAGTCTTAACGGTTCCTTGATGTTTTCAATTGTTGATGTTTTGTCTCTCCAGGGACAGTGTCGTCCTTTGTGCCGATATGACTTCTTGGATATTGGGGATGTAGAGGAAAACATCATTCGCGCTAAGGCGTGCAAATTAATAAGACACTTTATTGTTGACCCAACTATGGCTGAGATAGTTACAAAGCACCTAGGACCTGGCCTTGAAGACCCCAAGACGATTATCTTCGAGTGTAACCCAGGTTTGTGTGTGTATGTAAAAAATGTATTTCAATTGAATGTACTTCTGCAAATTGTATTTGTGTTCAAGGTTAGCGTCTGCTGGGATGGGCTGCTTGCATAACACATGAAAATGAGGGATGTACATCTGTGTGTTCTCTTAGGTCCAGGGGTACTGACTAAGACACTGTTGAATGCAGGAGCTCAGAGAGTCATAGCTCTCGAGGGAGACAAATCCTTTCTGCCTGACCTGCAGGTATGATAGGAAAATCATGAAGTTGTGAAAGTGCCGTCAAAGGTTTACCTTGTGAGGCTGCTGAATTTGCTGAGATCAAGATCACGTTACAATCCATCTTGCCAGGCTTCAAGTCATGTGCGAATTGCAAAAGCAAGGAAGCTTGATTTATTTAGATTTCATTTTTAAATAGAGGTGGTAGTAGTGTGACGAAGTGATCGTCACATGGTATCGGTTGTACCAATGGTACAGCGCTACGAAGCGCCACGGCATGGAAGCCGACAGACTATTTTAGACAGCATATGGACATTTGCGCAAGTTATATTTTATTTCTATATTTCCTGTCCAATCCATTTGTAAAACCACGTCAGTAATCATACTCACTACAGTTCTCCTGCATTAAGGGCAAGTTTGCATACACTTCCGCAATTTATGTCACGGGATCGCGCTGGGTCAGGCCATCGTGGTAAATGGTGAGGGGTATTTTAAGGTATTCTTAAAATACCTATTATTGTATGTGTGTGTAAAATATATGGATAACATTGTGCTGTGTTTGTATTATGTTATGGGATAATAATATACTTTTGTTTTGTGTTATGGCTGGTTAAAATTGACAGAGGGTTTAATTGATTTATAATGACTTGGTTTAGCTTAGAGGTGGAGCTAACCAACTGCTACTGCTATTTAAGCTTGGATGGCTTCATTGGTAGGGGAGAGACGGTTGGTGATGGTTGCGATAGCCACAATTGATATAGGTCATTCTGGACATTTATGTCTTTTGTTAGTTCCGGTCCGTGTTCTTGTTTGTTACTGCTATAGTTTGTATAAATAAATCTTTCAATAGAACTTCAACGTGTGGCTTGAACCTCAGTTGGGCCAAAGGCACATTACCCGTACGACAAGTAGTAACTAGTTGAAGTACTAAACTGTTTGTTTGTATTGATAAGCCTATTTATTTGTTTATTTTCCTCATTCTAGGTTTTGGAAAATCGTCTTGATGGTCAGCTAGAAGTAGTCCACTGTGATTACTTCAAACTGGATCCTATTGGCAGTGGAAGCGTCAAATCCCCCACCATGTTTAGTGATAAACTGTTCACCGACATGGGTATATCCGAAGCCAGCTGGACAGATGGTGAGCTAATGGACACACACAATTTAACACGCTTGACAGAAGTGCAGGTGTATTGAGAGTAAAGATGCAGGATGAGAAGCACCATGCATCTGCATTGACATTTTCTATGTGCATAGCCTCTGGATATTTGTCATATTGTATTTGTCTCATTTGGAACTATTTCTGTTGTTTCTGCCTCTTTGAGTGACCCCAGACATTCCTGTAAAGGTGATTGGCATCCTGCCCTTGCGTAATCAGCGTGGAATGCTGCTGAAGATGGTGTATGCTCTATTTGAACGACTGTCCGTCTACAGATATGGTCGAGTTGAGCTCAACCTCTTCATTAGCGAAAAGGAGTATATGGTGAGATGTGTGCCTGTGTGTACACTATAATAAATTGAAAGCTGTTTCACAGTTGCTATTGAATTTAGGTAACATTGGCTTTCATCATACTATGTGTTTTTAATTGACCAATGCTCAGATCAGTTAACTTGTCGTCCTCATCCTGTATTACTTGCATAACTATTTTCAGAAACTGGTCTCCCGACCTGGTGACATGATGAACTACAGAGCCTTCGGTGTCCTCTGGCAGATGGCCTGTGATATTACACTACTGCACAAGGTATTGAACAATGGATAATTTTTAGTTTTTGTGGCTATGCAAAACTCATTTAGAGCAGCAGAAATTTTGGCACGAGTGCCAATGACTTAATGTCAGTTCATGAAGTGACTTTTAAACGGGACAAAAAAGGGTTAACCTCTTCTGTGTGTATGCAGGAACCCTGGCATTCGTTTGTGTCTTCCAAACAGTGTCGCTCAGTTCAAAAGGGCAAGGTAAGATGATCAACCTATTACGTACACACTGTTAACGATGACCCAGCAAATTCCATGACTTTCATGGTTTGTAGTAGTTGTAGTAGTAGTAGTAGTAGTAGCAGTAGCAGTAGCAGTAGTAGTAGTAACTCTTATTTACATAAGGCTCCAGCAAATATACAGACCATGTTCCTATACTTGGGTATGTATGTGTAGTGGAGGGTTGTCACCCTCCTAAATCTCGGGATCTCTATATTTCTTGTCCCCTCAGATTCCAAATGATCATTTGTGCCTGGTACGCCTGCAGCCAAGAGCTGATCTCTTCTCATCCTGGCTTTCTCCGTCCAACGCTGGCACATTATTAATGATGGTCAAACAATGTCTAGCCAAGAGGAAGGTCAAACTAGTAGATAGGCTCAAGTAAGTAGCATTAACAAGCACTTCATGTGCTGCTACATGTACATGAAGAAATACATGTAGCAGGTACATGTCATTTTCCTTGATTATATTGTTTCCTTGAAAATCTAGTATGGCAAAAATATTAATTATTTTAATGCTATGTGTAAGCTGAATAAATTATGCACCATAGATAAGAGAAAATGTGATTTAGAAGAACATAGATCTTGGTTTGAGGTAGTGAAACATGTATTGTTATTGCAATATATTGCTAATACATTCTCCTTCTTCTCCTAATTCCTCTGCACCCCCTCAGTCTGTGGTCTCCAGACAGCGGTAGCAAGCTTCTAGAGGAAATGGGCCTGCCTGAGGACATTCTGACTGGGAACGTATTTCCAGAGGAGTACCTGAGACTGTTCCAGCTGATGGAGAAGAGTCAGGAGTTCACCCAGAGCTGGCTATACGATGAGATACTGGAAAACACACAGAGAGAGGGATGGGCATAGAACATTAATATATTTCTATGACACAATCACAGGCAATATGAAAATATTCTGAATATTATTGTAAAGTTGTGAAACTATGTGAATAATTTATACGGTTAGCTGAGATTGCCCAATTTATATAATGTACGTTTTAAAATATTGGATATAAAAATATGGAAAACAGTCAAATGGAGACAAACAACAAAACACAAATATAATTCTGGTATATAAATGTTATGGTTATGATGTAAATGCATACTATTGTGTTCATTCTATATGACCTTTGGTTATAGCTAATTTAGAGAACCTATGCATTTACCAAGGGTCAACTCAATTCAATGCAATATTTTCACCGTGGATGTAGATTGTGTAACTTTATGTATTACTACAATGGTATCATGTAATTATTGATAGAACACATGAAGTATGTCAAGTTCTATTACCAAAACTCTTCTATAATAAATGGATAACAGCCAAATATATTGTGGAAACGCATCCGTGGGGGGACAACATGTCAGTCCAAATCTAGACGTGAGACTGACATTATCTTGGACAAAAAAAAGCTACTTTTGTTCGGATAGTATACATATGTAACTATGGGCTATACGCCACACCACTACAAAGGTGCAGTGTCTATGTAAAGTATACCCCTGCATCCCCCTGTATTATTCGGTGCCACTTTTGTGCTAAGCAAAGCCCTATTTAATTAGTCTAGACACGCCACTGTTGTATCCATAATAAGGTGGTGGGTATATCTCCTCGCCGTCTTTGCAAAGAGCAACACGGTAGATGATGATGGATGTGTATCAAACATTTCAGACTACAATACATGCGCAGCTTCAGTGCCACTGCTGCCTTCTACCTTGTGGTCGCAGCATTTGAACCCGAAAACAAGTACGACATCTTTTTTTTTGTTATATTATTTTTGCTTTCCGACAATAAGGAAGCGCAGTAAAAAAAAAAAAAACGACATGCTTTATGTAAAGTCTGTGGTACGGACGCTAGCGAGACAGTAGGTGGCGGCATGAGCGCAAACTGGACAAGTGTCAAGGTAACGTTATAGCGTACAACCGGCTGGTTGACTGTGTGTCAACTGAACAGCAGCATTAACATAACCTGTCACCGAGCGAGGCGTCAGGTGTACAAGGCATTGCAGCCCTCAAATGTAAGTCACCGTCGTTTTATTTAGTCCAGCAAAAGAACAAGCGATTCGCATGACTCCGTGCTGATCGTAAGGTAATGTCTGTTGTGTTGGCCAGATGTGAGCTTGTGTGTTCATCCTAGGCTAGCATTAGCTAACGCGAAGTGTTTTCCTCCTCGTTCACCTTCCTTGCTCCTATTTAGCGTGTACATTTCCCAGTACCCTACTTACTTAAAGGTATACGCAATGAACTGTAAACGAAATCAAATCTGGCAGAATGGTTAGCGACCGAGCCAATGGGACTTCTTCTAATAACTCACCTTACGAGCTAGTAAGATGTCCACTAGATGGCTGATTAACTATATGATAGAAATAGTAGAGATGTATTAACGAAGACCATATAGGACGGAGGGTAATCGATTACAGGCAATTGTCTATTTTTCTCTGCCTCTCCATCGTTTGACGCATGCTCCATTAACGTTATATGGTATTGATTTAATACAGATGAATCTTAACACGACCTGTCATTGAATGCAGTTGAAATACTAATGTGTCAGTCCGACTACAGAGTGATGCATAATAGCACTGTAATGTAAATCATAGCCTACAAGCATTCAAGCAGTATATTACAATACCCCAGCAAAGGTTTAGCTATCCTCCATATTTTGCATGTGGTCAATGAAAACGGTTCAATCTGTCGTGCCCTGTTGGGTACTTTTAGGCTCTCTTAGTCTAATGTCTTTACTGAAGTTGACCAAAACCTCTTATATTCCAGTCTGCAGTTGCTTGTCTTTCTTTCACGTTAAGTCATGTCCTCGTTTGCAGGAGGCCAACTAGGATGTAGACAAATGAAGGAATGGCGGAGTAGATCACTGACATCTATTGCATATATAGGAAGGTGATATGTTGTTTCGACAAACATGAAGTAGCTATGGAGATATGATGATGTGGGTGTGTATTTCTATATTTTTCCCAGTCGTGATAATTATTTGAAAATAGTTGTAGTAGTTGTATCATTGCATATAGGACACCTACGCAATGCTATTAAGACAGGTTTTAGTGCTTTAGGGCTTTGGTTATGTCCTTGTTCCCCAATTGTGAGCCTGCTGGGACCACCATGTGACTAAAAGAATACCAGTTCTCCAAAGAGGCAGCCGTTCCCTGGATGTATAGTTAAAGGTGTTTGTGCTTGCAGAAAACCACACACTGCTGCACAGGGTTACAAGAAGAACAACCTGGAAAACCAGAGCAGTCTTATTCCTTTGAGATCATTCCTCATTAGTGTGTGTGTGTGTGTGTGTGTGTGTGTGTGTGTGTGTGTGTGTGTGTGTGTGTGTGTGTGTGCCATTATATATTAATGCCATCTTGTTGACGAAGGTTCGGTCGATTAAAGCAGCCAATTTAAGAGTTCAAATGAGCTGAAAGTCTTAACGGAATTGTATTGTGAGTTCTACGAAAGTGAATTTTTTACGATCTTTAACTATTTGGAGACTTAATTATTGTTGTGTTTCACATAACACAACATAATAAATACACATAATAATGATCAACTTGACGGGGCTTTTCTGTCAATGCTGACTGTTTCTCTGTTTCTCTCTATTGACATTCATTCCGTTTGTCAGCAGAATCAAGGGACATCGTTCTAACTGACCGTTCAGTTACACAGATTGATCTATGTGATGAGGTGTGTAGCAGCGTTGTGCTGCAGGCTGTTGGCAGAGCTGGTTTATCATTGGAATGATGCTTAACTTGTTTACCCCCTTCTCCCCCCACATTCTCTTTCACTCTGTTTTTCTCCTCTTTAATTTCCTCAGATAATGCTTGCTCTAGCCTATTTCTTCTTTTCCCTCCTAGGCTGTATCTTCCTTTGGTTGCCCTCACTCACACTCTGTAGGCCACGATAAGCGTGGGTCTGCCGGCACTGGTCTTGATGTGGAGAGATCTTAGGTACTGAGGGCGGAGCCTAATGGATCATGGTGGTGAGTGTTTACATTGTCACACACTTGCATATCACATTCTCATTGTTGCTGTCTGACACCAGCCCTATTCAATTCCTCTATTCTACCAATTCTATTCAACAGTCTAGAACTACTCATCATGACATATCCACCATCCCGTTTGTAACTGCTGCTTTTCCCCCAACCTCCAGGTCAGTGTGAGTGGGAGGGTCCAGTCGTGTCACAGTGTGAGGGGGACCTAATGTGTGACAACCCGCCAGGCCCCAAGCCCCTCGGCAGCCAGAACCTTAACCTGACGGAGACACGCGCGCCCTCTCAGACAAACACACTCACACAAGAGCACAGCCTCCATCACTCCCAAGCGGAGGACATTGGGGTTTGCAAACCCCCCCGGAGTCCCTCCAACAACAACGGTGAAGACCAGGACACGTTCCCATTAGGGAGCAGAGACAACGAGGACGAAGGAGAAGATGAGCTGATGAAGGAGGAGGACGAATCAGAGGAATCCTCCGGTTTGATTGGCTGCCAGTCGCCAAGCACTCCCATGACCGACTCCTCCTTCTCTGAAACTGGTAGGACGCTTTCACTTAAAACTGTATACTCCTACATTCTTACTGCCTGGCCTCAATTCACTTGCTCAAAGGATTGTCTCTGTTATCGCACGGTTTCTTGGCAAAAAAGCACAAACAATCACACACACGGCCACATGCACATTATGTTTTGGAATTTCATTTCAAGCTGCTAGTGCTCAGCCGATTTACAGAATATCCCGTTTCAGACTGTGCTGAAGACCCTCACAGTAATTTAGCACTAAAACATAATTGATGGTCTGACTTTCCAGTGACTCTGACTGTTCACTTTTACTCAGCATTGTTCCGTGTTTTCTGCAGGCAGTCTGCTAGAGACCCCCTTCAGCCCAGGGACCAGCCCAGAGCCCCCCTCTCCTCTGAATCCTGGGGCTGCTCCTGAAGCTTCATACCCTCTACATGGCCCAGTGGAACCCAGTCAGTGGGATCCAGACGTGGACTCCCATTTCTCCAACACTGGCTCTGGAGATGCTGGTGGAGGATTTGTTTCCGGCACCGCTGGGCTCACCTACATGACTGGACCTGTTGGTTCTAGTCAATTAACATGCACATCAACCTTGGGGCCCGCCGGCCCATCTACACCCCTGTGCATCGCTGGAGCCGCAACAACTTCCAAGACAGATGCTTGGAACTCATCGACTGGGTCCACTACCTCGGAGCCGGTACATTCCCCCGGGCCTACCTGTAGCAATGCATCCATCATTGGTTCGAATGCGGAACTCGTGCCTCCCAATACAGAAGGTAGCACGTCAACAGAAGCTTGCGATGTAGATCTCTCTACTACTGTTGTAGGACAGATCAGCACCACAACCGAAACCCCTGGTACTAAACCCACCCCCTGCACAGAACCCTTCATCTCTAAAACAGCACCTAATGCATCTGCTACCGTGACCGCTTCTGTCTCCTTTGTCACCTGCGCCATGTGGCCCTCTACCTTTACACCGGGGCCCACCTCCGTGTCTGCTCCTACCTCCGCCACAGGACCCACCCCCCACCCTGCTCTGCTGGCCTGCCTGGAGCAGTTGGAGCACAGAGGAGACGATACGCACCTGCCACAATACCTCCACCAGGTAATCTGTCTGTCGGTTTGTCCGCCAGTATGCATGTCTCTCTGTCGGCTTTTCTATGTCTTTGTTTCCACCAGACACAAGCCTACCAGGTAATTACTGTGAAGCTGTATGTATGCTCTCTGTATGCTTTGACCTTTAACTCGTTTCTGAGGAGCTTGCTGGTCTCTTCTGTCGTTTCCTTTTATGTCAAAGTCTTTCAAATCTTTTTGCTGAAGCTCAGAAATCCTAATTACAATTGGCTTCCTAAGGCATGGGTGTAGACACACACACACACACACACACACACACACACACACACACACACACACACACACACACACACACACACACACACACACACACACACACACACACACACACACACACACACACACACACACACACACACACAGGCGTGCAACGATCACAAATCTGTCCTCTCTCACACGTAAAAACTACAAGCCAGGACAGGTATAAGAGAGGCGTGTGAACGCCTCTGTCAGATAGATTTGTTAATGCTTTGTTAAATCTGTTTCAATGGATTCAAATGTGCCATACTTTATCTTCACTGTGCACCATACATTTTTCCTCTTCGATTTAAGGTTATGAGACATTATTTGACCTAGATGTTAGAAAGGCTGGTTGTACCTCAGAAGCAAGTGTTCCAATCCTGAGTTTATGACTCCAAAGTTCATTTAACGTGTGAAGGTTCATCTTTTGTCATCACAGAACTAACTATAATCTTAGAAGAGTGCATATCTGCACTAAGGCAATCCATTCCCTGATTTGTTTAACCAGAAATTTTATTTAATATAAATCGCTATTTGGAATCAGGCACATTTGATCGCATTTCCAGTGATCAATGCAAGTGTTCCACGTCACTATTGGCACACATACGATCTGTGTCTCATGCCAAAACAAAGATAAAAGATAAAAATAAAAGTAGGAGTTTACTGCATAAGGACTAAAAGAGAGAGAGAGAGAGACTAAGAGATAGAGGGAGAGCGTAAGATTGTGTGAGAGAGCGATAGAGAGAGATAGAGGGGGGTCATTCAGTTGTCACCGCCTCTCACCTCATTAGAAATGCGAGCACCTCTGTGCTCTGCTTCTTCTCTCTCTGGGTCTCTCGCTCTTTCTTTCTCTCCCTCTCTCTGTTAACACCACGCGCTGCCGCCTCTGTTTTGTTGTGGGGCCTCAATCAGCCGGCCTAGTGCCGAGAGAGCAACGCTCGCACCAGAAAGGTAGTGTCAAACTGAGTGTCAAACTCTTTCAATAGTTCCTTTTTAATTTTTGTCTTCCCTTTTCCACTGTCATGTAGTTCTTTCCTCTCTGCTTGTCTGCATGCTATATGACAAGTGACACAATCATGGGGATGAATTGTCAATCTGAATGGCATTTAGCTTTGTTGTTGTGTATATGTTTCTCTTGAGTCTTCAACTCAACTCTGTATCGTGTGGCGGACTGAGATTAGGTTCCACGTAACCAGGCTCAATAAATGACTGGGATTTATTGAGCTGCAATGACATGTTTGATATGTGATGTTACGTGTACTCCCATTTCATTTCATAACACACTGTAAATAATAATCACAGTCCTGGCTAATGCCTACGTCAACAAAGATAATGCAATTGTGAATAAGATGATACACACAGTAGTAGATGCATGATGGCATGTTTTATCAAATGTTGATCATTCTCTATTTCTATCTGCAGATTGCTGAGGCCTTTGTGAACCAGGAAGACTGTATCCTAGACATGTATGTGTGTGTCTGAATGACAGATGGCATTGAATGCAACACACCTCCAGACTGCCTGTGTTTACTACATGCTTGTCCTGTCCGATAGTGTCCTTGCCTTCAGGCACGATGAAAATCAAAGGTTCACATACGTATAATATTATTAATAAGTTTTAAACAGATTTCTGTCCGATTTGTCAGATATTTCCACTGTCAGTCAATGGAGCCTATGGATAAAGATTGAACATTCACAGATTTGACGATACAATGCACTGCATTTAGTTGAGCCGAATTAAAAGACAAAACAGAAAAATAAGGCCAGAGAAGAAGCGCAAGAGATTGAGGGTGAAAGGTAATTTTGATAGGGAAATCAGAGCTTACTGTTCAAAGGAAAATGTTAAATAAAACCGCAAGTTTATGCAAAAAGCTTAAAGATGGAGATCGCATGAGAGGGAGAATGGATACGATGGAGAAAGAAGGTATAGCTAGTTGTAGACAAGATAACTGAATATTTATCGAGAGAAGAACAATGGCACGTGGAAGAAAGGGTATAGCTGACACTGAGAAGGGAAGGGGTAAGAGACCACAGAAATGTAGCGAGAGGGTTAATCAGAAAGCTTGTGGAGGTAAAGAGTGACAGGAAAATGCAAGCTTAGTTTAGTGACATCATGCGTAGAAGGCGAGGGCTAGAGATCGTGTGAGAGGAGAGGAAGCATTGAGCTATAGCAAAGAGGAACTTCAAATCCATAAACATGAGAACTCGCTGCTGTACTTTGATCTGTTTTCACTGTCATTTAGTGTTGCACTCTGTCTTTTACGCGGGAGGAAGGGTTTCGAAGGCTAGGGGGACTGTAGCTTTGATGTCATAACATGTGGATCAGTCCGTTAATTGAATTAGTTATTTTCTCCACTACTGGGTTGAATGGGTGAATTGTTGTGTTCACAATCGCAGTAGAGAAAGTGTGTTCGTGCTCGTCGTTGTGTTTGGTTGAACCTTAACCTAGCTTCACAGACCAGAGAGCTATATGGTGCATACAGTTGGAGAGGCTTTATCACCAGAGACTACTGGAAAACCTCAGTTCTCTACAGAAGCAGTGGGGTAAGAAACCGTTAATACGTGCATGCATGTACATAAGTATCAGCTCACGTGACTCGTAAATGCATGCGTTCATGAATACACATCTATGCTGGTCGGGTCCTGTGCAGAATTGTTTTGTCTTGATGAGGTTGTTCTGGTCTGCCTGTGTTTCGTCCTCTCAGAACGCAGCTGTAGAAGCACCTCACACTCTGATCTGGAAACCCGGCTTGACACACTCACACACATCTGTCAGACACACAATAGGTGAGGCCTGTTTGGTCCGTTCTTGATTTTAAGGAACCAGGGAGGGAATTATGGTTTATAATAATAAGAATAATGTAATTTATGTAATAATGTTTTATGTAGATCGTTTGTGTGTGTGCGTGTGCCTGAGGTCAGAGAAGTGATCGTTGAAACATATGTCCCTGTGCTGCTTCGGTACTCTTGGTCATGTGAGCCGTCTCACTGGTAGGGTTTCAATTTGTTGAAGTGTGTGCGTACACACACACACACACACACACACAACAGTGTGTAGTGGCGAGGGAAATGTGCCCTGTCTAATATTAGATTAGAGAGCTGTGCAGGGTCCCTAATCTTACTGGGCTTCTTAAGACAAGAACAGATTTTTCTACTTGAAGTTTGATTTGCTTTGCTTTTATCCTCTTGTGTTTCTCTTTCTCAGACCGGCTGCTAGCGATGCTCTGGTAAGACTTCTATTTGTGTATGTCCTTAGGTGCACTTGTGGGTTGTTTGCATTGGGTGCATGTTTGCATGCATGTATTTTTGAATGATGATGTGTTACTTATCAACCTCTCAGGGCATATTGCAACGATCAGTACAGGAAGCCATATCTCTTCAGCACCCATAGTCGGCATGAAGTACAACCTCCTAGAAGTAAATGGAAAGTCAGCATGAACCAGGGATGAACATGTACAAGCCTTTGCCCGTGCACCTGGTTGTTTCAGTACTTGTTTAGCACACAGCTCTTGCGCTCTATGCTAATTCTACTGACCACGTTCTGATCCCTACAGAGACTCTGAACTCACTCCAGTTGTTGTTGTACAAACTTGATCGTGTGGCACTTTGAATTTTTGTAGTTACTCCAACATTAATGGTATAGTGAAGTCCCATTGGATAAAAACCTGTGCTAAGTGGCTCATTGTGTGTCTGTAGTGTGTGTCTTTAGAGCTTCTGAAGGCCACTATGACTCACGACGAAAAGCCTCCGGGTGAGCTGACCTCATGCACCTCAGGTACATGTGTGTGTGTGTGTGTGTGTGTGTATTATTCAGTAATTATTATTCTAGAGGTGTTTATGTGTGCAAGTGTAGGGAACGCCTGAATCTCAAACAGACATCTTCCTTCTCCAGTTAGTCCTGGCACTCCTGGTGTAGTTTGGTCCATCGTTTCATGTTACTGACTTTAAAGATGTTTAAATTTCCACTGAATGTCTAGCTAATGTTGGGAGCTTAAATGTGGTGTAATTTATGTAACACAAAATACGTACTTGAGTTGAAGAAAATACAATAAGATAAAACTTTATTGATCCACGACAGGAAATATGGGGTGATTGAAGCTTAGTAAAAAAGAACTGCAAGTGAGCTACATCCTTTGCCGTCTCTTTATCACTTCATGGAGTCCATGAAGGATAATTGAGTAACAGCAGGGGTGGCACTTCAATGTCCTGTTAATAGAATTAAAGACGGTTGTCTTCACAGCATGGCTGTTAAGATAATGAGTTATTAGAGTTGCTTAGATCTGGATGCTATTTACATCTCCAATAATAAGAATACATTATTTAATGTTGCACACAGTGGCATCTACACGTACTAGCACACACACACGCACAGCTGTAGCTTACTTGTGAAGAGAGACGCGTCATTGGGTTGTATATATATTATTATTTTTTCTGATGGATTAAGCAGAGATTGAGAGCATCGTGGTTTATTTATGTTTATTCATTTACTTGTATCTTGGGGATATAGGCATTCCCCTGTCTCTTAGTTGATCACTTGTATTGATTCCCCAGTGATTGATTTTGTCCTTCTTTTCAATGTTGTGTGACCCTTCTCCCTCTTTCTCTCGCTTTCTAATGTCCTCTCTTCTTCTGCATCTGTATCTACATCATTCCTATGTTGCATTTTAACTGTTTTGTGGTTGATCTTTTTTTGTTTGGTTTTTCCAGGCCATTTGACTAAAGGAGAGATGGAGGTAGGGCAGAGAGACACGGAATCCCGCCTCTCAGGGAAGATGCAACCAATCAAATCCTCTACAGGAAGGGATCATTTAGATGGTGTGCGGCTGACAGCTGGAGAGGACAGCGCTGGAACAAGCAATGGACTGGATGGGAGAGCGGTTCACACGGCTCCACCTATCACAGCAGGAAGTGGGATCCCCCCCGCCGCCGGGGGAGAAATGGACCGGTCCAAACCTGCAGAGAGCCAGGGTGTGGAGGTAGAGGCAACACAGGAGAAGGAGTACAGAGAGGAGGAGCAGCAGGAGGAGGAGGAGAGGGAATCATGGGAGTCTCGAGAGGATACACATGCTCTGGAGATGGAGGATAAGGGGGGAGGAGGAGAGGAGCAGGTGGAGGAGGAGGGTGGAGAAGCTGTCCCCGAGGATACAGGGTTGAGTGGGATAGATGAGGTTGTGCCACTGCTGCAGCAAGAGGCTGTTGCTGAGGACAACCAGTGGGAGGTGACCCAGCTGTGCCTTCACTCCCAGGTTAGTCCCTGAATAAACTGACACCCTGCTTGCTGGCTACATTGGTTTGGTTCGGACTTGACTGACCATTAGTAAATAGTAAATGGAGTTAGTAAATAACCAGGCATCACTATGACAATAGTGAATTTGCTAAATGACAGTTTTTAACATTTGTTACAGTGCAATGCAATGTTGTTTTGTTTAGCCATGATTAATGTGTAATTCTGTTTTCTGATATATGTAATATTGGTCTTCTCCCATAGCCATGGGAGGAGGAAGGAGCCCAGCTACAGCAGGATGTAAACTGGAAGCAGGAGGAGCAAGATGAGGAGCAGGATTATGGACCAGGCATCATCAAAGAAGCATACCATCTAGATGACCAGGCTAAACTCATCACTGTAGAGGAGGTGTGTGTTTATGTGTAGCTATGTTAAAAACGGACAGTTTGACTTGTTGGTTAGTTGGAGTGTCACCACCGAGATAGTGATAGCCTCTGGCCCAGCTAATGTAAAGTCAATGAGCTTCTGCTCCTGAGGCAGTTTAATGACATTGCCTGACCATTATCTTACAACTCAGGCAATGGATTGTTTTCCATCCTCGGATATGAAAGCCTGTTGGGCATATTGGATTGATATTAATCCAGAGGATTGACCCGAACAGGGTGTAACGTCATGCTAGGTGTTTAGCATGTGGCTTTGTCGCTATCATCTGGTCTTTGTGATGTCATCCACTAAGGCCTGTTCATGCTTTTATTATCGTGGGGTTGTTTTCAAGCCTTGTCCCTGATTAGATTAGATTACACTTTATGAATCCCCCGGAGGGAAAATTCTTGTGTTACAGCACAGAAGCAGTCAAAGAAGAGATACAAGATATAATACAATACAAAGTAGTGCTAAGGAAATGCAAAAATAAATACTAAAGTAAGAACAAACAGTATAAACTGTATAAATTATAAACAGTATAAATTATAAAGTGGCCCAGTGACAGTACAATTCACAGTATAGAAAGTGTGTTAACTCGAGTGAACGGGGACAATCAATATTATTACTGACTCATTGATAATTAAAATAGGATGGCCACTAATAACGTTTGGATGTGAGAGCAGAAAAGGGTGTGTTGGAGAGAGAGAGGGAAAAGGAGAGCAATGGAAAGCGAGGCAGGGAGAGAATGTTTGAGGAGTAGAAGGTGCCACTTAGTCCTTCTGGCATTCCATTTGGCCTGCTGGTTGTGGGTTGGCCATGCTTCCCCTGGAGGTCCTGTCGGTATATCAGCTGATGGTTTGGATGGCAGTTTAAAAGGTTGTGTTGCTATCTCTCTGTTGTTTCCAGTCTTCATCTGCTGTCTTCCTTTTTCTCTGGGGCCTGTTTCCGAGTGGGGGAGGGGCTCGTAGAGAAGTTTTCCGCTCAACCTTTGTGCCATCTTACCGCTTTCCGTTTTCCACCACTCATTTCTCATTTTCCATAATTTATCGATTTTATTGAGCCTTTTTGCATGCAGACAAGTAATGTTGGGGACTATATCAATGGTCTGGCAGATTAACCAGTACTCCTTATCAAGACCCGAATACATTGCGGACATTCTACTATGATATGAAACACTGAAACTCTGTCCGTCTTTGTATTCATCTAAGGAATTAGATTTGATTAGCGTAGAGACAACACTAATCCCCACCATTCACACAATCACCTGCTCACAGTTAGCTTGCCTTTTAGTTAAACAATTACTCGCTCCCCTGAAGAGCCGAGACTTTTTTCAATCTTTCAGCTGTTTATAGTTGTTTCAGAGCATTTTGATTTGTCTTTATGTATGTCATTTTCCATACAAATACATTTACTAGTCTTGCATTGGTATGACGTAAGGTGTTGAAGGTACACTATTTACACTATTATAAAAGGTACATGGTATTTAAATAAATGAGCAACTAATCAAATTCAAAACACAGCTTGGCTTGGTTACGGTATTGTGACTGGTTAATAAGTGATTTTACTGGTCTATTTCTGTCATTATGGAAACAACATTTATCTGTGCAAACATGTGAACAAAAACAGACCTACGTCAAGCATGTGGGCCAGATTGAACAAGACAGATTACAGAGTGTGCCCTTGAATAACAATAAGTATTGTTAATGAGATGGAGTTCAGCTCTTCAGTGACATCTAGTGGACATTTTAAAATGTCATTACATATTTTACGTCTTATGTCCCACAACCCTAATCGTTTAACCTACAAATAACTTACACTTGATTTTTTTTTTTTTTCATTCAGGGTATTTTTAAGTTGGATATGGATATGGATATTGGATATTACATTTACTGGGCTAATACAACCCATTTGACTATCAATTCACAGTTGTTTTTATCGCTTGTATCTGACCGAAATGACCAAAGAATGACCAAAGAAATGCTTAGATGTTTTTTCTCTTCTTCTTCCCCTCAGGCGACGCCGGCCTGTGGCCTGATCTCCATACTGAAGAAGCGCAGTGTGTCTGCATGCCCTGAGCCCGTCAAAGCTCCTGCTAAGAGACGGGTGCGTTTCAAAGTCGCTGACGATGGATACGATCCAGGTAAGCTGTCTAAGATGTATAACACACACGCATTCCTGCTCTGCTCCACTTTTTCAAATAAATTGGTCCAATGACTTCATTATTTCAGCTTAATTTGTTCCGTCTGTTCCCCCATCCTTCCTCTCCCTTTTTTCACCTGCTCTTTCTCCAGAGGTCGGAGGAGGGGACTCGTGCCTGCTTCTTTTCCTGCTCTGCCTCGTTACCGTGGTGATCAGCATCGGAGGGACCGCCCTCTACTGTGCCCTGGGTGACGCCCACTCCACTGTCTGCCAGGACTTCTCCCGGAACGCGGACTTCTACGTGAGCCAGATGCAGCGCGGCATCTCCCACCTACAGCACTGGCTGGCGCCTGGGTCGTAGCGGACCGCTGCAGATTAGGTGTGGAGCGTTCAGCACCACAGTCCCTCTTTAACTACCGCCACTGTAAAGATCCGCAAAACAACACACAATACGATACGTCTTTCAAGATCAGTATTTGCAAAGTACATTTTGCAAGGCGGAAAAAATATTATTCCTAAATAGCCTGCAAGATGCAGGAAAACACACACACACCGATACACACATATGGAAACAAACAGTTAGACACTCTTGCGTGAAGGGATATAATCCTATACAACACTGAATCGCAGATCACGAGATTTGACCCTGTCATTCAAGATGTCATCAAGCTGCCTTGTCAATGTGTTTAGCAAAACGACGCAAACTCTATACAACTTCAGCGCAAATTGTGTGTCTGAAGCCAACAGAACTCCACAGACAGGAAAGAGACTGGTGGCCATCTTGCCTGTGGTGTGTTTATATATTTTTAAGTCTTATCTGAAATGAACTTCTGAAAGAAAGTCTTATAACGTTATTATTGCTTGAATGGTTCAACGTGTAATCTTTTACTTTTGCATCAGGTCAGTTGTTGAGTATTCATGTAGTGACCTAAACAGGGAGTGGGCGTTTTATTTTTTTTATTTTTATCAGTTTTCACTGAAAAGGCCTGGATCAAAATGTCTTATTAGATTTGTACCTTGGGGGGGGGGAAATGTGGCCGTCTGTCACTCTGCTGTCACAACATTTATCACAACTAACTCCATGAATCAGCTGATTATGTTGTCGACTCCTTTCCTCAAAAACTATATTCATTTAGCATATATGCAGCAAAACCTTTCAACAACCAGTCTATACAGCATTATATCACTGTTCCATATCAATTATTTGAGTATAGATTGTAGAGTAAACTTGTTATATTTTTGGCAGTTCATTGCAAACTACGCTAACTTTAAGGCACATCTAGCTGGAAGATATGTTACTGTTAGAATTATAAAAATGTGCCTTCCTATTTCTCTTAATTTGATTTACATGAACTTACAACCGTTAGATTTCTGCATTCAAATCAGTGTCACTTTAGTCTCTATTTTAAATCAGTTCATAATTTAAAGCTTGGATAAGCAGTACTACATACGATATATGATTGAGCAACAACCATTTGAAATACGTGTTGGTTTTTAATAGATTACATTTAGGAATGACTCTTAATTATTTATCAGACCCACCTTAGCATAAATCCCTACTGCTATTACCACTGCTCAATTTGTACAGTTAACCTTGTATCATAAAATAGTTAATATAATGATTTTCATTACATTTGAATGCAAAATTGTCCAATTTTCCATCCCTCCTGACATAATGGCCATTCATGAATGCAGTAGTCAATGCCATATTAGTAACAAAGGAAATACCACCTGTGCATTTTTTACATCTTAATGACCAAATATTTGTTGGAGGTACATGTTTCTTCTTTTACCTTTTTTGTGTTTTGTTTGCACGTCTTCTGGCTGGTTCAGATGACCATCACTTAAAAAAACAAAAAAACATACCTCTTAGGATTTTGGATAATTGCATCTATTTATGTCGCTAGGCCAGATGGAATATTAAATGTAAGCGGTTTAAAAAAGGGAAAAATGCATTTGCTTGTATTGCTGTTTAATACTTTAAAATAGTTTGTTTATATTTGGATTTGTTCTCTCATCCTTGTGGTTCAGGGAACATTAGAAAAGCAATATTTTTGTTGAATTCATTCTTAAAACTCACTTCCTTCATCATAGGTCATTTGTCTTTAAAATATATATATATATATATATTTGTGTGTCCTTGGAAGAAAATTATTTCTTCCGATATTGTGGTTGTCGTTACTTTGCACTAATACCATTCGCATCATTTTGGACACTCTTAAGTTAGAATGTCAACCTCAGATGATTTAACAGAGGAATAAACTTGATATTTGGTGAATTAAAACCCTTTCGTTTTCACTTCTTTGTTTTTTGTGTTGTTTTTTTGGGTGCTAGTGCTAACTGAATTGGTCATGTGAGGTCATTGGCTAAGGTTGTTGATTTGTTTCAGTGGAACGACGTCAGTATTTATTAGTAATAGTCTCCTCTTGCTTCATATAAATGGCTATGGCTTTGCAAACAACAACTTCAGTAGCTGTAGTTGAGCACTTCCAATTCATAGTTGCCACTGCCAGGCATGGCATAGCATCCAAGGTCATGACAGATAACTGCCTTTGTTTTCTTCGGCTTGCTTCAGACAGTTGCAGTGTGGAGATTCTCACACACACCACAACAGGTACGCTGTGTGCAGTGCCGACTGTGAAAAGCCTACTCCAGACAGCCAAAGATCCCTATCTAGCTCTCATGGCTTACGGAGACACTCTAGTCAAAGGGAACACAGTACAGCTGAGCTTGGGTTGGGCTGTATCAGGACAACTCTAGTCACTCTGTCATCCCTAAACCCAACATGGACTGACACAACTCAAAGGAGGAGGAGCAGATGAAGTGGCAGAGACATAGCATGTACTTCAACAGAAGACACACTGAGCCGACAATTTATCAGGACTTACACCACCAGGTGATGAAAAGGAGGGCGGCGATGTTACAGGCAGACGTACCAAGGTCGTACCATAATTTAAACACAGCGATTCTGTGTCACAAGACTCGCAACCGTAACCACTGTGTAACAACGCCAGCAGCACAGATCATCATGCCATAGCAACCTACCAGACAGCCAGCAGGTCTAGGTCAGACAGAGCCAGAAAGAGATAAGCCATGCAACCCTGCAAGAGAGAGGAGACTTCCAAGGTACCTGAAGGACTTGGAGAGTAAATAGCAGGTGCTATTAGTACATTCAGTTTGAATAAAATACACAAAAAAAAGTTTTATCAACAAACAAGTAGCCTTGTATTCATAATATAACCTTAAGTACTTTCATCGGTTAAAACTTACCGTACTAGATTAAATGTTTAAAATAAATAATGTTTGATACCCAAAAATGTAATTGACGGTACGTTGTTACGGTCTGTATTCAGAAAGGGGAATGTGGTGGTAATAGGATTGTCATACAGCATTTATAGAAAAAATACGTTGACTCCTAGTGGTAAAACTAGGAAGGGGCGCTAAGCCAGTGTCGGTGCAGGCCTACTCCTTGGCAGCACACTACAGTAGGCCCTCTACAGAAAGAATACAATTGCTGTGTAATAACTATAACGTTAACACATAATAGTACTACCACAATATTACAAAAAGTAAGACGTAGTTAAATCCATTTACTCATCCACTTAATCATGTATGTATATATGTATGTATATATATGTGTATATGTATATATATGTATGTATATATATACATATACATATGTATGTATGTATGTATGTATGTATGTATGTATGTATGTATGTATGTATGTATGTATGTATGTATGTATGTATATGTATGTGTATATATATGTGTGTGTGTATGTATATGTGTATGTATATGTATGTATTCATATACAATTGCAATTTTTGCAACATTATCTTGCACAGCACAGACATGATGTTTGTAATGCTTGCATCGATAGTATATTGGCCCTCTCCCCCAGCTGGTGGTCTGGAGAGTAATGGAGGGGAGTAATGGGAGCGAAAATATTGTAGTTTTACAACAGCTATGTCAGCAAACCACTGTTCACCACATTTTCCAGTAACACGAAAAAAAATTCCCCTGGATGGATTGGTTTCTCTAGTCCTAGTCGATGTCTTTTCAAGCGAACAATCACGTGTAATGAATACGGACCGTATACAAGAAACACGAACTCGCCTAGTTTTATGTGGAATGTTAATCAGTTTTCAATGGTAAACATAGATTTTCTAAAATATTTTATATTTTGTCCTTTTTGGAATTCCATTAACTACGGGTAACTATGTGGTACATACAGTACACAACCATCAACTAACGATGGCTGCGCCAGCACAACCGCGCATGCCTGAAGGAATGCTGAAAACATTAGCTTTTTGGGACGGCGACAGACCAAACACAGTAGTCCTTCTTGTTTACCCGTTGTTAAGAAAGTAATGCTGGTTGAGCGTGAGTTATTTTATGCGTTTGCGTTCGTTGTGTGGGCGTGTGTGTGAGCGAGACGATGTCTATTTGTGTGTGTGTTTGTGTGGCTAGCTGAATGCAGTTTCCTCAATTATTTGGTAGACTTGTAGTCTGTGTATCGGATAGCAAATCGCAAGTTTCCATCGCGCAACTATTGGGCTTAACGGCTTTCCCGACAAGGATTCCAACTATGTCGGCAAATAAAACAAAGAAAGTAAAAATGGCTACTAAATCATGCCCAGATTGTGACCAACAGGTAAGCTCTACCGTTATTTGTAAAATATATGCATTTGTTTGGTTTTAGATATTGGTTTTCCAAATTGTATGTGTAAGGTACGGTAGCACGATTACATGTTACAAATGCATTATTGAACATAGCAGCATTTGTTGCAGTAGGCTCAGCTTTAAAACTATGATCCAGGTAGGCTAGTTATACAATTATATGCATGTGTATTGGGATTGGTTCAACGCTGCAAGCTACCACGTATGAATACTTGTCAGTCATAAAAAAATAACAGGTCATAACTCCCAATAGTACAGACGGGTTAGGCCTACTTTTTTCTTCGGCGTGCGTCTTGTCTTCCTTACATTTATGTATTCGATGGTTACTAGGGTGATCAAATCGGGCCAACATTTTAGACTCTTTCGATTAAAATCGGTATCTGATCGACCTTGCTTGTCATACAATTATCAACGTGTTGGGCAGTCATGACGTTAAGTGGGTTGAACTCACGGCCCAAGCCTGGCACATACTATTAATAACCGTATTAGGGGATGAGAGAGGTGGCTGAACTACTTTTAAATAATCATGTTATATTTAATCTGTTGGCTGTCATACCCAATTGACGCCCCTGTGGGCAATATACTAAACCGTCAGTCACAGCCTGTGAAGGTAGGCTCATAATATAAAAAACTATTGAATTTGGTGTTGCTTATGTCAAGAAAGTGTACACATTAGATACAATGTATACGCGTGTGGCTTATTATGTTTATTTTTGTGTAAATGTCAGGGCTAACGAATAATTGTTTTCCATAAAAGCAATCTCATGAATTCCCCAAAATTCCCAAACTACATTGGTATGGTAATCAAACCATAACCATACCATCTAGTATACATTCACATGCAAATTGGTCTATTACCCACATACTGAAGGAGGATTGTTTTAATTTTAATTATTCAGATCTGAAGACACATAGGGCTCTATGTCGATATCTATCCAAATGTTTGATATCAAAGGAGAAAGTTAACCATTATCTCTCAAACCTTTTCTTCATAGAACAGGAATATACTTAAGATTTCGAATTTAGGTATGTAAATAGAGTGCTGTTTTGTCTGTGCCGGTTATGTACCAGCTTGTATCAAACACTTGAAGAAAGCTGGTCAGTTACTTGAGCCAGCTCCATCCTCTCCACCAGTTAAGACACCAATATGAGACCCAAAACCCAGTGATTCCCGCACACGGTAGGGACGATGGTCAGTTCATTGACCTCAGCTGAGAAAGGACAACTCTTGTACCTTTTGCACAGAGAAAGAAAACAAGACTAAGTAAAGTACTCATTGCAGTTTCCAGCATATGCACCCAGGTCTCTGTTCTATCAGGCTCTGCAGCATATACTACACGTGCTTTTCCATCGGATAAGCACATCTTGCTGCAGTCTCTTTGATAGTGATAGTTAGCCTAATGGCTGACCCAAATGTGCCTGGATAATAGAGACGTGAATATGTGAAGGATGATTGTTTGAAAAGTCTTCCTTGCTACTGAATTGCTGATGCTTTGCTGAGGTATGACGCCTTCGTTCACTGCCAACTGCAGTGTATGAGCCATGCACTACAAAGAGAGCTGTGATCCAGATATTTCTTGCACACGTACATGGTTTATTTTAGTTTTCGACCAGCCACTGGGCAGGCAAGCTCAACATGGACATTATGCTGACACTCAAGTTCTATAAATCCATAGTAAAACTGACAGACTATGCGCCATCTAAAAAAACACGAACGTGGTTTGAATCTGTTGTACAGTCAGAGATATAGATTTAACTGGCTTGGTCTCAGAAAGTTATAGGCTTAAATCATGTTCCAGCGTCCAATTGAATGACCCATCTTTCTAATGTTTGTTCTTTCTAGATTCCAGTTGCGTGTAAGTCTTGCACGTGTGGCTATATATTTATTAGCCGGAAGCTGCTCAGTGCAAAGCCAAATGATCGGCCATCTTCAGCAATAGCAGGTAAAGTTTCTATTTTATTCCAAGAAATCAAACATCTCGATACCATATACCTCAAACCTCCCCAGTCAGGATTTTATCTGCATGAAGTGCATCAACCCTTAACGGGGATATACGTTATGCTTCAGTGATTCA
Source organism: Lota lota (assembly GCA_026745465.1). Lineage (NCBI taxonomy): Eukaryota > Metazoa > Chordata > Actinopteri > Gadiformes > Lotidae > Lota > Lota lota. Next base: position 15,973,884 of record JACYXH010000659.1, on the reverse strand, counting down.
GTGTTCAGGAATTTCAATTAATTACTGAAATGAATCTATCACATCGGTTATTTATATTATATTCCTCTTGTCTCAAGATCGATGTTATGGCATACTGTTACCTCTTCTGCTTCCAGTTATTGATTGTTTGGTGGAGACGTTTTCATTTCCTTTTATTAACCACTTGTCTTTGCTAACCCACTGATGTGATGTCATTTTTGGAATCATGAAATCAATAACATTCAATATGTGTTGCAAATACTGCATACATCTTTCCATATTACGTAGTATTCATCAACACTGCATTTTCTTCTTCAGAAAAGTTGGACCCAAAGCGGAGAAGAACGGAGCGTATCCGTCGAGACCACATTGACTCTCCCATGGTGAATGACTTGGAGAATAGGAGACACTCTCGGTCCAACAGCCAGTCGGACCCCATCCGCAGGGGCCGTGGACGACCCAAGACGGTTGGATTAAAGAAACCGGAAGAAGAGAAAGGTAACATTTTATTTTTATTTTAAGATGGTGCAATGCAATCATGGCTCGTGTTCTGACTAGAGACAAATATTTCCCCACAAAATAAACATTTAAGGAAACATATTGTCTGGTGAGGTATTTCAAGATCTTACCATATTGAACGGGGATGCACCGATTGATCAGACAGCTCATTATTGGCCGATAAATGCAAAATGGGTGATTGGTGATCATCTTGTCAACTGAGAAATAATAGCACATTTCACGCTCAAAATCACCTCAATCTAAGGTGCAATATACCACCATGCATAGCCCAGTACCGAAAATATAGCCTACACATTGCCCACTTTTAGTAGATACATTTTTCTTTTTTCATTTAAGGGCAGGGGCTATATTTCTTTACAGGCTTTCACTATTTCCTGCACAAGGCAGTCTCACTCGCTGCAATTAGATGTGGGGGGTCTACCCAGCATTTTTGATTGACATTCCCTGGTAACCCAAGACTGCCAGTAACAGGTAATGCATGGAATAGCATGCATTTAACTGAAAATACAATTTGAATCCATATTAACATCTTATCCTACGTTTTGAAACGTATGCATTTTAGTAGAGATTTGGACCATCATTTGAAATTCGGAAATACAGTAATTGGTCTCATTGTCTCCTTCAGTCCTGCTTGCCAATCCTCTCTCCCCTTGTTCTACCAACATGAATGTGCACCAGGAGACTCTGCTTTGAAGAGTTTCATTCTATAGATTGCTAACCATTGGATAACTGACAAAAAACAAACAAAAATATAATTCTTTGAATGAGATGCAAGTACTGCTGAGTTAACTTTAAACATAGTGGTAGTAACTAGTACATAGTATGGTAATGCTGCATCAATAAACAACTTGCAATTTTATCTCAACAGAAAAACAGGAGAAGGAAGTCGACATCTATGCAAATCTCTCTGACGAGAAGGCCTTTGTGTTCTCTGTGGCGTTGGCTGAAATTAACCGCAAGATCCTGGGTCAGAGGCTCATATTATAGATACCACTGCAATATACAGAGGACTTTGAATAAGTAACCTGTAAAACGTCGAGAGGAGAGACGGACAACCAAAGACAATGGGCAATGGCAGCTCCAGAACTCTGACTTGGACGTGCATTAGGTGGATGGATGACTGGATCAAGCCTACAATTGAAGCACTCTGTCCTTCTACATGCACTGTTATGTGTCTGGCCTTCATGGGTTAGAAATCATGAAATTGTCACCTGAAACACAGCATAATCAGTGCTTTTCTGTGAATATCTTCACTGAAGCAACACGTTAGAACATAGTTTTTGCCTTAATTCATGAGTAAATGTTAAATGATAAACCTTTTATGAACACTTCATTATAAAAGCCGTCTTAAAGTTTTAAGGGAAATAAAGATGTGGGATGTTGTTGAATTATATTTAATGTTCTGGTCATACATTGTCATTTTAAATATAATCTATAATCGAAAAAATGTCGTTGGTGTAATTATTAGTGTAATTAATGACGATGTAGACAGCGTTTGAAGATTCCTGTAATATGCATACGATTTTGTCTCTATCTCTCTGCCTCTTCATAGACACACACCCTTTATTTCCTCTTTTTAAACTTGACATGACCTTTTGCTGAATTTAAATAAAGTTTATTTTATGTTGAGTCAGGTGCCTTGATTCCAGTGGCTGTTTTGACAATGGGTTTGACCAATTGACATGTGACCTGACTGCTGCCCCGCCGAAAAATCTTTAAGAAATCCTTCACTTTGAAGAATCGTCAACTATAAAAGTCAATTTCATCACATGACAACATCCGGAGAACATCATTCAGCCACTTACACTCTTGAAAAAATTTGTTGATACCTCAAGGTGGAGCTGCTCAAAGGCTTCCAAAAGTTTTCCAAATTTCCAAATTCATCACTTCAAAGTCGGGCAAGTTTAAAATAAAACCAACTCCCGAAGACCGTGTGGCCCTCTGTCCTCCACCAGGCTGGACCTCTGACCTTACATTAATCCACCTGTCTTTTTGTTTCTCCCTCTGACCTCCACCTGCAGACCATGTGGACCTCCACCTGCAGACCGTTTGAACCGCTGACCACCAATTAAGCTATTAAACCACTAGTCTTTTTGTTTCTTCACCCGCAGACCGTGTAGCCCGCTGACCTCCACCCGCAGACCGTGTGGCCCGCTGACCTCCACCCGAAGACCGTGTGGCCCGCTGACCTCCACCCGCAGACCGTGTGGCCCGCTGACCTCCGCTTTGTACGTGGCCTCATTTAGGCAAGCGGGATGTTAATCCCAAGTTTATGGAGGTCCAATAGACAGGGGAGGTTGGCAGTGGCGGCGACGAATTTTCATCAACACTTATCACCTGCAGAATTGTAAATGCCAGTGTTCTACATTTTCCTGAAGACCGGAAGGAACCCACATTTTGAAAGTAAGTTGCCATGATTCATGTTTTACAACTTTGTATTAATTAACTGTCCTTCCTTAGAAGAATGGGAAGAGGTGTGTTAACATTCAGCACATTACAGCCATCTTGATAACATGTAAACGAGCGGCCATAGTTTGGGATTTCTAATAGAATGAGAATCCAAGCAGGGCATTTGGGCCTCATGCTGTGTTTGGGTGACTCAGTCAGAAACACAAAGTTTTGGTCTCCATTTGTGGCCTCTTGTTTCGTGGCAGTTGGCGTCCCAAACCCCGCCCCTTCCCCCATGGATACGCTTACCCCGCCCCACGTCAAAAAGGCCACAAAGCGAAATGCAAAGGAAAGGTTTTGCAAAACCTGTGAATATTGTAGTTGCAATTGAGCTAGCTCAAATTGGCTGGCTGACTCGACAAGGGACTAGAAAAAAAAAGATCTGTTGCTAGGTCTCAAGGTTCGTTCTACTTGCTGGAGTCATAAACTACAGATGTGTTTTCTGGGTATTTGTCAGACCCCATTTATTTCCAATGATTACATATGGTTACTTTAATCTATACCAGTTTTTTTTTTTTTTTGCTCGTTCTTATGACTTCAATAAGCTGAAATTAAATCTTCCGTGGCGCTTTGCCCATATTTTTTCTGCGTCGAGGAAACGGCTGGTAAACAGTTTTATTTGACCGTTAATGTTGGACTTGCAGTGCATTCATTTGAAACCGTTAAAAGGCCGAGGTGTCAGCCTTTTGGCTGAAAAAGAATGCCCTCTTTGAACGTTATTGACAAATAATTATCCTGGACTATCGGGTCAATATTTTTCCATGTTAATCGTTTTTATTATGGTCACATTTTGTAGCTGAAGCCGTAACGTTGTCTCGCCAGGTAGCCAGTAATACAAATTGCTTGGAATGTTTAAGGGCAAAATGGCAAGTGCTAAACCCGACCAAAAATAAAATAAAAAAAATAATCCCTCATTCAGGTTCCAGGCATGGGACCAATTTGGTTACCCTCCAAACGGTAACCGCGTCGTCCAAGGGTTGATGGAAGTGCCACAGTGTGCAGGCTGTGCTCGGACAACCAACATGAGGCTTAAGCGGCACCAGTGTGTCTTTCGGTAGAGCTAGGCAAAAACAACAAACACAAAACAATTTATAACATGAGAATATATCAACACGGCCATGGGGATGCTATTATCCAGTCAGTGGCGGAGAACGCGTTTTGTCGCAATTGACATTTTATAGAATGAGGTAAGATGGGGAATATTGCCTACCCAAATGGTCGAGGTCTCAAACTTCTTTGACTGCACCGAACTGTGACCCCATAAAATTGCACCGAACCGATCGTTAAACCGTGTGTGCGTGTGTAGCCTATATATAAAATAATGTGTCCAATCTCTGTGCCTAATAATAAAACGGCACACTCACATTTCCTGCATACCCCGCCTAATCTCACACAGCTGCTATCTCCCACAAAGAAGCACCGATACCCTCATGCGTGCACGTTGGTCCTCATACCAGAGAATAGGAGGACAAGATAACATATCAGTAATCATCTTGCTCGGTTGAAGAGCTGCTCTACTTTTCCACTGCGTTCTCCTGGTCTTCATACTCCAAGTGAAGAGCTGACACGCATTTCTATTAATCGTAAAATGACTTGTGGACTAACTTAAGGAGAGATGACCGAGGGGTCGATCATTGAATAACAATGGGGACCTCTCTTGTGCTGCAAATATACTTTGTCTGACTACATGCGCACATTCACGGTAAGATGAAGGTAATAAGATATGAATCAACATTGACTAGGTGTTGTATCATGTGTTGGGGCTTGTATGCGTTTATTTCTGTATTGTGTATATCCCCTGTATCCTAAACAGAATGATAATATAAGTGGATGATGGCATTGTTGACATACAGTTCAGTTTGGGTATCGTAATGGAGGCCATCCCTATCATTCCAACCTCAGATGATAAATACTATTGATAACATTGGGTCTTTCTTGAATAATTCTAGCCATCACAATCTGAGATTCTTTTATTTTCTTGTTTCTCTATAGTGGAGGGAATGTTATAAGCTCGCTGGGGTTTCTGTCACTCTCCTGCACTTGTATTTTGAGTTTTGGTTTTTAAGAAGTACTTCTATTGTATTATTTCATTGTTGAAATGAATAAACTAAACTAATGATTAACACACACCGATAAGAATGCCTGGCTCAGTCTTACATTTACTTTGTCCATGCAAAGTGAATTACTTGTGTAACAGATGCCACTTCACTTTTGTGGAAAAAACTAACAAATTACCGGTATCTTAACAAGCTGTTCATGTTTACTTACTCGCCGTTTTGAATGCAGTTTATACGTTGCAAATCAACACCAGGATCAGAAGTCCTTGATTTGTTATCAGAATGCAACAACTCCGGCGGACCTATTCATTTAAAGTCCAGTAGCTGTTGAGGAACCTTTGGAGGTTGGTGTAGGCCTTAGCTGTCCGACTTGTATTGGATCCAGGAGTTTGTGATGGCAACATCAAAGAAGTGACCAATTGCACATGCTGTCCATTTTTATTGTTCTGCCGGAGATTCTATAGAAGCTCAGTAAATTCACCCGGCCCATGTTGTCATTGTACTCTGATTGCTGCAGGTCTTTATACTTGGATGTGTGCACTATCCTTCTTGGACCATCTAGTGTATACATTTTTAGGCTATTTTGCATGTATGGTAAATGCCATTAGAACTGGCTTGTATTGTATTATTGACTATTTTGTGACAGCCAGCCCAGGAGTCTGTCTGACCACCATCATTGGAGCTCTTCTTCCACCATTTGCAATTGTTTCTCTTCAATTAGCTGACATGTCTTTGGCACCCTGTTCTTCATTCTGGTTCCAGTTACAGGAAGGCCCCTTTCAAGCAATACATCCATGAGGTTGACTGAGGTACCATACCCTTAGGGCATATAATGTCCTAAATGTAAATACGTACAACCCTAACCCTACGCCGAAGAGGATAAGGCGATCTGGGCACTACATCACGTGGTTACCCAACATGGTGGCAATAATCACATTGTGTTTAACTGCTCCTTCCAGGTGACCAAAGACAAATCTATTTAATTACCTGCTGCCTGGACCAGCTCTGGAGCCATCATTGCTCAGGGTCCTTTCCCCCACGATTGGAACATATAAGCTATGTTCCATCAGGTTCACTTGTTGACATCTGACACAGCCCTGTTGCGGTTCATTTGGTGAGGCATGAAACTGGATACCAAGCCCCAGGTCTACAAATGGCAAGTCCTCCTTTTTGGAACCACATACAGCCCATGCTGCGCCAACTATGCCTTGCAAAAACATGCCAGAGATCATCCTGATGGCAAACCGAATGTACTTGTCTCTGTTATGAAGGCATTCTATGTGGACAACTGGCCGTTATTCCCGATAGTCTGGTCTGGGAGACTGAATGCCTTCCAAACATAACAAAAAAAGTGGAATCATTTACAGAATGGTTATAGGTATGTTCTGGTCATTTTTTTAGACCACCATGGTTGTTCCTCTTCCTCCAGAGAGCTCAAAGGTTTACGTTTGGTGTAGTTGAGCCTCAGCCTCTCCACTGAACCATTGCCATGCAGATGATATAGGGTAGTTCGGCTCTTGTGGGATCCATACAAGCAGTACAGTTCTGAAGTGATGGCCACCTCAAATGCTGGTCCGTGGTCTAAATGAACTCTCTCTGGACAACCAAGAGCCTGAATAACATGCTTCCACTGGGCCTTGGCGGTTGTTGCAGCAGTTTGGTATTTTGTTGAAACTGCCCATGCAAACATGGAGAACACATCTACAGCAACGAAAATGTACAGATGGGCATCTCAGTGCCATCCTAGGACTAGGTATTCCACTGCTACTATAATGGGTAAGAGGTAACAATGGCATTTCAATACAATACCTCATCATTACCTTTTTCAATACCTTACCTTAAAAAGTAATTTTATTCTGAACTAAACTGTTATAAAACATTGTAAATACTTACAGTGTAAATACTAGTGTTTAATGTAAGCTTTAACAGCTGTATAAAAAATGTGATGTTATGTTATCCCCATGGTTATGCCTTTTTTTAAGCTAGTACACGTCATTCAGTACGAGTGCTATAATGAGCGATGTTGTATATGAAATGCACCACACACCATGGTGTTATTGTATAAGTGTCTAAGTCTCTTAGCCCTCTCTCGAACATCAACATCCTCCACTGCCCAGACAGAGCTCTTCATATCCACACACATCATGGCTTTAGCGTACCCTCTGGTTTCCTTTCATCATGACATCGAAGTGCCTCTGAAAAGGCACTTGTACATGCCAAAAAGAAGAATTAATTGAGTTGGGGAGCGTCCCATATAATTTACTCATATTTCCATGCCATCATTCGTATTTAAGTGTTTTAATATTTGTTTTGATTATTTTTCAACAACACTGGGAGTAATATCAAAACTGTGAGGGCAATATCAATGTTGTCTCAACTTAAAAAATACACTTACATTTTGTATGAATGTATTTATGTAGACCTGATTTAACGCATTGCTGTTTACTCAATGTACATGGGTAGTGACGTCAAAGCCACCATTGGAATTTTGGCTGGGTACAAAACACTGAGTGGGGAGGGACACAGAGAACTGGCTGGATAAGATAACTGGGAGGAGGTATTTATTTCAGGAGTGCTGTATCGGCAACACATACAGAAATACATACAGACAAAGAAGCAGGGAGCAAGTAGTAGGCCTGCTGGAACTGAATGAACTAAAGGAGACAGAGCAATGTGGAATGCATTTACACTAAAATAGAGCTTATGAAGAACACAACGGTGTGGACTAACGAGAGCATCAAGGCTTCCTCCCCCCCCCCCCCCCCACCCCAATCTCCAGTCTACTCTTTTCCACTCATTGACCGTCTTTCGAGCTTTGAAAAAGCCATGAGCAAACGGGCAACCTTGGCCAGCTGCATTGCCAAAATGTATGACGGCAGCAAGTCCGATAACTCGGGGGCTGCATCTGGAGCTGTGAGAAAACCCTGCATAATCCCTGGTTCCAGTGTCGTGAGCACTCTGGGAAGCATGGAGGTCAAACTGGTCCAATTAGAGAGCCATGTGGAGCAGATCGCCTCTGGCCATGCTGATGTTCTCCACAGGCTGGATATGGTCTGCAAAGGCCTGGGATCCTTGGAGAAAGGCCTAGCCCAGATCCAGAGGACTTGGGGAAGAGAAGCAGATTTTCAGGCTGTTGATAATCAAAGAGGGCCCTCTACTTCTGCCGAAGAAGGGGTACCAACCGTGTCCTCAGAGGTTGGGGGGCTGTGCTGGGAGAATATGAAGCTGCTCAAGAACCTCACCCAGGAAGGCAAGAGCCAGAGAGAGAGACTTGCAGGTATCGAGGAATCTGTTTCCGCTGTGGACACAATGCTGGAATATATTGCCGAAGTGTTTCAGAGCTCAAAAGTTGTAGAGTTTACTCTAAAAGGAGATGTGCCATGGAGAATTAAAGGCTTGCTTGGATCCACCATTTCAAACAGGCATCAGGTCAGTCCATTCTGGCTTTCTGTTCATCTCCATTTAAAAAAAAGTGTACCCTAGTTGTATTTCTTAAGGTGGCAGTATACTTATACAAAATCGAAATAGGCTTCGATCCCCGATGTGTGTGCAGGGAACTCTGCAGAACTTGTCCAACAAATGCCACCAAATTGACTGCTGCCTGCAATTGGTCAACAATACCACATCAATGATCTGATGTTTTTGAGTGGTTTGTGTTTTTTGTTTCCTGTTTCCTACTTCTCCTCCTACCGCGACTCCCGACATCTAAGAGTCCACGAGTGTCTACATTGTACCCTGTCGAAATCAGTGTTTCACAGCGGTTCGACTGTGAACATGTTGAACCAAACTTGCCAATTTTATTTTAAGTATACTGAGGCATTTAAAGTTAAGTTATTTCACACCGTTACAACAATTTGCATTCCTGAAGTACTCAGACCTTCGAATTTTGATGCACATGAAATGTTGCGCACACAAACACAAACGCTCATTGAAACAACAATGTTTTACTTCAGCCTTATTTGCAGTAGGTTGTTAAAAATATTACTTAACTTAAACCAAAATATCCCTTACTATACATACCAAGCATAATGTGTCAAAGCCAACAACGTAATGCAAGTTTTCAAAAATGTTACTGTTGAGGCTCATTGGTTTCAGTTGGTTGATTGATGCTAGATGGTAATCTGTACAACTAGGACCTAGGAAATATGTGTGTATACACATATAAGACATGCATGCATGACATAGACACTGTCATGCAAGCATGCCGTGTATGTGTTTGACTTGCAGCCACACTGGTGTCCATTAATAATTCCCCCCTGGGGTCAATTAAGTATATTTGATTTGATTAGTGGACAGCCGTTGTAAGGCCATCAGGCTAAATGAAGAAGGCCTCACTGCTCGAGGAACTCCTGAGGTATAGATAGGAGTTGGGAGAGATGAGGAAAGACTTTCAGCTGGCATCAAGGAGGTCCTACAACACCATTCAGCTACACAGGAGGGTAAAGCCAGACATCACCAAGCTAGGGCCAGTGAAATGTTGACTTTCACTTGGGATGGGTTTTAGGCAGAAGATAAAACAAAGTAGTCTTGCAGGAGGCAGGGGCAGAGCGAGAAGAGCTTAGAGATGCAAATGGCTCTGGCGGTTTGTGGGCTATTTTGGCTAACACGATTTATACAGCCTTGCATATACCTCCGTGATAATGCCTTTGGACTGTTTGTTCCAGATGGTGTGTTCCAACTACCAGGGAACCACACTTCCCTCCCCCCTAGGAATGCTTATGCCAGGGGGCTGGAGAGGTGACGCATGGGTTGTTTCCATGTGCTTTGTGGACCTGGATAAAGGGTAGTGGTAGTATGGGACACTGGGGCTGTGTTGTGAGCCCCTGTTATTGATATTGGATAGGATATCAAAGTGCAGTCAAGCTTTGGAGAACCTTGAGTTTGGCATATCCGTTATTGCCAGACAATGTCATCCTTTTAGCAGTGTGGTCAGCATAAAAGTAAGAAGTCTGAGGCCATGGTTCTGGAATTTGAGGAGAGAGATTACTGTAAGTGGAGAAGTTCAGGAGTTTTACCTACAATCCTTCCCTATTACTGTGGGCTATGGCTGATGGGCTGCTCCTCTGTGTTGAGAGATGCCAACCGGGCGGCTCAGGCTGTTGATAAGCGATATTGTGTGAACCTTTACATCATTGTGAGAAGATATTTGTCTATTACCCCAGACTACAGCCAAATTATGTTTGTTGCTAAGCAAACATAAGCATTTCATGTTTAACTCGTGAGAAGGTGTCATTCTCCTCTTAGGGGAAGGAGCAAGAGTACTCTGGAGAACAGAAACCAACGCCAGTTTCCCCGGAAAATACACAGGTGGAGAATGAGGCATTTAAACTTACAACAGGTGATGATGGTATGAAAGAGGACAATTAAATGTTGCCCATCACATAGTATGCGTAAGCCTTAAATGATCAGACCTGATTCAGCCCCTCCCCCCCACCCTACACTTTTAGTTCTTTATTGGAAATAATAATAATAACATGAATACAACTTTCTCAGTACCACGCCTTCTTCATTGATGATTTCTCTACAGATTCCAAAGTGACATCACAGGAGATCCAGGCTGCAAATCATGAAGCTGATACTTCAGTTCAAACTGAGCTGGCTCCTGCAATATCTACCCGTTGTCCACCAACAAGTGTGACTATGGCCAAACAAGTAAATAAAGCCAATTTCCTGATTAGAGACGCCTCCAGGAAAGGGACTTGTAGGTCCAAAGAGGTGACTCTGAATAGCAAGAGAGAACCTGGCAGAGATCACACCTTTGTGCGGAAGCCTCGGAATTTACCGGCAACACCTGAGACGGCAACAAGTCATGTACAAGATAGGTATGGTGTGAGATGATTTGTATTTAGTTGTTTATATAAATGTAACAATATTATATACAGTCTATACTGTCACTGTCAACATATAACAATGTGTGGTTCTGTGTTGCTCCATTGCTGGAGCATCTTATTAACACTGCCAGGGCTGCCACCTATATATTAAGAAATGTCCTATAATTGAGTCTTGACAATGCATTTGATTGTAATATTTCCACTTATTCACTTTTTAATGTCCTATAGACCCTCTGTTGCAAATTCAGAGGATCTCGCAGAAATGATTACCAAGGAACCAAAGTTTCCCATACCTGCCTCACTATCAAAAACTGAAGTCAACATGCTGGAAACTAAGCCTAGCGTTGTTTGTGAAACCGTCTCTGTCACTGCCAATGAGCAAGACCGCAGCTCCAGCCACGAGACAGCGCTTGAAGAAGCGTCTACGGAACTGAGTCCCAACAGGTGTGTGTGCCCAGTGAACACGAAGGTGGAGGCAGACATGGGGAATAATGCCTTTGTTCAGATTGAGGAAGTTCTGAGGGAGCCAGGCTCTGTACAACAGACCACCCAGCTACAAAGAAGGGTGAACAAGGAGTTACCAAAACCTCCTGCTCCGGAAATGGTCTCCATTGTTGGTAGCTATACAGCAGCCACACCCCTGCTGCACGCTGTCATAGGTGAGGGGAACTACGACATTCACAATTTGCATTAGGGACATTGGGCTTTAGCGAAATATGGCAATATCCATAATCCGTAATCCATGTATCCATAATAATACAGTATAACATAATAATTGTTATGGTGATCTTATATATATATATAAAATTGTATAATACAGAACTTTTCACTGTAGTCTTAAAACGACTAACAATGGACATTTTCAAGTTAATTCTAATACAATACGAGTATATCCAAGTGACATAGCAATTCATTAACCATAAAGACCTATCAAATTTGACATTTGAGAAATGTCAAAGAGCTTCATTGTTATGAAGAACTAGTGAAGTACTTTGGACAAGAAAGATGCTAACCTGTTGCTTAGTGCGGAAGTGAAAACGTCCATAAATTCAGAGCATTTTACATTTTAATTGTACCTCATCCAGTAAACGTATCTTTCTAAATACAACCATAGTTGTTACATGTACATTTGAAAATTTCCCAAAATGCACGATTTTGTCATGTCTTAAAATAAGAGGAATACTGGTTACAATGGAATTCAGAGATTCATATCATTTTGACACACCTATTTCAATTTTCATATCATATGTTTTGTGATGTTTAAAATTATTCTGATTAAATAAATTAGGTTCATAACAAAACACATTACACAACATTTACAGCATGATAAGACAAACCACGTGAACCTGCAAGATTCACTAAACTGTGTGTTCATGTTATCTTTTTTCTTTTAAATCAGTTATACCTTTTAGTATGGGATAAAGGGGAAAATATTTAAAATGTTAATCTGGACATTGCTTGAAAACACAGTTTTGGACAGCTGTACATCCATGAACATGTCATAGTTTATTTTAATGAACAGAGACAAAAGTTTTGTTCAGTAGTGAAACTACACTAATTATGATTTTATGTTTGTTTCATTGCCAGATGACTGTCCACCTGCTCCTGCACCCTTTGTACACCGCATTGTAAGTGCCAAGCAGGTCCCCATGGGCTCCTACTACAGCATCATGCCCAATGAGGTCTTGGAGGGTGAGTGTGCTTACCTGGTCATGGTGTCCAAATGTGGATGAATGAAAAATACAAATGACAGTTAAAGGCACACAGGCTAAAAAGAGTTAAAGAAAAACAATTTATAATAATGTTAAGTCATAATGACAAGTAATTGTTGTTAACAAGTTTGTTCTGCACAAGCTTTGTCAAATCCTGGCAGGGGCATGCCAGATTCATTTGAAAGATGCTTTGGCATCTTTCTTTATTGCTTTAATGCTTTATTCATTTCAGATTTGAAATGAATAATCGAAATACTGTTGACCTTTTTCAGACAAATTGTTAGGTTTAGTTTCATGAATATAAAATATACTAGTAGTATAACATATCTTAAACACAATAGATATATTTATTTCTAATGGCTGAAGCAAGTGGCTTCAATTGCTGTCAGTTTGGTATGCATTTCATTATCTGTACTATTTGGCTAGAAAGCTCTGGACAACCTCAAGACTCTCTTGTTAGCTCTCCTGTTCTGCTGCCCACATTGTCGGAGGAGATAGATAGCTGGTACCAACACAGGGCTCTCATTGGGTATATTTAGACACTGGCTGCTACAGTGATGTTATTTTTGGTTGGAGTGTTGAGGGGGCTCCATTGTAATTGCCCGTTGTAGGGGTCAGCACCTTTTAAACAGAGGATAGGACATGTACGTAATGCACATACATGTGCATAGTTTTTCACTACACTAGCTGTAAAGCTCTCAATTGACTTTAAAGCTAGATGCATAAGGTGCACATGTCCTCATATCTATACATCCTTCTCTTTTCCAGGGGCAGGTTTGGTCAGGTCCATAAATGTGCGGAGCTATCCTCAGGTCTGACCCTTGCTGCCAAGATCATCAAGGTCCGGGTAATGAGGGAACGAGTGAGTGAGCAACAGCAGGCCTATATTTCCCTTCCCCCTGACACCCACACTACCTTGCTAGCTACAACATTCTTGTTGTCTCCATTTATAGTCAGATTGACAATGCTCCAGTCCCTTGAAGAATTCATCAGTGAAGACAATTCACTTCCAACTTTTAACAAAGTGCAGCAATGAATCTGGTACAAGGAAGCCTGTTAGTCAAAAGATGAGGAAATCTTGTAAATGCGTCTCTCATCAGAAAGTATTTATTTCTAGTCAGGTCACGATAGGTGTAGCATAAAAGGACACGTTTCCTTTTTTATTCATTAGTTTAGATGTTTATTGATCCTCACTGCATTCACACACTCTCAAACCCTTTCTTCTGCTGTTCACAATCATTACTTAATTATAATCAATAAGAAAGAATGCACCTTGGATGTAATGCATCCCTCTCTTTCTGTGTACTGGACTGTCTTCCATTTACTGTCACAGGATGAAGTGAAGAATGAGATTGGGGTAATGAACCAACTGAACCATGTGAACTTGATTCAGCTCTACGATGCCTTTGAATCACGGACAAACCTGACATTGATCATGGAGTAGTGAGTCAGCCTGCATGGTTTAAAGCCTCCTCAGTCAGATATGGATGTGTTTGTGGGGAAATTCAAGCAATGGTTCAACAGTGACTGATCATGCTATGAATATAACTACATTTGTCTTCCTTTAGTGTGGAAGGTGGAGAGCTGTTTGACCGCATCGTGGATGAGAACTACAAGCTAACCGAGTTGGATGCCATTGTGTTTACCAAGCAGATATGTGAAGGGGTGCAGTACCTACACCAGCAGTACATCCTACACCTTGATCTCAAGGTAAAAACCCATTAAGATCATTAACATGCAAAACAGGATTCCATTTCAGCATTATGCAAAACTCTTCATGTTGCCTTGATTATTGAGCAACGGTGTTGCAAACTAGTGGTGGCAAAACTGTTGTTAAAGTCTTCTGATACTTCACATTTACAACTTTCATTAATCTATTGCTCAATTCAAATTGTTTTGCTAAGGTATTTTGTGTTCAGTTGTTCACATTAGGCCTCAGCCTGTGGCTAGAGAATTGTAAACATATTATAAATATTGCAGTACAATAAGGACGACAGGACAATAGTGAGGCTGGTATCAGTTATAATGGGGCAACTTCTTTGTTCACTGGCAAAGACCGGGAGAACCATGGCCCCTTACAAGATATAATATAGGTATATTGGGGAGCGTGTGCTTGATGCTGTGGTCAATTGCTCTGGGGATAGCCTGCAGTATCTAATTCAACTTGACATAACCATAACAACATGTGGGCATCATTATTGTTGCAGAAGAATGCATAATGATTGCTGTAGATGTTTCTTGGGTTTGTGGCCCTGTTTGATGTTGAAGTTGATTGTGTTTTGTGTGTTAGCACTGTTTGAGATGTTAGGTGATGTGTCTGACAGAAATGTTGGTACTTCTCTTTTTATTCAAATGTAATATATTACAATATGTACAATACATACATAAGCCCTATGTCCTGTGGTGGTTAAACTTGTGTCTAGTTAGAATCAGACATGTCAGCTCTAGAATGACATACTAAAATGGCCAAATCTGATTTGAGAAGATCCAATTCCAATGTGTGTGATTATGTTCACAATGCTAAAATGTGTATCTGATGTGTGTCTATCTGATTTATCTCTCCTATCATAGCCGGAGAACATTCTTTGTGTGAGTGCTACAGGCAATCAGATCAAGATCATTGACTTTGGGCTGGCCCGGAAGTAAGTATATGGACCTGCATCCTAAAAGGGTTACTGTAAAAACTGCTTAACAAGTAAAAACCTTTTTGAAAAATATTCTCACATCTAGAGGGCAATCATTATAATTAATGAAAATATGGTAAACATGGCCAACAATTTTTATGACTGAATAAAGGATACATTCTTCCATTTTGGTTTTAGGTCATCAACCCACAATACACGTTCGTCAGCCTACACCTTTGATTAATTTCAGATTAACTAGTTCAAAGGTTTGTTTGGGATACACTGGAAACCACTCTTCCATATGCTAAGCTAATGCTTATTATCCTTCTAGTTTTAGTTTGAGCTGAATATGACACCATCAACAAACAATCTACAATCAATCAATCAATCAATCAATCAATCAATCAACAAAACCAATAACTCCCATATTCAGAAAATAAATTACACCTTGAATGTAGCTTGGGCAGCAACATGGGGGAATTCGATACAACTGTGTTTCAGTTCACATATGACATTACACGCTTTGTAGATCATTTAGCGTACAGTTTCCTCACTTACACCCCACAAATCTCCTGTTTCACAATGGAAGGTTCCACATGGAAAAACCTCAAGGTGATAACTACTTGTAGGGGAGGTTAGTAAGCGAGGTTAGGCCTTCCCTTAATAGTCAGATGGAAGCCTTGGCCCAAATAAATAAAGTATGTGAACTGGAATCTCTTTGTTCATACAAACGTACAAAAAAGAATTGAGTTAGTTTAGTTAAAAATATATATATGGTTTTGGGTTCACTGCCTCTTTAAGTCCTAAAATGCGCTATATGTGAGAACATTGTCAAAATGTTTCATCAAGCCTTTTAGGACATCCCTGACAGACAAGAAAATAATGAATCAAATAAGTCAAGGGCTTGCTCTTGTAAGATTGAAACTAATAGTGTTGTTTATTTGGGATCATGTCCCTTCCTGTATATATCCAAGGTTCCGACCACGGGAGAAGCTAAAGGTGAATTTTGGTACCCCTGAGTTCCTGGCCCCTGAGGTGGTCAACTATGACTTTGTCTCATTTCCGACCGACATGTGGAGCGTGGGCGTGATTACGTATATGCTGTAAGTGCTGGCACACAAGACACACAAATATCCACCTTTAAACACATTAACTTGTGTTCATGACAAGTTCATGTGTTTAACGGTGAATGTTGACAGATACACAGTTTACACCCCTGCGCTTACTGCGCTTTGTAGTGGTTAAACGGGTAATATCTCACCGACATTTGATGGCGGACAATGCTTCATTGAATGCTGTCCGCAAATCAGGCTCGTCTCATTTTACCTGTGAAATGCAACACCATGTATCCCTCATTTTTAACAGGTCAGAGAAATGCCCCATATATATATAGTAAACTCAATCACCTTTTGGAACACAGACTATAATCACACAGCAGTCAGCAGCCACTAGCTACCGCTTGTGTCTTAATTGTTGGTTATTTTAAATACAAAAATAACACAAATAATACAAAATGGACAGTATGTTAATAAACCCTTACAATGCATGTATGCACAGAGACAGAACGTCTAATAGTTTTTGGTTGCTTTCTAGTTTAAGTGGTCTGTCTCCTTTCTTGGGAGACAATGATGCAGAGACCATGAACAACATCCTCCATGGCCAATGGGAATTCGACAGTGAAGGCTTTGAAAATGTCACAAGTGAGGCGAAAGACTTCATCTCCGAACTTCTCATCCCAACCAAAAGGTAACATAAATATATAGACCCAGGCTTTATTTGTGCTAAGGCTTATCAATCAAAAAGGGTCGGGCAAAAAGGCATGATTTTCATTTCCAAAAATAGATATCACAATTGTGAACTTGGCAGTTATGTACTTTTTTGTGTGACAGTGGACGACTGAGTGCTTCTGGGTGCACAAAACACAGATGGTTGAATAAGCTTGAGGAAAAAGCCAAACACCATCATGTAACATTGAAGTCTCAGATCAAACTGCAGCGCTATCTGGCTGCTCACCGCCAATGGAAGGTATGGACACACACACACTTGCACAGTAATATGAAGTATCACAGTAAACTAAATTCAACAACATTTCTTTTTTCTTTCCAGAAACATTTCTATGTGGTAACTGCAGCTAACCGACTGCAGAGGTTCTCTCAAGCTGACAACACTCTGTAGGCTCCTGCCATTCAATTTTCAAATCCATCCAGAAACTGTGTCATAACTTCTCAAATCTGCAGGGGATACTTTTGTCATTTAAACCTGCACATGTACATTTTGCCATTAGGTGCCCCTAATGGCTTGAGTTGAAGCTACAGAGTTGTAGCTACATCCGTTTTTTAGATGACAGTTAATGTCATCTGAAAATGTTGATGCTTCGGAATGACTTCACAACTCACGTTATATGGAAACCAAGGCAACTGAATGGATCAATTTACTTATGTTTTTCTTTGGAAACGTTCTATTAGATATTTTTTTATGGAGTAGTAGCAGTAGAAAAGTTACATAGTGGAGGTTTAAAAAAAACATTTGACATATTATTGTGGGTCTATAGTTGTAAGTTCTGCCTATGTCAATGTATTTTTACTTTTGTTTAATTAAAATAAATAATATTGTACAGTACACAGGTTTCAGAACTGCTTAGCCATCGAAAATGTTAGCAATATAGCAATAATGTAAATGTAATAAAATCTGTTATCTGAATCATAATTCTCATCATTTCATCATTTATCCAACTTTTTGGGTGGCTGTCTGTCTACCTTCCTACTCGGCTACCTGTGCAATCGAATCTCATCTAATTTGATTTTAATATATATAAATCAAATTTTTGATTTACTATTAATGTTGAGTATGCAGCATACTGGAAGCAAGAACCATATCTGTTCACACCAATCAGTGACCAGTTCAGTCAGATCAGTTTGCAGACTTGGTCAAGAGACAGACCACACAAGGAGTTTTGGTGCAGGTGTGGGTCGTGTGAAGTAAACCACTGAGTGATTTGTGTTGCACAGAGTGGAAGACTGTGGTGCGTTCGATACAGCCAGAGGCTTGATGTCTCAAGAGATGAGGAAGAGTGCAACTGAACGCACAAAGCAAAATAACCCTTTTCCGATCCTATTAAATCATTGCAATCAATGTCAACCTGTAACTTCATATTTCCTTTGAAAATAAATGTTTGATTTTATTGCATTCGTCATGTAATTTCATGCTGTGTATATGCACAGCTAAAGTTAGGCGTTTCCTGTCCAAAGCTCTCAGAAAAACAGGCTCATTTGTTTATTACTAGTAGACTTAAGCTATATATTCCTATCTCATATATATATATATACATATATAAATATACATATATACATATATATAGACATATATACACATGTATATATGTATATATATACATATATATACACATACGTATATATATGCACATATATACATATATATGTATATATATACATATATACACATACGTATATATATATATGCACATATATACACATATATACTGTACATATACAGTACATACGTATATATGTGTATATATATATACACATACAAATATATATATACACTATGTTTAAAGCCCTTTTGCCTACATAATGCCATAATATTTCTCCCTCAAGCCATCTACTCTAGTCTTCTTAACAAAACAGTTGTATTTTAATGTGTTTTACCATCAACAGGCAGGAAAAGCAGGCAGGAATCGGGATATCCAGTATGCTACATTGGACTGTTGATGTTGACCGTTATTACTATCATTACTAATGTGAAGCACCTTGTGATACTCTATATGAAATGTAGGCTACAAGAAAAGTAAGTTTGACTCAACACTCTTTTCACACTATATCGGAAGGCTGTTGTAGCATGACTGATTCAGAATTCAGGTTTGCAATCAAGGTCAAGGTTTTTGGTTTGTTTGTTGTGCCGTTCATAAATCACGGCCTTCTTCTGCTTGCCTGGCCATAGCCGATTTCCTCATAGTTGTCCCTGTGGTCACTGGTCAGTCATCACTAAAGCGATAACCTCAGATTGCGCGCTGACGAACAATAAACAAGAGTATGAATCGGAGGCCTGTTTTATAAAAATGACCTCTGAACTTGCACACACATAGGAATGGAATGGAATTTGCATTTCCTTATGAAGACAATAGATTGCAGTCATATCTTGCAACGCATACGTTTTTATACTTTTATTTTCTTGTCATCTGCACAGGGAGGAGTTATGGAAAACAGTAATCATATCCATTAGCTTCACAGCAAGCATATGGTCAAACTATAATCCATGTAATTACACACAGTAAGTACAAATTTAATTACAAAGTAAACATTTTACATGATGTAAAAATAAATTCTAAATCAAGTCTCTTTTTTTACTTTGTTTGTTTATACAGTACATCACAATTCCATCAATGTGTGTATGTTTGGGATGTAATTTAAACAAACGAAACGGACCAAAAACAAATGGTCCAGTCAAGACGGATCGAAAGCAGCACTGTCTCCCTCTTGTGCCCAAACTGCAGGTTTACAGTGTACTTGTTTGATAGAACAGAGATGAACACCGGTAAAGGGGTTACTTAAACAATAGTTTAATGATGTTAATCATAAAATAGATGGTAGTATAAACACCAGGGTATGAAGCCATGTCCTATAAACAACATTGCTAGTGTGACACATGAAACTTTAAATATCCATATAAAGACGAAGAACACACTGAAAAAAGGTACTTCATGGAACCATTTTTTTCACATTAGTTACAAGACCTTTTCTGGTACTGTATATACATAGTGCAAAGGACACACTTGCTGTCGATCGCCACACACATACACACTACCAACACACTTTAATGGAAGAAACGGCATCTTGTAGCCCAGACACAGCGTACCCAATTATCAAACTACTGAAGACGTTTCATAATCCAAAAAGCATAATACTAAGTACATTGCCTTGTTACATCTGCAGGGCTTCATATTGCATATGGCCCTACATGCGGTCTGGATAGCATAGTCACAGCATGGCACACTGTTCACAATGCTTCACTATCAAATACTTTATCGAATTAGCTTCCAACGGACACACCACAATTGTTCCTGCATGGCTTAACAAACAAAGTGGTTATGTTTTAAAACACTGTAAAATAAAATCATATATACATTTACATGTTTCCGGTAACTACCAGTGCTGAAGTAGTTCCTATGTATGATGGCCTCATTACAGCATGGTTCAATTGGGCCCCACCCCGTCTTTAGGGTGTGACCAATGGGAGAATATCTTGTCTCTAGGGTGTGTACAATGAGAGGTGTTGTTTGGTGGTGGATATGGCGGAACAAAATATAATACATCTCTATCTACTCAAATGATGTGATAGGAGTGGTTTAATTGTATGAAAATTTGGAAATTGCCACTAACTGCTGGTGCAAGCCAATGGAGTTCACTCAACATGTACACACTAAGTGTGTGTGTGTGTGTGTGTGTGTGTGTGTGTGTGTGTGTGTGTGTGTGTGTGTGTGTGTGTGTGTGTGTGTGTGTGTGTGTGTGTGTGTGTGTGTGTGTGTGTGTGTGTGTGTGTGTGTGTGTGTGTGTGTGTGTGTGTGTGTGTGTGTGTGTGTGTGTGTGTCCTCTGCTCTGCAGATAGGACATATCTGATAGGGACATAGCAGATTAACCCAAAGTGGAACCACGACAACAAGACTGCAGACGGATTACAACACCACTCCACACTAAACAAAGAATAATTTCACACCAGGCAAGGCCAAATAGAGCAGACGGTTACAGGTTGGCCTTAGAAACAGCTAGTCATTTTATATACACACATACAAGCATCTTAAACCATTCCATTAGTGGGTCAAATTTACTTTTTTGCCTATGTAACATTAATGAAAACTAACGATAAGAAAAATAACATATTCTAAGTGGGAGTGAGTTTGACTTGAGTAATACCCTAATGCTAATATTTTGCTGAATTAAAAACTAAGCAACACAGCAATAGTGCACATATAGACGTCTTTTCCTTCTTGAAACGGTGAGAAAGGGGGGAGAAGCTCAAAATAAGTCAAACAAAGAAAATAATAGAACTGCATATTGTCATAACATAAAGCTAATCCACACAGCAGGACGATAGGTCTCGTTGTAGCAGCTAGCGCACAGCTACAAACAAACTGGACCCACACACGCAGATATATATGCACACATGTACGCAAACAGAGCCGTAAACTTGGTGAACTCTGTGCTTGGGAGTCCCGCCCATGTGCTCTCCAGGAGAGATGCATGAGGAGAGGAAGAGAGCAAGGGATCCCACCGTTTCTTTCTCTCTCTCCCCTCGGTAGTCCTCCCAGAGAGATCAGTTTCATCTGATTCAAGTGTAAACAGGCAGTGTTCCTTTTAAGAGACACGTGTTTAAAAAAAAAAAAAAAAAACTAAGAAGAAAGCTAAAATAGAGCGAATCAGGTGGTCATAGATCAGAAAAGAAAGATAATCAAAACAAAGAGAAAGAAAGAAAGAAGCCGTTGAGTTGTGTTTTTGACTGCCTTCGATTTGGGTTGGGATGCCACTCTGTCTCTCTGTAGAACCTCGGCCCGCTGTGTGTTGTTGGGTTTGTGTGTCCATGCGGGCTTGGTAAGGTTGGTTTGCTGGATATACCTGAGATAATGTCTGGTGTCGGAGACATAGGTGGAGTCGTCTGGACACGATGGGAGAAGAATGACACGAATGGAAAGAAAAAAGGACAAAGGAAATCAACCGATAAAAGGAAAGTCTGAAGACGGAAAAACAAGGAGGAGGTACGGTGGGATCAACCCGCCATCTTCTTGGTCTCTGTCTGCTCCTTGCCCTCAGCCCGCTCATCCGCAAGGTCAGCAGACTCAATCTCCTCCTCACTCTGTCCCGCCGTCTCCTCCTCGTCCTCCTCTTCATCCGTGCTGTCCTGGTCCTTGCCCAGCTGCAGGTTCTCCAGAGTCTTGGAGACCCAGGACTCGATGCGGCTGCTCAGCGCCGGCACCTCCACCGAGATGGGCTCCGGCGTGTAGTCCTCCTCTTCCTCCTCCTCCTCTTCCTCCTCCTCCAGCATGCCCGGCACCAGGGTGGAGGTGGTGGAGGTGATGGAGGAGTGCAGCTGCTCCCGGCAGCTGCCGTCCAGGGAGCCCGTCTCCGTGCTTTGCTGAGAGGCCAGCTCCAGCCGGTCATCCACGCGGCCCTCCTCCCGCTCCCCGCCGCCCGCCGTCGCTGCACTCCCCCTGGGCTGTGGCGCTAACGACGCCTGGGTCACCGCCTGGCTGGTGGTGCTGCTGCTGCTGCCGGCGGCCGGGCTTTGGTTGTCTTTCTGGGAGGCGGAGGCGTTGGAGGAGGAGGTGGAGGCAGGAGCCAGGCGGCTAGGCTCAGCCTCCGCAGGCTCCTGGGCGTCGGACGTCTCCACCATACTCCTCCAGTTGGTCTCTAGAGTAGATCAACGAAATGCACCCCGAATGATATGAGACACAACCTGGTAAATATATTTTGTGTTGTGTTGCGTTGTGACAATGCACTGCTTTGTGTAGTACTTGTAAAGGGTTATTATAGCCTGGTTTTCTGTGGCTGGGAGCGCGGGCACACAGTTATGATGCCAGTGTAGCACAAGTTCAATTAAGGGTCGTAGGGTAATCTGAGGGATTCATGTCTTCTCGCACAACGCCATACGCATTATAACTTGATCAGTATGCTTAAAAAGTACAAATCTTTGTCATATAGATCTTGATCTAATGATTCAGTCGGTTCAGTCAAACCTGGAGAGAACAGGCCCGCATTGTAACCACGGTGACCAGGAGAACCGGGGAGGAGCCAGTGTGTGCGTGTCCGTGGGGGGGGGGGGGGGGGGGTCTTACCGTACTCCTTCTCGTTGACCTCGGAGATGGGCTCGGAGATGACGGAGCAGAAGGAGATGGCGGAGGCGGCGGAGGGGTTGCGGGAGTGGCCCATGTGGTGGGTGACCTTCTTGACGTTCTTCAGGGCCTCCTCGGCCTGCTCCTGCTCCAGGGCCGACACCATGTCCTTGTAGGCCTTGCGGGCCTCCTCTGTGAGGGACACCAGCTGGTTGAACAAGGCCTGGCGGGGGAGAGAGACACCCAGAGAGAGAGAGAGAGAGTAAAACAGTGTACTTGGATAGAAGCATCTTGGCAGTATGACCGGGCAATCTAGAAGAATTTCAGGGAATTTGGTTTGAAATTAAAATCATATCTTTTTAAAATTCCAAATTAAGAATACATATAATACAATTATAACTATAATGACTTGAAATCCTATACAAATGTGAATCTGTATTTGTTCTAATTATAGTGTACATGCCTCATTCCCATTTCATAGCCTCTAGTCCCGTCAGTGCCTTTCACAGCCTACATCAATTATTGTTCTCAATAACTTAGGGTGTAAATTTATACACCCTATATCTTATATCGTGTTGCTTATTTTCTTTTATGCACCAACCTCCCCCAAGTCACTTTGTATGTGTAAATATACTAAATAGAATAATTGTGATTGTGATGCTCCTTCTGAAAAGACTCGGTAGCCGTGACTCACCTCGGCCCCAGAGAAGTTGAAGATGCCCACTACACTGACTGGCACCAGTTTATTGACGCAGCGCCCCAGAGCCTTCCTGCCCAGGGCGAACACGAAGGGGATCTCCTGCTCCCTGGCCATGGCAATCACGTTGTACAGTGCTTCATCCAGGCCACCTGAAACACACACAGAGAAGAGCTGTATTAATCCTGCTCAGTGGAATGAACACATTAACCCTGCACAGTGGAATGAACACATTAACCCCGCACAGTGGAATGAACACATTGACCCTGCACAGTGGAATGAACACATTGATCCTGCTCAGTGGAATGAACACATTAACCCTGCTCAGTGGAATGAACACATTAACCCTGCACAGTGGAATGAACACATTAACCCTGCACAGTGGAATGAACACATTAACCCTGCACAGTGGAATGAACACATTGATCCTGCTCAGTGGAATGAACACATTAACCCTGCTCAGTGGAATGAACACATTAACCCTGCACAGTGGAATGAACACATTAACCCTGCACAGTGGAATGAACACATTAACCCTGCTCAGTGGAATGAACACATTAACCCTGCACAGTGGAATGAACACATTGATCCTGCTCAGTGGAATGAACACATTAACCCTGCTCAGTGGAATGAACACATTAACCCTGCACAGTGGAATGAACACATTAACCCTGCTCAGTGGAATGAACACATTAACCCTGCTCAGTGGAATGAACACATTAACCCTGCACAGTGGAATGAACACATTGATCCTGCTCAGTGGAATGAACACATTAACCCTGCTCAGTGGAATGAACACATTAACCCTGCACAGTGGAATGAACACATTGATCCTGCTCAGTGGAATGAACACATTAACCCTGCTCAGTGGAATGAACACATTAACCCTGCACAGTGGAATGAACACATTAACCCTGCACAGTGGAATGAACACATTAACCCTGCACAGTGGAATGAACACATTAACCCTGCACAGTGGAATGAACACATTGATCCTGCTCAGTGGAATGAACACATTAACCCTGCTCAGTGGAATGAACACATTAACCCTGCACAGTGGAATGAACACATTAACCCTGCTCAGTGGAATGAACACATTAACCCTGCACAGTGGAATGAACACATTGATCCTGCTCAGTGGAATGAACACATTAACCCTGCTCAGTGGAATGAACACATTAACCCTGCACAGTGGAATGAACACATTAACCCTGCTCAGTGGAATGAACACATTAACCCTGCTCAGTGGAATGAACACATTAACCCTGCACAGTGGAATGAACACATTGATCCTGCTCAGTGGAATGAACACATTAACCCTGCTCAGTGGAATGAACACATTAACCCTGCACAGTGGAATGAACACATTGATCCTGGTCAGTGGAATGAACACATTAACCCTGCACAGTGGAATGAACACATTAACCCTGCACAGTGGAATGAACACATTAACCCTGCTCAGTGGAATGAACACATTAACCCTGCACAGTGGAATGAACACATTGAT
Organism: Lota lota; assembly: GCA_026745465.1. Taxonomy (NCBI): domain Eukaryota; kingdom Metazoa; phylum Chordata; class Actinopteri; order Gadiformes; family Lotidae; genus Lota; species Lota lota. Next base: position 15,948,667 of record JACYXH010000659.1, on the reverse strand, counting down.
CCTGCTCAGTGGAATGAACACATTAACCCTGCTCAGTGGAATGAACACATTAACCCTGCACAGTGGAATGAACACATTAACCCTGCACAGTGGAATGAACACATTAACCCTGCACAGTGGAATGAACACATTAACCCTGCACAGTGGAATGAACACATTAACCCTGCACAGTGGAATGAACACATTGATCCTCAACAGTGGAATGAACACATTAACCCTGCACAGTGGAATGAACATATTAACAGTGCACAGCGTAATGAACACATTGACCCTCAACAGTGGAATGAACACAATGGAAGAAAGTTTAATAAAAGCAGGTCAAAATAGGTTATAAAGCACTAGGAACGAATATGTGTTCCTTGTTTTTTATCAGCGCGTGTCCAACTAACAAAGTGGGTTTCCTTTCTCTGCTGCTCTCACCTTTGGCCTGGATCTTCTCACAGTTGGGGGAGATGATGACACACTTGATCTTGCTGAGCTTCATGTGCTTGGTGACCTCCCGCAGGCCCATGACCAGGCGCCGCTTGGACTTGGCCTTGGTGGGGTCCTTCTGGTACACGCGCTCCTGGAAGCGCACCAGCTCCTGCAGCAGCATTGTCACGCTCTCGTCGATCTCCTTGTTCAGCACCTGGTTACAGTACCTGCAGAGCCAGGCACGGCCACAAGGAGTCAGTTTAGAATCATAGCCTGAAATCGGTTGGCAGAGCTGCTCAAATATGGGCGAATGGGCACTTCACTTTCTTTTAGCTTCAGATTTATTTTCGACCAATCGTGGTGCTGGAGGCGGGGATCTGTTAGCACGTGATTGGCTAAAAGCAAATACATGGGGGGAAGACAAGCTAAAACATGCGATCCTGGACAGATCTGCCCAAACCATGCGTAAAACAACTCGCAGGACCAAAGACACAATGCACATCAGTGTATGATTAATTAAAAACTAGATGAAATGCAAACGAAGGCGACGCTGAGGGCCTGCGATTATATTGGTTTCCTGCTCAATGTTTGTATAGATACGTTTTAGGTTTGTCGTTCATTTGCATTATCCACAAGAATAATCAATCCCAACTAGCATCAACTGCTTGATAAAACACATTCATAAATGAGACAAATTGTAATGTGATAGTTTATGCAATGTTCCAAAGCTACTACCTTTGTGTGTGAAGTGCTGTTTTGTTTAGGCTAGTCTACAAAACAGTAGATTGACCCCCAGATATTACATCTAAGTGATCCACATCGATTGGGAAGCTATGCTGCCACACACGCAGAGCTGTTGCAAGGAGCCATAATATCTAGCACAGGGCACGGTGCGTCATGATCTCTTGGTGACGTGGTGCGACGCTGTGTGGCCTGAGCCACCAGCGTCTTGGTGAGCAGAGCTGGGTGGAGGCGGAGCCTGGCTCGGGTGGTGTTGTGGAGGCTTTAAATCGCTGGATGTGTCAGAAGGAGGGGTGTGCTGAGACAATGGAGCCCACAGCCGCGGACAAAGCCCTCCCTGTGACACGGAGCTGGGATTTTGCTGAGCATGGGGATACGCGAGAGGCATCTGCGCCATACTCAAAAACCACAAGTCCTTATTGTATGGCACCACCCTCAAGAAAATCCATCCACTTTTAAAATATGCTGAATCTATTGGGGTGGGACAAACATTTCTGCTGCCAAGTGCTAAATACATTTTTCCAGTTATATTCTAGTACTTGGGATTTTCATAGAATATATGTTTTTTCTACTTATCTGTTATCTCTGATATACATGCAAAAGGTGGATTTTGTGTGTATGACTGCGTGTGTTTGTGTGAGTGTGTGCATGTGTGAGTACGTGCATTTGTGTGAGTGTGTGAGTGCGTGTGACTGCGTACGCGTGTGAGTGTGTGTGACTGCCTACGTGTGTGTGTGTGTGTGAGCGTGGGCATTTGTGTGAATGTGTGAGTGCGTGTGACTGCGTACGCGTGTGAGTGTGTGTGACTGCGTACGCGTGTGAGTGTGTGTGACTGCCTACGTGTGTGTGTGTGTGTGTGTGTGTGTGTGAGCGTGGGCATTTGTGTGAATGTGGTGAAATTTGCGTGCGCGTATGCGCATGCTTACTCTCTGAAGCGCCTGCTGTGGATCTTGGTGATGGCGTTGGCCGCCATGGGGCTGCCGATGCCTGAGCTGGCGGGGGAGCCCTGGGACACGGGGGTGATGCTGTACGGCGAGTTCTGACTGGCCGGAGACAAGGACGCATCACTGGGCATGCTCAGTCCGTTCTCTGACAGAAAGAAAGACACAACAACGATAATAAAACAGTGAAGCGCGATGGAAATACAGAGACTGTTGCTGTGACGGGACCAAGCCGATATGGGGACCTCGATGGTCGACGCCCAGGCTCACCCTCTTGGGAGGCGGGCTCCTGCGTGAGGTCATCGGTGAAGTGGAGCTCCTCGTCCGGGTGCTCCTCCTGGCCGGAGGTTCCGGGTTCCACGCTGGGCTTCCCCTTCTTCCCCTCGCGCTCCTTCAGGATGATCTGGACCGAACCACAAAAACGTCACCATCAAACCCCTCACTCATAATGCTCAGGCTGAGGCCAGGCAGGCTTATACTCCCAGAGAAGGGAAGCACAGCGTATTATCCATGAACTAACGTTAGCTAATGCAGTAATAAGCATGAACTAATAGTTAATTAACAGTTTACTAATCGTGTTCATGTTCATCGTGTTAACTAAAGGTATACATTTATATATAAATTAATAGGGTTAACCATAACCCTAACCCCTACTCTATAATAATGCATATTACTGCATTAACTGCTGTTAATTAATGCTTAATTAATGAAGCAATCTTTCTAAACAATGTGGGAGGCCCTCCCCGTGCGTACCTTCTTGAGCGCGGTGGGCCGCTTGACCTTAGGGATCTCTCGCTCCTTGCCCCTCCTGACGCGTGGGGCGGTGGAGTCCAGGGCGTTGTGGGAGGGCGGCCCGGCCTGCTGCTGGTGGTGGTGGTGGTGGTGGTGGTGGCCCTTAGACGCGGCTGACACACTGCTGGGGCTAGAGCTGTGGAAGGGGGCCGTCGTCCCCACTGGAGGGAGAGGAGAGGAGGAGAGAGATACACTGGTTGAGTATTGTCATATCTCAGAGTAAGGTTAACATTGCTGTGTTTGTATCATAATCTTAACATTAAGACAGAGAGAGCGAGGTTAAGCAAGTGAAGCTAACTCTGGTGAACTGCCGTTCGCTTAGAATGGAGTAGGAAAAGTCAGCTTGTGCCTAAATTAGTCAACTAAAACATAATTATTCAGTTATTGGTTGTATCTGTTGTTTGGGTGAGTGTATGTGCGCGTGTGCGTGTGTGTGTGTGCGCGTGTGCGTGTGTGTGTGCATATACCTGTGAAGGACAGTGGCTTGGTGTTGGTGAGCTGCCGGGCCTTCATGGCCTGCTGGTGCTTCTCCAGCGCCGCCAGCATGTCTCCAAGGTCCAGCTGCACAGGAGTCTTACTCTTCTTGCCCGCCGCCTTGGTCAGCGCCTCCTGCAGGCCCACAAGGGAAACGCAAGGGACGCCCAGGGTTAACTGTGAACTACCAAACCTCTTGACTGCCGGGTGACCGCAGTGCATGCTGGTACCTGTAGTTTGCGCTGCTCCATGCTGATCTCGGAGTACTCCTGGGCCGTGGCCAGGGCGGCCGCCAGAGCCTTCTTCCTCTGGCTCTTGGCCCGCTTGGGGACCGAGGTGGTGATGGGGATGGGCGTCTGGACGATGTTCATGGGAGAGTTATCCGGCAGGTTATCCAGCTGTGGGCCGACGAGACAGACGTGTTAGGGAGGTCTTGGACACAAAGTCAAAGTCAACATGTATTGTTTGCCATATGCACAGTACACAGGGTCATTCTGAGCAGTGCAATTCCTTGTTACAGGGCAATTAACAAATACATAGAGGGCATTAGCAATAAGATGTCAAATTATTAGAAAGAGTCACAAATCAGGACAAAAACAGCAAAAAACTGCATGTATTCTACCTAACACACTAGAACTCCGGATCATCTCCGGAGAATCCGGTCCAGCGATTATCAGGCGTTGCCCTTTCACACATGCAACACACACAGTTCACACATATCGGAGATACTCCGGATACTTTAGGCGAGGGGTGGCGCCTGGGTAGAGCTTGTAGGAGGCAGGACGTGACGCAAAAGGTATGCAGCGGTAGTCGCAGTGTTTTGTTTACAACACGTCGAAGATCGCGGGTGAGGCTTCCAACTCTGTAATGTGGTGATATCGATACTGCATTTATTTAGACGTATCCGCAATATCAACCGAAGAGTGGAAAGCAGAAAGAAGTTGGAACGCAAGATACAGGCGAGAAGAGAAGAGTACGAAGCAGCTACACCTCCTTGCTCCCGGTTTCGCGCCAGTCACATGATAGAAGCGTCATCACCACGCCAGCAACACGCCCACTCGCTCGTTGTGAATTCTCCGGCTCTCCGATTCTCCGGACTTAACACACTAGGGGCCTGGCCGGGTAAACGCCAAGTAAACTCCAGAGGGGCGGATTCTGGACATTTGTGTTCGCACATACAGCCCCTCCGGGAATAATCCGGGGAATGTCCGGCTTACGATAATGTGTGAAAGGGTTATAACCCAAAGCAATGAGGTCATGTTTCATTTATTCATAGTTTCTCTTTCTTTTGTTTTTAGATGAATCCAGTGGTGAAGCCTATTCAGATGGACCTTCAGGTTCTAGTCTTTCATCGAAATGAGAACCTTCTTACCAGGTTTTTGTGGATTTTGGCTTGCGTCTGCGTCGGGCCTGTGTTGGATTCCGCTTTGGCGTTGCGCTGGGCCGACCCGCTTGAGGCCAGCTCCGGAAACTCATCTTCATCCTAACAGACATGCGTAAGGACATCATGGAAATGATGAATCTATGCAAAAGATTCATGCAGTGCGCATGCACCATTTGGTATAACACAACACCTAAACCAACCCCAGTGTTTAAGTAAGGATTGTGGACTCTTATGTTCGATGATTGATGTGATCGTGAACCCTGCTCACCTCAAAGTACAGGGGTTCTGGAGTGGGCTGGGTCCCGGGAACCCCCCCGGGCAGCAGCCTCTTGTCTGCAGGGATAGCGCTCAGGTTATGCTGCAGGCGCCCAGCGTAGCCTCCAACATGGAAATCCTGACGAGAGTATGGCACACGGCCAATCAGATTAAATAACTAAATAACGCTCTGGCTCTGTTTGCTCTTGCTGAATCCGGTCGAAATTAAAGCAAAAACAGATTCTCCTTTGAGAAAAGCTTTCTGTGCAAATTTCTGTTCATCTTTTAACATCTTTATTTCGGTCCATTTCATGTAAATATATTTTGATTGCTCTGTCCATTGCTACACTTTCCTCGGGCGGCGCAATTGTTAAGAAATTCTGCATACTACATTGCTCCTGAAACTCCCTCCCCCTAGCGCTGATTGGTCCATTCATCTTGTAATGTTTGGGAGAGGCGCTCAAGGTGCCCAATGCTCTAGACTGATGTGTAGAGAGAAAGAGAATGAACAAGTGCGATAAGGCTGGTCTCACAAGGCTAACAGCAGCAGAGTCTGTCATGGACTCGCCCATTGTGGTTAATTAGCCTCATGAAGAAAACAAGGAAAACAATGTTTGTTTACCTTCTGGGCTAAACACCAGATGCTGCAAACTGCAGGTCAACTGTATATTATGGTACGTATAACAGCTGTGGACACTATTCCACTTGATGACACTCCCTAAACCCAAGGTCCGTCGAGCAGCACTTAGACAAAACAGTATATAGTGAACAGGCTGTGCACCTGTTGGAAACCCCTCTGGTCAGTGGTTTTCCTCTGGTCTCCTCTGTGGAAGGGGCCGTTCCTCTCCCCCCAGGGTTTCTGTGCTGCCTGGCAGGCTACATTCACCCAGCTCCCTGCTGAACACACACACACACACACACACACACACACACACACACACACACACACACACACACACACACACACACACACAAAATTGTACACCAAATGCATTCAATAGCAGCCCAAACTTAAAGGTGACACTGCTTTATGTATCCCACCAGCTTCTCTTGTCAAATGTGAATTTAGTGCATTTTTTACGACACACACACACACACACACACACACACACACTCACACACAGTTACAAAACCAAGAATGGCAAAACAAAACAATGAAAAAATAAACATTTGAAAGAACATACCTGTCATCACACCTGCTTCTACTCCCTGTCAAGGAAGAAAGAACAAAAGAGTTAAGGATGAAAAGCCAACATAAATATGCTTGGAAATCATTCATCAATATTAATGGAGCAGTAGGCAAGATACAGAGGAAATTCCAAGAACCAGCAATAAATAAAAAAGACTAAAGGCAAACAAATTCGTCCCCATGCCCTAAGCCACGATTTCCTATTGTGCACACGCAGATCAGCGTAGTTGGGCAGAGAAAAGCAACCAGGAACTTGAGTTTGTAGATCATTTTCCTGATTAGTAGCTACAAAACAATTTTTTTGCCAGTTGGTTGACCAATATTTGTTCAACCTACACAATAAGTAGAATGTGGTCTTTTGCAGAACATTGGATTTACAGAGAGCTGCTGTAATGTTATGAGTCATTTGATCATTTGTACAGAAATATTGCACACTGCTCCATTAAATCATTTCACAAACTTTCTAAACTACACTTCAACTATAAAACACATGTGGTCCACTCGTACATGTAAAATAAGATATACAGGATATGTCACTATGATATTATATCATGGTGACATCAGTAAAGTACCTTGACGCATAGAAAGATAAAAGTCTATCAGCACACACACACACACAAGCACACGCTGTACTACTGTACCGTGGACGCTGGCGTGCCTTCCGCGGCGCGCTGAGCGGCCGCTGCCGTCTGGTTGTGTTTGGGGCTGCAGTAGCCGCTGTCACTGTCTATGTCCACCTCGCTGGCGCCCTGCTCGCCGTAGCCCTCCGCCGAGTTGGACGGCTGCCTCCTCTTAGGCCGGTTCTTCCACAGCAAGGGGCTGCTGTGCTCCACGCCCGCTCGCATGGCAACCTCCCCGGGGAAATCTGGGGAGGAGGAGAGACCGTATGCTTGGAGGAGAGTTGTGACACCGATAAACCAAACCTAAAGGATTGCGCAGTCTCGAGTGCAAAGATGTAATACCAATCGCTGTTTTACCGTCTTTAATAAAAGGTGAAATGAGCTTCTTCAATCAAACAAATCATAACTAACTTTGGAAGATTATTGAAAACACATCAGCTTTTTCCATATATATCCGAAAAGCGAAATTCTAATATAATGATCGTTGGATTTAGTAATGTACGAAATTTTCAACTTGACCAAAAACATTACATTTTTACGTTGGTTCATTTATCAAAAGAATTAACAAACTTAAAAATGTAATGTTTTTAGTCAGGAAATGACATCTATCCACACAAGAATCAGCTGAGTCACCCAGTGGAATAGATAGTGTTTGGCAACTGTTCAGCGTGACATCTGGTGCCAGCCTGAGTTATGGAACACACTTCTCCAACTGGAAGACCTGCATTCTTACTGGGGTTTTTACACGTGAGGTAACACGGCTGTAACCTCATGCATGCCAGCCTGGTTTCTATGAGGCTTAACATCGTTGTTTACAGCCTATTCACCTGACTAGCAGGGGAAAAAAAATTATGTTTTGTGACTCATCCTCATCACTGCCACATTCCCTTTGCGTCATAGGTAACACTTTACAATAAGGGTACATTAAATAACCATTATTTAACATGAGTAAATGCAGTAATAAGCATTAACTAACAATTAACTTAATGAACAGTTAACTAATGGTCTTGTAATCCTTTAGTAATGGTATTCATGTTTACTAATGGTGTTCATGTTAACTAAGGTATTCATTTATACATTATTTATTAGGGTTAACCCTAACTCTAACTCTAACCCTCACCCTCACCCCTATGCTAATGCTATATAATAATGCTTATTAATGCATTAATTAATGGTTGATTAATGTACCCTTATTGTAAAGTGTTACCACTTCAATTTGATCATGAGACTACTGAAGAGAAACACTGTCACCAAGCAGTTCGCTGGTAAGGGGTTTAAATCAAATGAGTTTGTGCTTGTGGCAGCTCCTCGGCATGAAGTCAAGATGTTATCATGCACTGTAATTCATCCAGGGTGTCGGAGATACAGTGGGGCCATATTAGACGTGTCGTGAGGGGAGCTACGGTGGGTAACCTTATGTTGGCTTGATACTTCTCGGTCCAGGAAATCTGCCCCAGCCACCAGTTTGAAACCATTTCCAGGCATTTTCTTTTTTTATAGGCTAGTCAACTAGTCGTTGACAAAACATTCAGTCAACCGTCAGGGAAATGAGTTAATGAGTTAATAGTGACAAACATCATGCATCGAGGTATTAAGAAGTGGAGTAATTACTGCTGTGGTACGGCATACCGGTCTGCTGCGCAGCATCCACCAGCAGGACCGTCTTGGCTCTACCGTTGGGCCCCAGGGCCCCACACACTTCCTTCTGTCCCGCTACACTCCTGGCAGGGGGACGACGCCCCCTGAGGGGCTGGCACGCCCCCAGCTGCTGCTGCTGCTGCTAGAAACAAGTTAACAAGAGGGAGGGCTTAAAAGACACGTTAACAGAAGAGGGCCCGTCACTGTTTTTGGTGCCTGCTCCATGTAAAACCTCTGTCTGATAGCATGACTACAGTCAGGGTTACCTTAGGCAGCAGAGCTGGCCGGATCAGACCCCGTCCTCTCTGATCGGTCAGTCCAAAAGCTTGTCCAAAATGGGGCGGTCTCTCGCCAACGTCAGCCGCGGAGACGGGGTTCACCACCCCGGCCTGCACGGACCCGGGATAGGGCCCGGGGAAAGGCTGATAGAAGCCCATGACAGGGGGGCATGGTGTGGGCATGATCTGGTAGTATGCATAGTCGTTGGAGACTGGAGGCTGAGGGGAGGGCATGATGGGGTAGGCCAGGTACGGCCCACCAGGATTGGGGTTGGGCTGCTGCCAGCGCAGCTCTCCTCCACTGTACATTGTAGTGTGTTGCCTGTGAGGGGGAATCAAGGAAGGATGTGGCATTAGTCCACATTATTCAGTTAGGTTAATAGGGTCCAATGGAGAAATGACACTGCCTTGATAATGATGCAATTAGAATCCAGTGAGTTGTAACATTCTTTTATTCGTGGTGATGATGCACCAAAGTCAAAGTTCCTGACAGGGAGAAACAAACGCCATTAAACACTGGGCACAGTGCCAACAAGGAATGCTGATTGGCTCTTGAATCATTGCAATAATATATGACTTTAGCTTTTTCCGTTTCATTCCATTTCATTCGTAAATTATAGTGTAAAGAAAATATCTTGTTTGAGATTGAATAGTATAATAGTATAAAATATTGTAATATTCAACATATTCAACCAAATTACTTTCAGGTTTTTTGTTTAATTTTTAGGTTTTCAAAAAAAAACTTTCAGAATTTCCCACAAATGTTATATTGCACAATGTCCACAACTTTGCTCTTCCCACTGGCTTAGATGTAAATGTCTTTAGTTTCGAAGGGATTTACATACATTTGGATGGGAATGGAAATGGTTTGGGGATAGTAGAAATGATTCAAGGAGTGAGGAAAGGCCTGTGCTTTGGTCTGCTTTATAGTTTTGTAAGGATCCAACCAGCGTATTGCCAGCCAGCGTTCTATAAGTGGCTATTTCCTTGTATTCAAAAATGCAAAAGGAAGGAAACAAAGGGCCGGATGTGCGCAGGATACACCAGATCCCTTCAGACAAAGAGAGACTCGCTGCAGAGAAGCAGATAGCGGCCGTGTGAACTTTGGAACAGGCCATGTCCGTTCAGAATATAAGTGACCTATGGGTCCAATGGCTGAAAAGCAATATGGAGGTCCGTGAGCATCACTGATCTATATCGCTAGGGGTGGAGTCAGAGCCCCTCTGCTCATTATAAGGACAACAAAAAAGACAGTGAATGAGTGGAAATATTAACATAAGCAAACAATGGATAGTAAACAGACTGGAGCTAATGTTCTACATGCACTTGAGAATGGGTACACCAGGCACCAGCATACAAACAGGCATTTTATAGGAACGTTATGGGAATAAATTGTGCGCATTAGAACTAACGGGACTGCTCTCAAACATGACCAACTTCATTTCCATATACAGCCACCTGATTTCAAGCCCCAATTTAAGTTGCAAAAAAATGTATAACAACTAAAAAAGTGCACTCATCCCCCAATATACAACCCCAGACTTTTGTTGACTTTTCACCGATTTGGTTAAAATATGCAGTCTCGCCTCGCAGATGAGGCAGAACGCCCATGAAGCAGAAGTCAAAAGTACCTGTTGGGCTGGTTCTCCTGGACGAAGGGGTAGCAGGTGATGAGGTAGCTGGGGATGGGGGTTGTCTCAACCCCTCCTCCTCCTCCTCCACCACTGTTGTGGTTGCTGCTGCTGTTGTTGTTGTTGTTGCCCCCAGACTCTCCAGGGAGACTCATTCTGACCAAGTGCCCTTCCACACCTTTCCTCTGTGGGATGAACGGTTCCACTTCTGCTGATAGTTTTACATCCTGCACGGAGAGAGCAATGCACGGCCATTAGGATCTATTGGATCATTAGTCACCTTAATGGCGCAGTGAGAGGTGGGGGACAGGTCCACAGTGAGACGGTTGGGTCTATGCTGGTGTGTTTGGAACTAAGAAAATAAAGGCGTGGGTGGTTCAGCCTCCGTCAAACTGAATCACATCCAGATTAATGGACGCCGTTTATTTTGCAAACTTGCCAGGATTTGTTGTCACAGATTCTAGCAGCACTATACAAAAGAAAATGTGCTTGCTTTCAATATACGTTTCCATGTAAATACTGGCATTCATTTATAATTCAGAACATCAATATTGGCTTACAAATAAGCCTCCATTGATATATCAGTTACTAAACACAGAGGTAGGAATAACAATACTTCTTTGTTAAATGGTTGTCATCGTACTTCTCAAGGGCAGATACTGTGCAATATGTCTACAAACTTGGCTAGATCCAAGAGGTCAAAACTACAAATGTCTCATGTGGTATCACAGAGACACCTGTAAAAAAAAAAACGAAGTAGTTTTACCACAATACCTTACTTGACTTTGAGAGAGAGACAGAGTGTTTCTGTCATATTTGATCAAAGGATTAAGAGAAGGCACACAATGGACAGATGAAAGTTATTTACCTACAGTCAAGTTTTTAAGTAACCAAGACAACACCCTAGCAGACTAGAAAATATGTAACCAACAACACACACAAAAGTAAATAACATTAAGTAAACAAATATATATATTATTTTGTCAGTCAAAATAACCCCCCCCCCAAAGATTGTATTCAATATAAAAAATATATAATACATGATAAACATAATATATAAAAACATAATATATAATTTATTTATATTGACTCACTAAAATCTCATATCATGACATAAACATTCAGTTGAGAAAAAACATCCAGTATTGCAACCAAACATTCTTAAGCCTGTCCCAGGTGTTCTGGGACCCAGTGACAACCGGCTCTGTCAAAAACAACAGTGTCTCTCTGTATGTTTGGTCTCTTACACGTTTTTACATTTCCCCTACTGTCAAGTACTTATAACAGCAATTCAAAACATTCCCTGTCTCATGCAAAAATGTGTGTCAATCCAAAAAAAGGAAGGCAAAAACTGACTGAAAATAGCTAAAGTCAGGGTTAAAATCAGACTGACTAGTTCAGACTACATTCAGTAGGAGCACCCCACAGAAGAAGCTCTTAGTGAGAGACAACATCGACCTAAGATCTCTCTTACAGGGGACGAGGATGAGAGTTGACCTGAGTTCACAGCACAAAGACGCTCCCAACAATTCTTTGAAACAGAGGCCGGGACGAATGAATCAAGGACCAATGAAGCCAATGGTTGTCATTGTTTCCACCACAGCCCAGAGACTGTGGGCACTTCTCTCTATCCCTCTCTCTGCCCATACTGAAACATCTGCTGAAGCCTGCACTACTACTTCAGTACAGGAAAAATGACAAGACCAATGAGGAGATATAAGAGATCTATACTGTTAAGGCCCCACCTTAGAGCATGCTCTGATACTTAGAATCTCCAGGGTTACCAACTGCTTTTGAGTAGGCTTGTTTGACGGTACTACTGCTTCGTTGACACAAAGCTGTTTTGGATTAGGTTTCAGAGGATAAAGTAGCAACAGAAGAACCACAAGATAAGCTAATAATTAGGTCTGGCTTCTATTCGTTTTGAGACTTTTAGTGCTAGACCCCATTTCGAGAGTCAAAAACTATAACCTAAAATATAATTTAGGTCAGACTTGTGAGCGATGCTAAGATTGTGTGGCATGGGTGTGCATACTTGTGAATAGCTTTGATTGTGGAATGGCATTAGGTCAGACCCAGATGTACAGCTGCTGGCCTGACCAGAACTAGGAACGGCTGGCCTGGTGGGTGCTACCAATCTCATAGTCCTTTGTTTCCTCACAACCTTTGTTATTCACTCTCACACACGCTTAAAAAAAAAAAAACAATGCTAATAATGGGTAGTAGTATCTGTTGTTCCCCTGTAATTATAAAAACAATTGGGAATTTATTTGAATAAAATGGGCACATTTTATCCTTAAGGTTAAGGACTTAACTTAAGGTTACTGTAATTGCACATAATTTATACAAATCCAACCACAAAAAGGTTTAAGAAATGATTTAATTAATATAACGCTAGTGAGTAGAAGCTGTATCTTCTCATGTGTCAGATCCTCCGTCCAAGCCAACTTAACAGTGACGATCACGCATTGCCGGGGACAATTAACGGAATGTCATCAATGTTGAGGAACCAGACATACAACTACAGCCAATTCACTCAACTATTTGACTCCTCAGACATGAAAACAAAGAGTAGTTTGAGAGGGTTGCAGTTATTCATATATCAATCGTGTAAGGGGGAAATTTATGTTCAGATATACAACGTAACACACCGTGACGCATTTCCCACCTATGTGACTGACCTGCTGTCAGATAACGGCTGATTAACCTATAGCCTTGGCGACATTGTTCTGATCTTCATTAGACCCGCTTGCGAACATGTATGAGATAACGTGTCATGCTATCGAATATATTGACAGTGGGCCAAACAAGTACAATAACTAATATAAACTGCTGTCCTTAAAGCCATTGTAATTAGTTAACGCACTCTTGACATAAATAGGATGAGTGGCGTTAGCTGGGTTTGGCTACGTGTTAGCATATTAGCGTTGTTGCATTGGAAACACTAAGAAGTTACCTACTGTTTACATTTTGTTTCTAGTCTTCAGACCTGCTCGGAGACAACTACCTCAACTGATCCCGAATGTCATGTTGTTAAGATTTTAATGAAGACATATTGAATGATTACTCGCGTTAAAATATACTGGGCCTAGGCTACATACTATATCCCCTACTATGAAGGAAGGCAACACACTGAAGTCCCTCAGACAGCTATAGGTCTTTTAAGACATTCACCTTATTGTCACTTGCATCCATGTCAGTCAGCGATGCCACGACAGACCCTCATTGACCACGATGTGGACGTCAGGATGTAAATCCTTTTATTTTCTTCATTATACAAACTGGACGCGTCCGAACTGCGATTCACACCCAGTTGCTCCCAGACTGCAAGACACTCCAGCTTCTCCTTGCTGCAGCGCTAGCTGCTCTCTGGACACTAGCTCCTCGTAGCTTTGCAGTGGCTGGCTGACGAGCATTGTCAATGCAAAAATGGGCGTCACAACGAACGGAAGCCGTACAGGTCAATAACACCAACAAAGCAAACTGTTGATGGTTCGTTATATAAAAATAGATTAAAACAAACGAATAGGGAAAAAAAAATCGGCGCTTGACCTTGGAATATATTAAAAACATTTTATTAGACTTCTACTAATCAAAGGGGATTTGCATGCCCTGTTCAATACAATTTAAAATGTTATCAACTATAGTCATAGGCAGATGCATTCTTATGAGTGCTGTGAGGAGTCTGTGTTTATTATTACCACCAAGCAAAAGTATACATTGACTACTGTGTACAATTACTTATACACAATTCTGACTTCCCTTCCAAAAACACAAAGCAGTTGTGTTCTGCATATGAAAAAAGGTTTGCCAATAAGTTATGGCAAGAACAGAAATCAGTGTTTTCCCCTGGTCAAACATTTTTCCAATGATTTTTCTTGTGGATCTTGGAAGCTTTTCACATCCTGAAAATGCTGGCATTTTCCCCACACCTATGATGTGTAAATCACCATACGGTATACTTAAAGGAGCATGGTAGGATAACTGTATGGACGCATTCAACATGCCGCTCTGTTTGTCTCTGTTTTTACACGTCAATCATGTGAGCTTGCTAACGATAGCTTGGTTAAGCGAGTTCAGCTGATTTGTCCATTTGTCTAAAGCTGTGTAGCGAGAGCCTCCTCTCTTCTGGTAGTCCAGTTCTAGAAGCTGGTTCACTTGATCGATTCGGCCATGGATTGTACTGAGAAAAACAAACAAACAAAAACAGTGTTTAGACGCAGATGCGTCTAGGTTCAGATGCACTGAACTGATTGAATATACAAAAAAAAAAGCTTGAAAGATTAGTCTTGGTCACTAGCTTAGCCTTTATATACGTTTTTCTCACTTCATTTGAGCTCTATTTAACTATGATTTTTACCTAACCATCTGAGTGAATAATTAATTAGAACAAATGGCTCACTGTAGCATGGGGTTATACATAATATAGTTCAGCTTCACAAGCAATATAAAGCGGCCTTCAAATCCCAGCCCTGCACAATGTACATTATATGGTTGCTAGACGGTTGGGGTTTAGTCAACACCAGAAACAGCGGAAGAGTCATTTGTCGTTATCTATCTGAAGCTTCAATATTATGGCAAATGCTATGAGGAAGTGGGACTAGGACACTATCAATAGACTGAAAACAAGTTATTCAACATTCTGTGGAGATCGACACACGTACTTGTCCAAGATACACTGCACCAGCAAACTCTCCACGTCACAAACATCGATGTTGAGTTCCTGAAACGGAGAAGATGAAATAATGTGCTTGGGTGTAGGTCAAAGACAAGAGGTAAAAATGAGCTCCAATGTTCAATTATGCTTACACTGGAGATCGAACCCATGGCTAAAAGGCCACCTTTTTGCCCAATGTATTTTACGGAGTACGTTTTAAGACATTGAGGCTCACCTTGGAAATGAAAGGGATATGTATTCTCGTGTATGGCTTGATGAGTTTGATAAGCACTTGGGTTCTGATGTTTCGTAAAAGTTCTGCAATGAAAGATCACATGTAGCATAAAGGGTATACTCTTTAATCTTGTAATTCTAAATATAGAACTTCTATGCTCCCGTCACAACTTACCTTCTATGTGCTCTCTAATAAATGGGTCGTCCATTATGTTGCTGTGGTTTGTTTTCAAGATTTTCTCAAACTCTGTGATGTCATTATTCTGGTAGGCGCTGCAGGGAAATAAACATGCTGTTAGGCACTACACATTGTCTGAACAAAGGCTCTCACCCCACAGCTTTCACAAGACAATTTAAATGTCTTCAATTCAAATGTTTCCAATTCATTCTATGGTAACAAAACTTATTTCTATAGTTTGGGGCGTGTGGAGTCACTTGTTTATGTAACATAAACTTAAAATGTATGCAAGGAAACTGACCAGTAACACCATATCGTCTAAAGAAAGAATAGCATAAGGAAATTGGAGAGCAGTAGAAGTTTTGAGATAGACCATGAAGACAACAAAGCTTTACAATGAAAGAGAATACAGCAAGCCAAAAGGGTCAGTGGGATAGCACCGACACATTCAAAACTTCACCTCAATATAGGCTTCACATCAATATAGGCTTACCTTACTAGGTTTGTCATTGCTAAGATCTCAGGGTCATTTTTGTATGGCTTGGCCTTTAAGCAGAAAAATAAAGAAATATGTTTTATTTTATGACATCAATTTGAAACCTAAAATAATATTATACATACACGGCACACATATGTCCATGTAATCTGATTGACGCTCTGGAAGTCAGAGCAATCATGATCATTTCATCAAACACACCTCCTGGGAGTCAAAGGGGTTGATTCCGGACTTCATCAGCATGTTGGCAAGGACGAGGTACTTCAAGCACGTGGTTCTTCTCGGGCTGCCAGATTCGTCGTAGTTCTTGAAGGCCTCAAAGAAGTCTGTGTGAGCCTTCTCGAACTCCCCCTCCCTGAGGTGCATCTTCCCGCCACACTCTGGAGATGGACCCGCCCAACACAGGTCAATAAACAACCCATCTTATAGGAATGCTACATTAACCACAAAGCCGTTTATATAACAACGCAACAAAAAGGATGGTGTCCTTGGACATCCGCCGTACCTCTGATGACCCCCATGATGAGTGGATGGGGGATCGCGGATTTGATGTGGAGAGATTGCTCATAGAGGGCCTTCAGCTTCTTGTTGTTCTTCTGTGCCGTGTACATCTGAATCTCCAGGGCGTAGATCTCCAACAGCTGCGTGCCTTTCTTCAGGTCGTCCTCCCCATCGTCCGTCTGTCGGTTACATATATACACAGAGACTGTTGCTTAGCGCCACACCCTCTCAACACCACCCGCTGTGGCGCTTTTCAAGTTCACATCCCATGTCCTCTTTTTAAGTGAAGAAGAGTTTTATAGCGGTAGGTTTTTAGGAAAATGATGTGTCTGGTCACGGTGGATGTAGAACAGCATTGATTTTATGAATATAAATATTATATGACATTCTGGTCAAACTAGCTGAAAGCACCATGTTAAATATGTATAGTATGTCAAATTTGCTGAACTTCATGTATGGGATTATTAAATTACTATTTTATAGTAATCCATCTTGTTTTTTATTGTGCTAATGTAACACCAATATTTATGGGGGGAACCCAAGCCATAATATTTTTAATGGATAAAATATATTTTTTGAGAAAAGTACTGTAACAAAATACATGTATTGCATACATGTACCTGGCATGACTGGTGTAGTTGTCTGAGGATCTTTTGTAGTTTTCCATACTCTTCTCTCTCCAGATACAGCTTCCCCAGCTAAAAAAAATTAACAGCAGCAGAGATGGTATGTTAAAAACATTTCACTCCCTTCAAGACATTTTGTTGAATAAATTATGGATTTCTTGCAAGCATGTACAATGCCACTCATAAATTTGTTTAAAAGAGAAAACAGCGGGAATGGTGTATTATTTAGCAATACAACTTTAGTAACAGTGGTAATGCAACTGTTGCTTTTCTCTGTGCCAAACATTTCTTGGCTGCATATAGCAGGGATCAGGGAACTAGACAAATTGGAAAATATCCTGAAGATTTAGTTAGATCTGAGTTTCATAGAGGACGCTTTGGGTATTAAAAAGGCAGAACAACAGAAAAAGGGCATGAGTTAAATTAAGCCAATCTTACCTTTGTATTCGTTTTAAACCATAATCTGTCATTTTTTGCATCTTTCAAAGCCTCCAATGTTGTTTCATAGAACTCCTGAAGCAAGTCCATCTAATAACAAAAGAAATGTCTCACACATACAGACATACATTCAAACTAAAACATTAAGAAGGAACTGCGTTATGTGACTGCCTATTATGGGTTTTACCAGTACCCAAACCTGTTTGGAAGTAGAGATGTAGTCCAGAATTGAGTTGATGGACTTCTCTGAGTAGTTTCTGGTTACTGCGCTTCGAATGTACGTTAGCAGCTGTTTGTATCTGTTCATCATCTCTGGAAAGTTGGTCTGCAATGGTGTTAACACAAATGAACATATTTAACATGCATTTTGGGGGATTTCAGTCTGTGGCAGCTATTCAGTTGTGTTATGACGCTTACCAGCTTGAAGTTGATTTTTATCATTTGTTTGAGTGCTTTGAATCCCCATTCTCCCTTTTCTCCTTCTAGTTCCAACACCTGGATACATTATATTATTATTATGATTACTTGTCGAAAATGTGTCATGGCTAAATATTTGCACAGAATGAAGAATCCTATTATTTGTTAAGAAGAATAGGACAACAAATAAATAACTTGTCCAATTTACCTTTTGAAAACTGCTAAGTGCTGCTTTGGGGTCATCCTCTTTCAGGGCTTTGGAGTTATAATACTGGTTTTCCAGGTCTACGTTAGGTTCCGAGTTGCTGTCTTCCGAGTATTCCTAGGACGTCACACATATTCATTTTTAGATTATAATATAATCCAACGGTGCAAAATTTCAACTAAATGTATCCAGCAGAAGGTTGAACTATCTGGCAGATAACGCTAGCAGCTAGCGTCCATGTTCATTAGCAAACATTAAACATAACAAGTTAATAGTTTGTGATAGTCGAATGACCACGTACATAAAGTATAACGAAATCTAACTATGCGCTACTACTGTGCATAAAAACCTGCAATGTGGGCTACATCATAGAGTTAACAACTAACAAGCTAGTTCTACAGCAAGTCAGCTTGACGTTAGCCCAGTTAGCCCTCTGCTATTACATTGGCGTCAGTTAGCATACTAGCTAACATGAGCTTGCTAGTTGACTGATAGATCTACAACATCCCTCTAAAGGGAACTAAACAAAACCCAACTAAACTATAGCCATTTGCAATCCGTATACCAAATCATAATCCTCTTCATCATCACACATGAAATCATCTTCCATGTCGGACATCTTGACGGTAATCTTTGTATTTATCTAAGCAGCCTCACTAGCCTGGCCTGTGTTGTCCTGTGCCAGTGTGGTAGTCGGTCGGAGTGTAGCTCACTGTTTTGACTATAGATGGCGCTACTAGATCGCTCCAGACTACTGCATGACAAAAGTTTAGCGTATATGTTAGCACATAAATAATACACGAATGTCTAAACGTGTGTGTTAACATACATTATGGATGTGTTTGTTATTTTCAAAGACGAATGATCTAGTCTTTTGATTCATTTTGTCATGATTCCTTCAACAAATGTAATCTTGGTGTGACCTGGGGGCATCAGCGCGGTGGCTGGTGAGGTGAGTCTTGCAGTGGCATTTTATTGACATAATCGATCAAAACATACAACCATTTTACTATAGGTGTTTTTCTCTCAATAAACTCAGTAATATACAGACATAATAGCTATTATGTGATTTTCCTTGTATGTTTCTAATTTCCTTGTCAGTGCCGTAAAGCATTTCTACATCAAATATGTTTCGTGACAGAAGTTAGTTTTAACAGCTTTGGCTGCCACAGCAAAGCGAGGGCCATTGGCAGAGTCCTCCCTAACTCTTTCCTCTCCTCTCACTCATCGACGGGGTCATTCCATGTCAAGCGGCTTTGATAGGACAAATGTTGTGTCTTTGAAGAAAGATTTGAAATGTACGCAATCCATTCCTGTTGTCAAATTGTTTTTATCGCAAAAGATTGGGTGGAAAACGCATGTCCTTCATCGTCTGCAGTCAGTTTCACCATCATATTTACAGTATCTAGAATAAAATAACAACAGTCTAGGAAATTAGTCATGCAGTGACTAATAAAGGGATTACAAAATGCAATTGTTCGTGTATTTTCAAGGATTTGACAATACACTCTCACTGTCATTAATCATCATTAATGTGTACTGACACAGTTACTACTAGTCATCATGCAGGGGCAGTCGACGGATTTCACACAGAAACACATGTTATAAAAGTGCTTATATATCATTGGACCTGGGTTGGTCGTGCGTGTGTTTGTGTGTTTGTGTGTGTGTGTGTGTGTGTGTGTGTGTGTGTGTGTGTGTGTGTGTGTGTGTGTGTGTGTGTGTGTGTGTATCCATGCAGATCATGTGCACCTGGAGACAATTCCTGGCGCATATGCACAATCTGTCAGTGTTGCAGTAGTTGTGTGCTTCGTCGTAGGGTTTGCAGCCTAACACATTGTAGCACACCGCAGTGCTTGAGAGAAATGAGAGGTTCCTTCTCTACTGGGAGCCTCAAAGCAGGGGTGCTCTGGATCTGGAGACAACACACACATGGCCCTGCTAACTGAGCTCTGATGTATCCTCATAACACCCATAGAGATAGCCCTGAATCTACAGGAAGCTATACTTGACGCTCACATAGCTCAAATAAATCATTTTGACCGCAGCCTGACTGATCCACTGTCTACGCCATCTGGTAGGACCACATGGTTGGACTGCAAGGGCAACAAAGGACAGCCCCGTCCAAGCGTAATGTTCCGCCATCCCAAACACTGAATCAGAGCCCAACAACAAAAATTATATATTTATAAAAATGATATACAAAGGAAAGCAAACACAGCCCGTTTACCGAATTCAAACTCAACGTGTAAGCCACCTAAGCACCAAACAGAGTGGTATTAAGCGTTATAAACACGAAAAGCACCTAAAATAACCTTTGTTGACTCATTTGAGACAGCCAGCGTGTTGAAACTGTTCTCAAGGCGTCCACGTAAACACATGGCTCCATCAGCCGTTCAATTTAAGGTTGCCAAAAATTGTTTTATGCAGGACCTAATAACAGTAATATAGTTCATGTAAGCCAATTTCTGACAGTTCCTTAAAAACAAGCTGGTTCTTTAATATCTCTCCGGAATGGCATCTGGCCGCAAAAGGCTGTATGCCTGTCTCAGTGGGCCGCCTAATTTTATGCTCTCCCTAAATGGCCCTCTAACGCTGAAGAGCTCAGCTAGATAACACAAACACTGAGGGACACGTATTCGTACATGCATCGCATAAATACACTCCAACATACACATCTACTTAAGGAAAAAAACTTGCTTAAGCTCTCACACACTTTCCCATGCCTCTAAAGAACTTGTGCAGTTGCCAACCTTATGCAACACCTCTCCCTCTACTGCCTCTGAACACCCTGACCACCTCCACCCCCTTAGGTCATCGTAGGCACACTGCCTCAACCTGGGCAAGATGCGTGACTAGGCGCTGTGTTTTTGTCCTCTTTCTGTTTCTTTTTTACAAGGTATGTAGAAGCGTGTCCCAATTTTATACAACCGTTTTGATCCAGTCGGGCTGTTATTGCACATCAAATCCCGGTTCCAAGAGCTGAAACATGCACGGTTGCCAAGATGACACACACAGCGCCTGTGCATCGCACGCTAGTGCGCAGTGGTATTGGTGTGTGTGTGTGAAGCGCAACATTCAATTGAATGTGTGGGATAGAGAGTATGGCATTGTGGGTATGGGGGTATCTGGAGTGGGAATATATATTGTATGGAGATGATAGTATAATAGGCGAATGAATGCTTGGAAATCAACATTTCTCACTCAACATTTTGAAACTTGTAAATGAGGCTGTGAGCAGTAGAAATAGGATGAACTAAACTTTGTTGTGCTGAAATAATACAGCAGCTTTTCACTTTCAAGAAATTATTTACATGGCTATCATAACTGGTTGCATTACTGAAATGACAAACAAACCATCCAAAAATATTTACGCAATCAAGGGTTATTGACCAATGAGCTATTTTTTATTAAAATGTATTATTATAAATATAACAATGTAGTCCAATCTAAAATCACATGTAACCTTAATTTGTCTTAGCTGATTGTGATGATGACATGATGAGCATGGCCTGGTATCCTACAGACAGACATACAAGAGGTACATCTAAAGGGACCTGCTGATGCGTGTTCTAAGTCAAAGCATCAAAGCCTTTCAACATCAGACACCTATGACAATGCTCAGTCCAGCAGGCCAAAGAGGTGCAACCGTGCAGCCCAGACTATCCGAATGATCCCATCTGCTCACTCGCTTCTGAAGCTAGGATGGATGGAGGAGGCAGGGGTGAGGCTGGTGGGTCAAAGGGGGACAGCAGACACAGTATCACACTGCTGTGTTTTCAATGTTTTCGACTGCCATGAAAACTGGAAGCAGATGTACTTGGGAACGAAAGCGTGCAGCACTCAGGTCAGGGCCCAGATGCCACCCTGTAAATTATACATCTCTACTCTGCCGGAGAAGATGTCCTCTTCCCTGCTCTCTCTCTCTCTCTCTCTCTCTCTCTCTCTCTCTCTCTCTCTCTCTCTCTCTCTCTCTCTCTCTCTCTCTCTCTCTCTCTCCCCCTCTCTCTCTCTCTGCCGCCCTGGTCCCATGTGGGATCCTTCGTAGTCTAGATCCCAGGTTCCCCTCCGAGTGCACTCATCCATGTCAGTTTTGGTTGAAAAACAAACAAAATGGAATGTATATTTAGACACTCTTACATATTTCCCATGCCAAAGCATGGAGACTATTGCAGCAGTGGTTTGAAACGTTGCATTCACTCAGGGACAGGGTGAATAAGGAGTAGACATAGTCTGCATTGTAATCTGCAGTGTTCTGCATCTGCATCGTTTTGAAAAAGCACGAAGAGATCTTATCCCCTGTATTTGTTGTAGTTAGAAGAACAATAATACATGTATTCATGCCAAAAGCTACAGCCAAGTTTGCTGGAGTCACGGCCGACCGGGGACTATCAGAGACTTGGGGATAAAATAAAAAATAAGATAATATAATATGCTCAAGGCACCGTGGAAGAATAGTTTAAATCAACTGCAATTTTTTTCAGAAGCTTTTTGTCATATATTTTTTAATGATCTTTTTATTTCGACAGCAATCAGTAAATGAAATGCTCTCACAAATAAAAGCAAAGAAATCTGGCATCTGTGGCTGTCACAGGTCTGTAATAAGCCCGTCCAATCATTTAATTTGGCCCGAATGAAATGATTGGATGCCTTACCTGTCTGTCTACCTACCTACCCTGGCTGCCTGCGCACACTCTGCCACATAGTTAGGAAGACCTATTGCTAAAGCTAGCAAGCTAGTCACATGTTTGGTGGAGTGGCGTTTGAGGGACGCCTGAAGGGAGGGGTGGGATTTTTGTCGGTTGGATACTTTCAAAATCGAGCTTATTTTGTCTGGTTCCTCCAAATTGCCTACCCTAGCTTTGAGTCTATAAATACCCAATAATATAATAGATGAAAGTAACTGCTATCTCATCATAGTTGGTAACTGGGGTATAAGCGGAATAAACCCCTCCAGGCTGTCCTGTTATTGGAAAATAGTCATCACCACCCCCGTCATACATTATTGTCCAATAGCAGGACAGCAGTTCCTGGTTTATTCCTTACCTAATGATTTCTTACAGGACAGCGACAACAACAAGCTGGAAGTATTACTGAAAATGTTATGGCCTGTCCATCTCATTATGGGTATACGGATGTGAAAAAAAACAATGTACAAGTTGAAAGAAATGTAGAACACATCTCCTTTATGGTGGGTTTAACACAAGCCCCATGTGTACCTATGTGCAGTTGCCTAAGGAGCCCCAAACCAGAATAACAAACTTTCTGTTGTCTGCCTGATGTGCAAACACAGAGAGCCCGCTGACAGACATTGTCTATGTGTGGTAATCCTGTCCCCGCTGCACTGAGACCCCATAGCACAGGGCGCGGTCAAAGAGCATCACCTAGATCAAATAAAAGCCTCACCAGATAGTCCATTAGGGCCCACTTTGTTTACTGCTATAAAAGTGACACCCACATTGTAAGGACTAGTGGTCTGCGCCCACTGAGGCCTATGAGACTTTTCCACTGGCTAGGTGGATTCCAATATCGGTTTCCATTCGCACGAATCCGAGATCCGGGAAGATGCGGTTCTTGGATGTCCCTTTATCTGTCGTATCTGTCAAAGTGCCGCGATGGTTTAATGACAGCAAAGTGCAGTTAAAAGGCCAATGCAGCAACACAGGGCATGTAAATGGTCGGTTTGTGGTGGGGTGGCAGTGGAGGCAAGGGAGGCGGCATCTTCATCAGGGTGCAGACGGACAGCCACTCATTGGCCTTCTCTCTAGTTCGCTCTTGTGTGAGTGGGTGTCGACATCTTCCTCTTTGTCTGTGTCCGTCCTACACATTGCCTTGTTTGTAGATGCGTGTGTGAGTTTGTGTTCGCATGCGTGTTTGTATAAGTGTAAAGTATCCTGGCTTTAAATCCAATCTCTCAGCATCCCATGAGCCGCCTTACCTTCCTAGCCCCCTGACTTCTCATCGTTGTGGAATGGAATCCCAAAGAAGTGGTGCGATAAGGACAGAGAGCAACACCACAGCCCAACAGCAGTGCCACTCACGAGACCAGACTAGGGATTATTAACACACTGAAATCATTTCAATCATCAATGAGCATCATAAACAGAGACAGTTAACAAGTAACACGATGGAAGCCACATTGCTTTTTCGAACCCCCCGGGTATAAAGCGCCGGGTATACTCTCTCTCTCTCTCTCTCTCTCTCTCTCTCTCTCTCTCTCTCTCTCTCTCTCCCTCTCTCTCTCCCTCTCCCTCTCTCTCTCTGATCCTGTGGTCATGCTATAAGAATAAGAATAGCACGCTGGACCTGCTGTGTTACTATAATTGTAGAGACCTGGGGCAGTCTGCAGACACCGGTCCAAGGTCACGCCAAAAAAGCAGGAGAAGAAGTCAGGTTCAGTGTATGGGTTGAGTGTGTAGGCTCAGTGTGCATGTTGAGTGTATAGGCTCAGTGTGTATGTTAAGTGTATATACAGAGTGTGTTACAGAGTGTATGTTGGGTGTATATACTTAGTGTGTATGTGATCAAGAGGGCTTGCAGGGCCGGCCAGAGTGCTACCAGGTCCACTGCTCTCTCAGTTGCGTGCAGACACCTTTTAATGAAGTGGCTCCAGCTGCCAAAGAATTTCATATTAATGAAAGTGAGAAACAGCAAAAACAGATGTTATTATCGACATTAGAGTCTATTAGTGCTCCAGCAGAGGCATGTGGCTCAGGTTCATCTGTTACGCCGGCGTAGTTTCTACATTTCTCATGCCGACAAAAGTAGAAATGGGCAAATTCCCTTCCCTTCCCCTTCCCATTTTTTTAACAGCATAAATAACCACACATTTTATGACCCAGTGAAAAGATGAATCAATGGAGAGAGGATATAGATGATTAATTCTGTTCACCGCATATTACCGTGCATAAAAGATGAAAGAGACAGCGTGCAGCCTAAGTCAATCCTTGCGTCCAAACCCGATAGGTTGTTAGGTTGTCTGAGTGAGCTTAAAATATGGTGTTTTGTGTGATTGCGTGGAGTCTCTCTCGTGACCTGGAGAGAAAGCCGGGTCGAGAACTCCAGAGAGGTAACCTAATATAGAAATCCAGAGTTTTTACAATCTGTAAAGAGTTAAGAGGCGGCGGAGGAGAGGACTTACAAATGGTTCTGGGCGCACTTCCCACAATGGCGGGAGTTCCACCCTGCCTCGGCAATCTGGAGACGTTTACCTACTCAATGTAGAAAGCATGATGCAGTGGATGGAAGGGTGGGTGTGGATGTCTTCCCCTGTATGTCTTTAGTTGCATGTAATTATTATAAATATATATATATATATATATATTAAAATATATATATATATATATATATTTAGAAATATATATTTTTTTTTCAATTTCTCTATTCATATAGAGATATCCACATAAATGATAAATGATAAGTCTGTTCGTTTGTGTGTGTGTTTGTGTGGTCAGAGGGGACCCCAGGCTCTCGTGACTGTGTCTGAGAATGGGACAAGGCAGCGGGGAAGATACCATCAGGCCCTGATTTCTGTGGTTGGGATGACATCCAGATAATAGTGCATGCATGCATGCAGGCACGCACGCACACACACAAATACACACACACACACAAAACACAATTCTTTGTCCTTATACAGACAGATACACAGAAACACAACCACACACACACACACACACACACACACACACACACACACACACACACACACACACACACACACAAATCTTCTGTTGTCCTGACAGATAGATTGATGCACACAGAAACCCAAATACGCTCTCTCTCTCGCTCTATCTCTCTCTCACACACACACACTCACTCACCAAGGTCTGAAAATTACTGCTTAGCATGCAAGCGTCGAGCAGATGGGTTTCCTAATGACTGTTGTGTACAGTGCAGACCAGGGAGTGCGCTGCTTTCCCATTACACGTCCCTCTTACGACTCCACACTCCGACTCACGGGGGTCTGGCTTTCATTTACTTTATGCCTTTAACTGGCACCCGCACGACATAGGCCAGTTGCAGGTGGCTGGAACAAGGAGGATAAAAAACGAACAAACTGCTAGTAGTGGCGGGTTGGGAGGCGGGTTGTTTTGCGAAGGTAACGTTGTCACTCGTCAGACAACCCCGGTCTGGTTCACGACTAAGAGACCCTGGCTTGAGCAACGTCGCTCGCGTGTTCTCCCAAAGCTTGCATGTCTCTCGCGTTCTAATAGAGCGCGGCATCATAAAAACCACGGTGTGTTGTTGTGAAAGCGTTCTCCAGCGGGAAGGAACACGGGGTGTGGAAGATAAAAGGCTCAATGACATCAGCGCGTTAGCGTGAGAGTAGGAGGTAGACTGCAGTGGATCTGTCAGGATTCCTGTCAAGGGATGATTACTCCGAGGTGATCTCATTTAATGATCTCATATATCAAAATATATAGTCCCGGTCTTGTATTATTAAGAGGGAGAATGCTCCTCTTGTAATCACTAAAAGGGATTCCTTTGCGCCTGTTTGCTGAATACTGTGATAATAGTGTGGCTTTTGAAAGAATTGCCAGAAATAGTATCAATAATACACAACCACTACATCTAACGGGACCAAAACTCAAATGGCACAAATATTGCAGTAATCAATATTAATTTCCTGTTTTTAATTATATTTGATTTAGTGATTAAATTATTTGTTTTCCAGCTGGAACTTCAAACCCACTTGGAGTATAATTATTAGAGAATACTCTAATAAACCTGACACATATATTATTACACAAAATGAGTGTAATATAAACCCACAGTGAAAGTATTCATTAGTGAACATTGAGGAAAATAGGCAAGGCCACCCACTGCATCTCCAGGGTCTCCACGTGGAGGTGATCATAACTTCACACACGCACACCGCAATATTGCAGATGTTTGCACATACATGCGAAGATGTGCATTTCTGCCCAACAGTCTTGATGTTTGGCCGCTGTTAAGAGGTATCAGTCAGCAGTAAGCCCAGTGCCATAGAAACAAGTGATTGATGTTGACTTTGTGTGCGAGACTTCCCCCGTGTTCACGCAGCAAACTGTGGTGGTGTGCAAGATTGAGTCGAGACTCGGAGGGTGAGCGAGAACGTATGCAAAAAGAGGCCTCTCCACGCGAAAGGTCAATGGCGGGAAAGCCTCGGCGGTAACAACACAAGCTTGCTCTCGTGTTATGTTACCGCCCCAGGATTCCCCTGCTTTCCGTGGATCCAAGTGTCTTCACATAAAAGAGACGTAATGGAGATGTCTTGTGCAGACGCCGGGTGGCTGCTGGTCTCCACTCTTTGCTCTCTCTCTCGCTCTCTCCTCTCTCGCACGACATCCCATCGCATTATACCCCCGAACCCCTCCTCACCTGGCCCACCTCCTCATCACCCCTCCTCCTGTGTCTCTGTGTCCCCTGTGAGACATGGCTCTGTTTGATATCCTATACACAGGCTGCACTTTTTCCCATCAGCCCACGGGTAATGGTTTCATTTCTTCAAGGTGGCCTGTACCAAAGCTGCCAAAGCTGAATAGTGGAAAGCAAAACAAGGGTCCAACCCCCTCTGGTCCTACTTAGCTCAAATGTAAGCTGATTATTCAGATTCTCTGAAATTTCTGTCACGCTTTTTCATGTGAGGCTCCCATCCTTCAGCAGGCGGGCAGACAGAGCATGAGTTTGTTTTACTATGGTCCGCTGTCTTTATGAAACACATTCACAAATCATCTCCTTTTATTTTTCACCCAAAAGGAATCAGAAAAGCCTATTGCCATATTTCTTACCGAGAAACTTGTCTGTGTGTGCAACATCTGACCCTCGTTCTGAGCCAGCAGTGTACAGCCAAGAGGATGACCGTGGTTACATGTAGCATGCAGATAGCTACATATGTGTTTTTAGGACTTGCACTGTACCGGCATGTATCCCACCTGACTTAAGCATGTGGTTCCTTGAAACAATTTCAGCTGTGATGTTTTCACAGAACAAGGCTGGCGCAATTCTATATTTTTTGGTATTGCTGACACCCCACCAAGATAGACATCCACCACAGCAATTGCTGTAAAGAAAATGACAGATAAATTTTTTTTTGGAATGCCATAGACCGCCATGGTTTTGGGATTTTAAACACATTAAAATAAGTCGAGGGATCGTATCGTTGCTTTGGTCAGCCGAACCCATCAGTATGATGTACTGGGGGTCCTCAGTTTTTTCTATAATAATAAAAAAGTGATGTTTAGGCAATTAGGACAAGGGAAAGACACATTGTTCTTTTTGGTCATTTCATCTGGAGCGCTGGCAGATGGAAGTATGCTTGCCTTGTCATTTTTGTATGCATGTGGTTTGATGTTTCTCAACCTTCCCTCGTTGGTAACAAAACTACAAATATCAAACTCAAATAGATAATTTCAGAAGAACCATGCAGCATATTATTAATCTCAATTACTTAAAAACTAAAATGTGCTTTAATTCAAATGGCGCTGGAAAGAAAAGCTCAACTTCATTTATAATTGGCCAATTTCAGCCAGGGTATTCCTAGCATCCTACATCCAAACCCGGTAACCCCCAAGGTCTCTCTGAGTCACATCTCCCGGCACAAGAAACCTGAGAGCTGTGGTATAGTTGGCAACCTCATGGTGCCCCACATCCACAACTACATCTGCATTCTAGTTGACCAAACCAGAGCTATCCCAAACCTTGTTAATTTGAAGAGTGCCCAATGCCAGAGGTTGGAAGAAACCCCTTTGCCCATTGGCATGCAGACCACAGCAGCCTGGTGACTTTCAAATATGGTTTAACATACACTAAGCACTAACAAAGGCCAAGGACAAACTCGAAAACCCAGTTGGAAAAACAGAACCGATTCTATTACCCACTTCCAGAAGAAGTGCAAAAGGCCCTCAAATGATACACTTATATACGATTCAAACGCGTTTAGTTTCTGCAGAACTTCTGCAGCATTCATCTTTGTTTTATTGCTCACTCCTGAGCAACAGCCATACCTGAGTAGGCCAGATGACAGGCATAACAGCAGGGAAGTCACAGCCTTAAGATAACTCAGAGTGTGAGGCACTGAAGACACCTATAGAGGGCAGGCCAGGGACTACTTCAGCTGTAGGAGGTTAACTCGCATGTCCAAGCTAGAGACATGAATCTGGATAGAGGGAATGTTTCTGGTAGACAGTACCAGGAAAATTAGAAGTCAGACTTCTAATATAATAGTCCAAGCTCTCTCTCTCTCTCTCTCTCTCTCTCTCTCTCTCTCTCTCTCTCTCTCTCTCTCTCTCTCTCTCTCTCTCTCTCTCTCTCTCTCTCTCTCTCTCTCTCTCTCTCACATACACACATTTGTTGCATGCATTCAAATGTACATATCCCACTTGCTGTCCTGTCTTAAATGTGAGTGTGTGTGTGTGTGTGTGTGTGTGTGTGTGTGTATGTGTGCGCGTGTGAATTTGTGTGTGTGTGTGCATGTTTCTGTCTGTCTGTCTGTCTGTCTGTCTGTCTGTCTGTCTGTCTGTCTGTGCAATGCAAAGCCCCAGCTATAAGTAAGGTGATTGGCTGTTGCGACAGCAGCAGGCCGGTCACAATGCAGTGATGAGCACATTGTGGAGGGTGGTCTGAGGGCCCACTCTGGCCTTGGCACAGTCCCCCAGGCTCAGATTGAAAGCAGACGGTGTTCAGAGTTCACTCTATGAGTTACTACTGTTCAATTGTGATGAACAAGAGTGTGTGAGATATGGAAATCTCTCACGCAACTCTCGATGTGGGCTGAGTGAAAACACATTGCGAAACAGGCCTCTGCGTCCCAACTACCTAGTGATCCTGTTCGCTGGAGGGATACCGTCATCTTCTCAAGTGGTACGTTTTATCTTCTCAGGCTGATGGGAATAGTGGTTGCACATAATCGAATGATGTGTGAAACAGGCTTTTCCCATGTGTAATTGTGTAAAATAAAATATTACCATGCAATATCAATTGTGACAGATCCAGGTTCAGCTAGTGTTCTGCTAATTCTGATAGTATTACCCTAACTTTCCCCATGTTTACACAAGTCATCGTGTCTTCATATAATATAATGTAATATTCGTAATCCAGTGCCATGCTCTATGTGGATGTGAAATCCCACTGATAGCATCTTATCTTTGCAGTTAGGAAATGTTTGTATGTTCATATTTTATCAATTTAAAACACAAAATGTCACGTTAAGCAATGCGCTGTTAAGATACATGTGTTTTTAAGGCAAGTTAGAGAGACATTTACTACAACAGATGTCACAGGTAAATAGAAACATATGTCAGCGGGCTCACTGGTTTGTTTGCTATTTAAGCAGAGCACAGTCACACACACACACACACACACACACACACACACACACACACTCACACACACCTTCAGTCATAAAAAAAACAGGCCAGTTCAGGACAGAGTTGTGCACAAAACAAACAAGCCATTTCCCTTAACTCACTCCCCACTCCTGACATGCCTGGTCAGGAGTGGCCTGGTCAGGAGTGGCCTGGTCAGAAGTGGCCTGGTCAGGAGTGGCATGGTCAGGAGTGGTCTGGCCTTTCTCAGTGCAAGGACACCCACGATCCACGACATGAACTCCCATACCCAAAGGTGCATACCTTGTACCCAACATGCACCGGAGCAACTCTCTGCTCAAAACCGCCTTCTCATGATTGTCCCTTAGTTTCTCTTGAGGTGTCTCTGTCTCGTTCTCTCTCCCTCCCCAGTCCCCTCCCCCGCTCTTCCTCCTCTCACGAAAGTGGTCTCTTAGATTCCCAGACTCCAGGGGCTTTAATGAAACACTTCACAACCTGTGCCCCCTGACCCCAGGCTGACTCAGCGAGGGGGGGGGTTTATGGTGCAAGACACGGGGATCAGAACAAGAACGCCTGAGAAGTTGACACGAGTCACTACCATGGAATGGAAGAAAACAGCTGAGTCACGGGTTGTAGTCTCCCACCTGCTGAGGCTTCATCCAGGAAAAGTCGACTGATGGAGAATCAGGGATGGAAAGAGAGCATTGGGGGGAGATGGAGCGGTGGGTGCGATTATATGGCTGCTGGTTGCTGTTCAGATGGATAATGTGTGTGATCTCCATCCAGCTTCAGCTGACAGTGAGGGATGCCAGACAGAGATGGATGCCTGTCTGCTGTGTTCTGCAACTATCTGTGTGTGCTCCCTTTCTTGGAACAACCTTAAAGACCCCCTCCACTTGAATTGAAGCAACTTAAAAGTATTTTATATTGAATAAGAATTAGTTTAATTTGTTTTTACGCCATTGTCTTTCAATAAACCACAGAAATTGCCTTAGCAGCATCCCTGCAACTTCACCCTCAAACAAAACTCTAGGAACCATGAATGTGCAACTACGCAAATGAAAACTGCTCATGCCCTCACGGCCGACTCCCCCGGGTTATGGAAGGCCATTAGAGCAAATAACGTCTCAGAAATTTGCATTAACGGAACCAAATGTTGCGTGTTAACATATAGAGTTTGGTCGTGTTAACACGTCATATTTTATTTTATTCATGAGGAGGGTTGTATCAATGATGACGAACAACAACGCAAGGGAGCACGTTGTGCATGAATTACTGATGTACTGGGCGTCTACGCGCATGCTACGCACTCATTACAGCCACATAGGTTTACAGTAAAGGAAATGATGGGTATGAAACGTAAGCCAGAGTTGTGGTTTAGAAGAAGCCAATTTTAACTTTCTCACACTTTACACAATTAGCCATGTTTCTTGTTAGCTTAGCATGGTGTCAAATTCGTTGGCTTATCGATCCCAGGCCTTAAGTTGGGCGAATTTTTATGAACACTGCAACGTCATAGGTGGAAAGGCAGGTACATCACACGTCTGTTGTATACAGATTTCGGGGTAGCCCTGCCACTTGCTGGCGAAATGTAAAAAAGGGCGCTCTAGTGATATTACCAAATACCAATGCATATAGTAAAACCCTTAACTACGCAAACAAACAGTATGTTTTTGAGGGGATGGGGTTTTAACAAAAACATACAGGTGTGTTGAAGAGACATAGACAAGCATCAAAAAGGTGTGACGCACACATGCAAACATGCACACAGACAAACACACACACATCCAACATCAGTATATACAATTTAAATGATAAATATCCCAACAATAATGAATGGGTAAAAACATATACTATATGCTTCAATACAAAAAAAAGGAAGAAATAAACTAAACTATAAATTCTAAAGCACGTGCTTGTCCATCAGTATTTGCAGACACATAAACTTGTCAACCTTTTGCCATGCGGGAAATTAAAGTTAAACACAAAATGCTGGCTCTCGTTCCCGGTTGTCATAACACATGACACAGACATTCCTATCAGAAGCCAGTGGGCAGTTGAGTGACTCAGTGTTATAGTTAGGGCTCCACTAAAGCCAGTAGCTATGAGAAGATTATGGCTTCCTTCAGTCGGATCGAAATCCAGCCACGAAAGAAATAATATTCATAGTCTTTTGTTAAAGGATTTTATTTAAATCAGTAGGCATCGCTATATGCTTCAAAGGTTAACTAATGAGCAGCACAACAGGTTACCCATGAGTGAAGGAAAGCTTCTGGAGAGCGCTCATGGAGAGCTGGCTGGTCCCAACGCTTCCCTCCTCGCTCGGCCCGCCTCTCGTTAAAAGCCCATCAGTACGTCTGCGACAAAAGTCCGCGCCAAGGAAATATTCCCACAACACAGCTCGGTCTTACCCTGCATGTCATTCGCAGAGCTTTTAAGTAACTCTGCTACTGGGCCACGAGGATTTATAAGTATGTTTTTCCATATTCGGTACCATAGCAACCTCACGCAATTTCTAACTGCTTTTCTAAGTACATTCCGTGGTCACAGCGATACGACACAAACACAAACACAAAAAAAGTTTGTCTAATATTGCTGAGATAGATATCATTGTACCACGTTGTTATGAAGATGAAAACGAACATTATTCACGTCACATCTTCTGGTCTTTGGCCTAAAGGTCAGATTCACGATAAGGAAGACACACAGGCTCAGCCGCTAAGTTAAAGGATACATATCTGCATATATATATGATCTAAATACACATTTAGATCTATAATGTGATATACATGTACTTGTTATGGTCCAAGGAATGGTTTGGGCTTTGATCTATAATTCCTCTGAAGAAGTGTTTCATGTAAAAGACTGCAGCTGAGCCTTTAGGTGTCAGAATGGACTGAAGACCACTCTCAGGCCCAAGTGGGTCTGCTGCAGCTGGGAGAGAAGTGTTGACAAGCATGAGGCATTGAAATAAGCAGACCAATTGCTCTTGCTAATTGGCCAATAGTTCAAACCAATAACAAACCAATGTTTTACACAAGAGATAGCCTGGCCTAGCGGTTCTAGTTTGGTTATCCTTTGCGTCGTGTAATTTCCAAGTGATACACATGTAACTCATTAAAGTACAATACACACACAATGGGAACATTGCACATCCACAAATACCACACAAAAGCAGTCTCCGGTGCCAGGGATGCCAAACCCTAACCGCCGCCTCACAGGACCCCCTACAATACTGCCTTGCTCCTTGCTCCTTACCCCCTCCCCCCATCCCCAGACACTCCAACCCCCAACCCCGGAGCCCACCCCCACCTCCTCCTCCACCTCACACGCCCCCGGTACCAGGCTCATTAGGTGCCCCATTTGGCCCAGTGCAGCCTTGCGCGGGGGCCCTGTTCAAGTGCAGTTAATGGGCTCTGCAGCACGTTTGAACAGCCCGCCATGCGTGTAATTATCACCAAGTCCCGCTGGCTGCCATTCCTGTGATAACCAGCCATTTTAATGAGTGGGGCTTAAGCAGAAAACACATATTATGGTATTATTGTTAGTAACACAGCAAGCAATCACAGCTCATAAAATCACTGGTGGGTATTACAGACAGAGGAAGAGAGAGACACACACACACACACACACACATATATATATATATATATATATAGAGAGAGAGAGAGAGAGAGAGAGAGAGAGAGAGAGAGAGAGAGAGAGCGCTAGCAAGAGAGAGAGAGATGAGGTGAGAGGTGGACAGTTAACACAACCTGGGGACAAGAGGAAAATACAAATATGGTGAAGATAAGATGGATGCAAAGATAAGGAGATGTACTGAGCTGGGGGCAGCCGATGTCGATGGCATCCAGGTTCACCAGAAACGAAGAGAGAGAGAAAAGGGGAGGCAGGGAGTGAGAAAATAGCAAAAGAGTGACAAAGAATGATAGGAAGGGAGAGCGAGAGAGGGAGTGAAAGCCATCTGGAAGTGTTTTAATGCCGAGGAGACGGAAGGAGGAGAGGTTCCAGACACAGCAGTGGTGCGACTGAGAGGAAACCTCCCCACAGAGGAGGGGGAGTCTTATCAGTCCTTGTTTCTCTTGTTGACAAGAAGATCGCTCTAATCTAAAGTTTAGCCTTCAGGACTGCTGGGAGCCATTACTACTATAGGTACACAGGAATTGTCTCATAACCAGCACACACACACACACAGTCCATTGTTGTGGTTTGAATGCATGTGAATAATCCCATATATAATTTAATTAGTGAAACCGGGAACCTGTCCTCCTTCCCATTCTGTGAATTAAGATGTAGAGTGCCTGAATCAGCTTGGTTACTGATACAAACCTTCAATATATGATACAAGCAGGATATGTTCCTGCTTGTATCAGATATTGAACACCCAGTATGAAAATGCATTGGAGGAGGAGGAGGAGGAAAGAGAGTTAGAGTGAAGTGAATACAGGCTGGGCTTGCTGGGTCATGGGCCAGGCTGCCATGTAATTCCACAGTTCCTGATCAAAAGCAGCCATAGGCTGTACCCAATGTAAAGTGTCCAGTATTGTAATGAAGAAAACAATAGAAAATGATTTAATGTGGCAATATGCATGACAGTATTTGTTGCTGTGGCTGTGGCTCTGATTGGGGTAGATGTCTGGGCAAGGTGCAAAAGCCAGGCCGTGGCTCACAAACACACAGACACAGACACACACACACACACACACACACACACACACACACTGCTGCTCATGATGGTTTCATACTCTAAGGTGGCGCACAGAGTTAGGTTGGGAGTCCTGGTCGGAGCAAAGAGCGTTACAAACTCCTTCTGCAGATCGGGAAGAGGGTTTTGGTTTGGGTGATTTTAGATCTATATTATTATACCAAAGATTCCAATACATTATCAAGGGAGTTTTGGATGCAGCTATGAAGAACAGCTAGTAAGAACAGGCGCGATTGGTCGAGAGAAGTCAAACAGACCCGGTTAGCTACAGTCACCGTTTTGGGGTAACGTCACTGTGGACAGCAATTTGCACACTCCGCTTGCAGAGCGTGCACGAGGGCTCGATGAGTGCATTTTTGGTTCACGCCCGCTACCACAGTTCACGCAAGGCGACAATAAATTAGGTTTCATCCATCGACACTTATTTGACGTATCTTGTATACCAGACCATTTACCAGGGGTTATTTCATCTTCCCTTCTAAAACACACTTCATCCCTGCTATTGGCTTTGAAACACAGTGCTAAGATCTGTGAATACAGGCCCATTGATGGACCAGGTAATGGTATGGCTGGCACCATTTTGAAGAGACGATATATGGTACGTCTGGTCGACTTGACCGTCACGTTTTCAATCCCCCCCTGCTGCCATCTCAAGTGGCTCTGAGAAACAGCCAGTCTGCCCA
The DNA here is from genome assembly GCA_026745465.1 of Lota lota. NCBI lineage: Eukaryota > Metazoa > Chordata > Actinopteri > Gadiformes > Lotidae > Lota > Lota lota. The sequence goes on along the minus strand of JACYXH010000659.1, from coordinate 15,912,862 downwards.
GTAACAGGCCTGGCCAGGGTCGGCCATGCAGACGTTTGAAAAGACCAGTGCATTTTAGATCTCTAATGATTCATGAGAAATAAAACAAGAGAACAATGGGGTTTTCAGTTTGGAAATGTCAATAAATAAATGATAATTCGTAATTTGATTACCACTTCAACAGAGTGGCACAACTTTCATTTAAACACACTATAAAGGTATATTAATTAAAAGGGTATCAAGATCAACCCATCCAGGGAAAATATGAAAATATTTTTCATATGTTTCATAATTATTTTATATAAATAAATGATATAAATATATACACACACACATATATATATGTGCATGTATAAAATTATCACATAATATATTGCCTGGTTTCATTTGCATATCTCAGGGTTCTGGTAAAAAGCTTGAGTAGGTGTGCTTAACCAGAACCTCCCTGCTTATTTTAAGTCACTTGTTCTCCTTGAAAGCCACTGAGGCAAGGAGTGTTTTTACAAGAGAGCCTTTTACCCTTGCTAATACACTACAGCGAGACTGTGATCCAGGACAGCTGTTCCTGCATTAAGGTAGGATCAGTGTGTTCCCCAGACGCGAACACATTCTCCAACCAGGCTTGTTGCAGACAACAGACAACCACCGGCTAATTACCTTCAGGGACTGTCCGTGTTGTCTGATGAAATAACTGTGAATAAATATAATCTTTGGTCATGTTTGTTTTCAGGTCTTCATCATGTTCTACAGTGACAGTCACAGAATGGGAACAAGTTCAATCATTTAAATAATTATAACAATTTAATAATATGAACTACGAAAAGAGAGAAAACGGGGGAGGGAAACCATGCTGGAGGTGACGGTTAAGCAGCGAAGGAACTAGTGTCCCTCCGACACCTCTGGCTGGGCTGGGCACCTCCAGGCCAAGTGTCACCTATTTACTGCTCTTAACACTTCTGTGTATTGGCAGCCTCCAGGAAGAGACGTTTCAAATAGAACACAGCATTCCTGCTTTAGTGGGGGGACATTGGCGTGGCTACATTCAAAACACAACAGATCATGAACACTTTTATGGTGGTATTCATCCATTTTCTGCTATTGTCAACAACAATCAATTTCGAGGTGTGAAGGGATTGTGTGTGTGTGTGTGTGTGTGTGTGTGTGTGTGTGTATGTGGGTGTGTGTGTGTTAATGTGTGTGTTAATGTGTGTTTATGTGTGTGTGTGTGTGTGTGTGTGTGTGTGTGTGTGTGTGTGTGTGTGTGTGTGTGTGTGTGTGTGTGTGTGTGAGTGTGTGTGTCTGTTTGCAATCCATGGTTATTTATAATTGGGTCTAATGTTGTCAGTCTCCACCCCAAGAGATCCCTAATTATGAAGGAATTTAGAAAGCAAAATCTAAATCCAAACAGTCAACACTAAAAATAGACCCGACCTTAAACAACATCTATTATCCAGGAGCAAATGCACTCATATCAGCAAACGACAAGGTAGAGAATGCAAACATAATGCATGTAAACACAAAGCTGCACCTACATACAAACACAGAAACACACAAAAAATCATTGCATGCACAAAAACACACACGCACTACACAGACACCAATGTTCAGAACCACTTCAGAACAAAAACACACTTTACTTACAGTCACACATATATACAATGGCGCACACACACACACACACACACACACACACACACACACACACACACACACAGGCAAGGCAAAGGCTCTTCTACTTCCAGGAATGCTTTTAGACAAGGACAGCAGAGAGTGTGTGTAGGCAGATGTCTTCACAGTAATAGTGGAAACTATCATAAATTCTGGATCCAGCACTGTGCGCTAATCCTGTAAATGTGGGATTACAAACTATGGACTGGACTTTCCCACGGAACAATGTTAAGATGTTAACCTGTAATGAAGGTTAAAAACGTAAACTTAAAAAACATACGACAGGTTTAAATTGTCCATCTGTCTGTCTCTGTCCGCCTGTCTGTCTGTCTGTCTGTGTGCGTGCTTGCAGGCGTGTACTGTATGTGTTTTTATATGTAGGAATATGCACATGCCCCCATGCACCGTGTGCACCGGGTTTTTAGTACAAGTACAGTACTATGTCTTCACAACCCTTACTGTCTAACTGCCTCAATAAAAGTCAATTCTTCTAAAACGCAAATATAACAGAAGAACACGCCTTTAACCACTAAAAACACATGTTTCTGCTGCTGGAATGTTACCTAATAAAACACAAAGTAAAATAATAATACAGATGAGTCAAGCTGACAATCTAATCCTATTGAGGGGTCCTGTTGCTTCAGGGCCCCCAGTAGTAAGGCTGTTAGGGGTGCGGCAGGGGAACAGGCCCTACAGTGGTGGGCCACATGGTTGCGTGTTACGCTGCAATCATCGGAGCTCTTTCATACTCGTTTGGCTTTGGCAACAACAACTGGGAGTCATGAAAACCCGAAAAAGTTTCAATTGTGAGAGACGCCATCCACATCATCCAATAAGCAAAAACCTCAAACAGGCAAGACATACACACAGATTAAATACTTTGACAAATATGCGTCACAGGATGTTGGTCGGTGAAAGCATAAATAGTGGTTGGCCCAGCTGTGACATCATTTTAGCTGATGTTAACCTGTGGCAATTCAAGTAGTAGAGGGGTAGAGGTAGAGGAAGACACGGTCCTGTCCTGCTCCCAGGGACAGGATGCATGCTTCTCTGAGCCTTTGATCCCAAAGCAAAAGCAGGCATCCATTCAAACTACAAACGTAACTAGGCATACACAATCGTAGAGAAATGTCAACACACACACACACACACACACACACACACACACACACACATTTGATAAACAAGTCATATTAGTCAAATCTGGACCTGGTTAATGGCAGTTTATATATCTTGAGAAAGAATTTTCTTTACAGGCAACCTGAATTTAATAATTAATATTCAAACCAACATTGGCCAAATTATGAAGGAATCTAGGACCAGCAGGGAGACATTTTACAATGTTTGCGTGCCACCTTTCAAGGTTAAAGTACTCAAACAGTGAACTACTTAAAACTACAAACACACAGCTCGTATAAAAAACCACTGCCTCTAGAAGAAAACAAAACAATCCCAAGTACTAGGTGAAGGATTTAACAGCCTGGTGTTTCAATTACAATACTGAAGCAGAGACGTACTGGAGATGTTAACAGGTGAAGGTTGTCTTCTGACTCTGATGAGTCTGGTTATTATCTGATGTCACCTGTATTCTGGTAAATAAACATTGGGCTTTGAGGCTGATGTACTTTAATCATCGTCCCGTGAGGTCACAGACAGCGCTTTTAACCTGTGAACTGATCTCTGTGGTAAAAACTTCACAGAGAGCCGCTCGCCAAAGAGGGAAAATGTAACTCTTTCAACTGACTATTACAGACGCATTCCTGCTGCATGTTGGCACGTCGCTCAGGTCTGTCAACGTACAAGGAGCTGACAATAGCATGAATTACATATTCTCTGATGCGTTCGACCAGATGGATTTCATGGGATTTTCGTGTTATCTATTTCAATTATACATATATATATATATATATATATATATATATATATATATATATATATATATATATATATATATACATATGTATACATTGTCTCAAAAGTTGTGGTTTTGCCGCTTGGCGTTTGGAGCGAGTGTCCGGGCAGGCACCAGTTGCTGGTGTCCCCGTACGTCCGGAGCATCCCAGAGTGTGAAGTGTCCCGGGTCACGACAGAGGGAACAGATGAAGGAAGGACACTCCATAGATCAGGTCTTTACGACCACCAGCCACACAGATGAGAGGGCAGGCCTGCTGGGGCCAGAAGTGTCTTTCTGTCAGGCCTTCCATTTCTGACCTTCCCCACGTGAAAAAAAGGGAGGGAATGAGGTGGCGCGTCATTAGGGCCCATATAAACTTTTGAAGTAGTGAGGCCAAAGGAAGGGCTAGGTATGCAAGGACGATAAATTTGGCCTTAAATACAAACAAGGAAAGTGAAAGAGCTCCCGGCCCCTGACAGAAAGATGACTACTTCTGAGCAGTGTTCTCTGCTGTTTTCCTTGCCTTCAATGGACACCTGCCAGCCATAACTTATTGTTTCCTCTGTAGCTCGCAGTATGCCTGCGATTGAAGCCATTCTTTGATGTTTTTTTTTGGGGGGGGGGGGGGGGGGGGGGGGGGATAGGGGGTGGAGGCATGAGGTTAATAAATCTTAGACAATTATTCGAGACAACAAATTACACATGGTGAGATTGAGATGTTTAAATAATAGGACAGACGGTCTATGAAGTATTGATGATTAAAGGACATGTTGGCCATGATTTCCTGAATTCTGCAGAATTTTTGGCGTTAACTTGAAAAAAAGTATAATTTAACAGCAGGACTTTTTTGGACATATGGGTAGAAATAGCACTTTCAGCGTTCATGCAAAGAATGGTGAAGAATTCTGAGTGCGCACCAAGTAAAAGTCCGCCCTTCTAGATGTTTCTAGCTCCCTCTCATGTCCAGTGGGTGAGTGGCAGAGAGAGTGAGGTAGAGGGTGTTTCTCCACTTCAGCTCACCAAGGGACAGCTAGCTGACTGTTGACTGGCTGGGATCTAATTGCTCTCAAGTGAGGTCAGCAAGAGGCATTTATCTGAGTAGAGTCCACAACAACAGTGGAAGATGCACAGAGTCAGCCTGCTAGAGTCAGGGATCCATCCATGGGAAGTAGCAGAATCTCTTCATGCCTGCCTAGAACACCAGCAGCAGCAGTGCTGGACTCACTTTGCCACCAAGCCTACCACCATACAACCGAGGAGTTTACAGATTAAGACCCTTCGGAGGGGGGGGAAAGGAATACACATCGTTCAGCTTCCACCATCACTAACAGAATACGTAAGTTATTAAATGTTGAGGGGAGGTGTGAAAGGGGGCAGGGGGTTGTGGTAGTCAAAATTGGCATATGGACTCAACAGATTGTTATTTTGAGACTGTGTAAATGTACATTTGAGACTGCATACACGTGTACATGTGGCTTAGGTTAAAGAGGGGATTACAGTCCAGAGAAAACAACAGCCAAACAACTGCTTCCCTAATACAGTATTCAGACTAAGAGAATAATATGATTTTTATTTCTTTTTTTTGATCCAATAGTATCAGGGAATCATACAGGGAATCATACAGGGAATAAAAATAACAATTTGATATTTCATCTTTATTTACCCATGGTACATGACAATTATTAGACAAGCCCTTCAAGTAGTAACTTCAACAGAAAACGAATAGTCCTCTCTCAACACTCACAGGTCAATGAGGTGTGCCTAAATCAGTCTATTGTTTTCACAGCGACCGACTGCAAGATTTCTCTAGAGAGATTATGATCTCTGCTTTTGGGATCCAGTCCTCGGAGAAGGGATCTGGCAACACATCTACCCACTGAGGAATACAGAGAGAGAAGTCCCTTCATTCTCCAGTCATCTCTCCGGCCCCCAGCCCTCTGGTAGACCCCAACAGCCGACCATCTGTCTCAGTGTGGCCACCGGGACTCCCTGCTGCTGGAAGAGGAGGGGGTGGGGTGGGGGTGGGGGAGGGGGGGGGGTAACGCAAGGTCGCAATTCAAGAGGTCACAGGTCACAGAGCAAGGGCCTGGGGTCGTGGGTCAAAGGGTACAGCGTACGGATCTCTATCACCCTTTTCAATATGTCCTCTGTGAAGCCCCACCGCATTGCATTATAATGCGCATATGGATGCTGTCATGGAACCTGCCAAATCTGCTTTCGGGACTCTGCGTGCATGTGATCTTGCTGTTGGGCAGCGTGTGCGTGGCCTTTAGCGACCGCACGCCGGAGCAACTGGCCGCCCTCATGAACTGCTCCAAACACGACCGGCACACCAGGAACTACGACTACATGGAGGGCGGGGATGTGCGCATTCGCCAGCTTTTCAGCCGCACGCAGTGGTTCCTCACCATTGACGACTACGGCAACATTAATGGCACTCAGGACCCCACCAACTGCTACAGTAAGAACCCTGTCTCTATTAACGTGTCTCATGATTGAATGCAGAATATTCCATGTATATCAAGTGATTGGTTGGAGGCCAGCTCTTGTGGTGCGTTTCAGCTTTAAAAGGCATCTGATAGTACTCAGTCCCAGATAGTGAAGGCGGATGGGTTGTGACAGGCGGACCTTAGCTTGGAGATGTTTACACTGAGTCATTGCTGGGCTCTGGGCCCATGACAGCAGCACGTGGGAGGGAGTTTATCCACACTGTTAATGGGTCGTGTGTCTGCATTAGAGAAGCACAAAGTGACTGAAGTAAAATAAAGCAGGTGTGGGCTTTGGCCTGCCTAATCATAACACCATCTAAACATAGGCCGTAATGAAGTGAACGAAAGGGCTCTGGAAGGCTGCAGAGAGCCAGGGCTACTCGGGAGAAAAGCACCCCTGGGCCCCAGGGAACTGGCGCTTGCTCAAGGGCTAGACCCACATTGTGAAGGGTTAGACCCGCTGCCTCAGACTGACGTCTGGGAACAGAGATGTGGTGGACGGAAATAGAAATGGAAAGAGTTATCACGCCGTGCCTTGAAATGTCCAGTTACCCAGTAGCATCTAATCACATGAATGATTAAGGCGGTTTCTGTTATTCATATCATAGATACAGCCAGCCATAACTGAGTCACTAGGATGAAAATGCATGGCAGCATCTGAAACACACAAAAAACAATACAACTCATTTATGTAAACAGACCCAAGACCACTCTCAGTGCCTAGCTACATAATTGCACTATTTAGTACACAATTATGCTTTAAAAGGTGTTTAAAAGGTCATTAATATGGGCTATTCTTGAAGGTCAGAATGAATTTATAATCGGTAGCTAACATTCGATCCTCGCCTTGTGGCTGTAGCTGGAATTTTGGCATGACCAATAAACCCTGGCATTGCTGGAAAATCAGAGGCTTGCATAACTATTGGCGATGAAAAGCAGAAGAAACTATACAAGCAGATGTGTCTGAAGATCTCACGCAAAAATCACAAAGACATACGATGAGCCTTTGAAGAGACCATCAACCGACCATGCATGCAGGATTTACCCAGTGTATGTATGCACATGCACACAGACAACCACACACACAAATTAAAATAAAAAACAACTTTTGTACCTTACACACACAGCAGTCCCTGGGGCTAATATGAGAAATAAAGCAATATAAAGGCCTACTTCCAGTAAGACTGGATGCACACATACAGATGTTTCAGAGTTCAGTGTCATAACCCAAGGGGATTTGCAGAAACTTCTGAGACACGTTAAAGCCTTTTTTGATAATTCCCTGTTTTATTTGTGCAGGCCTTTATCCAACCAAAAGGAGGACAAATCTATCAGATAAACAACATGCTACAAAATATACACAGAGTGGAGCTGTAGCAAGCATTGTTATGATGTCTTTGAGAACAGTCTGCTTAAAAAGCTGTTGGCCAGAGCGGAGGGGGAAATGTATGTGTGCTATCAGTCACCGCAGACAATTTTCCACTAAATGTGAAAATATGGTCTTGGAACCACATAAACATAGGCTACATATGAGCTATAATATTGATGAATTTGAATCAAACACCAAATGATAATAGCAATGATCACATGGATGTCTGTGTCCCGTGTATGACAACAATAATAATCAAATGAATCAGAAAAAACGAAAATGTCAGGCCCAGTAAAATAAATACTCTCATCTGGCCCAAAATGAAAAAGAAGAAAAAGAGAGCTGGAGGGGACATTTTTTCACATAACAGCATGACAAATCCACATGACAACTACAGAGACAGAGCAATTTGTGCCAGAGTCCACTTCAATGATACTCATTTCACAAGACTGGATCTCACGCATCTGGGAATGTGAATTTAGTGCAGCATGTTGTTTTGGGTATGATATAACAGAGTGGCATAAGCAAAGTTAATGAAAAAACTAATTTATCAAAGAAAAGTTTTAGTAAATGTGTATTTTCTGTATGTTTCTCATTTGGAGAAAGGGATCGTTAAAATTCTTAAATCAACGTTGATTGCGTCAAATATTAAGATGTGAATGAAGTTTTTGACATACAGTGGTTAGGATGTAAATATTATCCTACAAGAGTTTATTTCTTTGTCTCTTGCATATGTCATTTTTGATCAGAAGTAAAAGGAGAATCCTGTTCTTTTTGCATGATCCAAAAACCAAAGCAATGTGCAGTGTGTTTCTGTCCAACGAGGAAATAATTAGGAATCATTCGCTAATGGTTTGTTTAGCTACAAGCTGGCCTGCAGAATTAAGGCAAATCTTTCAATACTGAGAAATCAAGAAAAAGCGCCATTGACGCTTGGATTTTACATGTCAACACTGTGTGTGTGTGTGTGTGTGTCTGTGTGTGTCTGTGTGTGTGTGTGTGTTTGTGAGGCCTTGTTTTCTAGTTTCAGTCTCCAAAAGTTAATATCAAGATTAATACAAATGGCATAGTAGTGTTAACAGCCAATGACAACAGTAGTTGAAGACATGTTTCGCTCTATACAGTGGCCTTTCTGCTCATGGCAACTACAAAAACAAACAAATTCGAACATGAGAAATGTGCTGTGACAGCTTTAAGTTGCATGAAGCTCTTTTGATTCCACTGGTGTCATCATGTATTATAGAAATAAACGTTATTTGCTTTTTACAAAATATTAACATGAATACATGTGAGAACTATATAAATTGCACACCTGGAATATGGTGTGTGTGTTGGGGGGGGGGGGGGGGGGGGGGGGGTCTGTCAAATGAAACAATTGCATCCAAGTCTTATTTAAAACTATAGTTCTCATCCCCTCCAGAACCATGACAGAATGGCCTAGGCCAGGTCCCAGAATGTTCTTTGAATTGTTTGAAAAAACATTGGCCAAATGCAGTACAGGTTTCAAGCCTTGAATTTATGAAGCAATCATTTAAAAAAGAACTGTATGTGTGGCTTAGAGAAAAATAAAAAAATGACCTGTTTCAATTTGTAAGAGGAAAATAAATACATCCACAACCAAATGTAATTTAAATAACCATTTCTCATTTGGTGGCTGCGATTGTATTACCTGTGCAAAGGCTATCTTTACTTATATTGATTACTGTGGCCAATCAGTGTGTTTGGCTCTATGTTTCCTTAATACATCAGGCTCAACCGCTGGACCTGTCCACTTTTCATAGTATATGATTGATCGTTTTAATAGATAAATAGCTGAAATCAACTTAAGCTTGAAAGGACTTAAAAGGTATGAGGTAATGTAGCTCCTGGGAAAGTGATAGACTAGTCGGATACTTAATCATCAATCCAGATTGTTTGAGTAGTGCTGAAGGAACACAGATGGTTATCTTGAGAAATGAAATTATCTCATATCTTTGTTGGATTCACAGTTATGAATATTATACTTGGAATATTTCATTTTTTGATATGCCTTGTTGACATGATGATAAATCATTATAAAGTATAATAATTAATATTAATCAATACTAAATCAATCGAATATGATGTTACTTGCCTGTTCCTATCATGATTGTCAATAATAAACACAATTAACAAGATTCAAATCAACACAATAAATCAACCAGACAATTGAAAAACATTTACGTATTGAGTTTTTCTTCAATGTCAGATACCATTAACACATTATCAACAAATTGATACGTTTTCTTTTAAAGGCAGAAAGGCCTAATAACATATTTTTTTCATCTGGAACGTTCTCATATTAACGGCCACATGCCATTCATTTTACATGCATCACCAAGCAACAGCAAACAAAGTAGTTTAGCAACTATTTGCTACCCCCCACCCCCTTCAGAAGTGGAGTGCAGGCAGCGGAGGTAGCGTGCAAAGCACATGGAAGGAGGTGGTTTCCTCAATCCCAGGAGAGGGAGGGCGGGAGGGACGGAGGGAGGGCTGGGGGTAATCTGTCTCCCATATGTGGCGTAGCATGGGCTGTGGTTTGTGTAATGACCACCCAGGCCAGTTAACAAGGCCTGAACAAAGCCAGAGGGGCCGCAGACTGATCAAGCACAGGAACTCCCAACTCCTTCTTTTTCTTTTTTTCGAGAATGGAGATGTATGTTTGTGCATGCCCTGTGTAGCGACCTGGGATCGCCGTCTGCTATCTCTAATGACGACTCTCTGCCACTCTGTCTGTCTTGGCAGGTGTCCTGGAGATCAGAACAGTGTCCGAGGGTGGAGTGCTGGCCATAAAAGGGGTCAAGAGTCAGTATTATATCTCAATGAACAGGACCGGGCAGCTCCAAGGCAAGGTAACCTTTGACCTTTTGAGAAAAAAACAATGTATCATTTTGTGACATTAACCTTTGCATCAAAATGCTTACCAAGAACTCTGCCGTCGGGGGGGGGAATTATTTTGCTTTCGCAGAGGAACTACAGTGAGAACTGCAACTTCAAGGAAGTGTTCCTAGAAAACTACTTCAACGCGTACTCCTCTGCCAAGTGCACTCGGAACGGCAAGGAGATGTTTATAGCGCTGTCCCAGAAGGGGAGGCCCTTGCGTGGCCGGAAGACCAGGAGGGAGCACGTGGCGTCTCACTTCATCCCCATGAAGTGCCGGGAGGAGGAGAGGAGGGTGGACTGACACAGAGGACCGAGGACGGACGTGCGGCAGCACACTGTTGCAGGACTTCACCGTCACTGGTGCAGTATAGCATACGCAACCTGACGCCAAGCTTGTATAAATAAATAAAACATCACTGACTTTGGTTGCATTGCATTAGGGGGGGGGGGGGGGGGGGGGGGGGGGATATGTTGTCCTGATTTGTTTAGGAAATCAATAGGTGTGAAGTGTGCCATACTGCAAAATACACGACATAGTCATGTTCTGTCCAGCATCTCCACTCAAACAAGTATTGAGGCATCCTATTTTAAATAAAATACAAATATTTCCACGCATCGCATCAGTCAACACTACAATTTAAGAGCATCTATGCATTATCAGCCAGTGACATATAACTATAAGACAGATATATTGATTTCTCACTCAAGAAACCAGGCTTGCCCAATGAGTGGAAGCAAGCTGGACTTGACTCTACATGACAGAGGTGCAGTGAGCAGAACACAAGTTATGGATGGGAGAGCATATTCACTGAAACGGTTTTCCATACTGTAGGTTAGTTTGTTTAATTGTGGTTTATGTCTTTACAGACATTATAAGCTGCTAACAGATCCCGTCTTGTTTATCAAAGTGTGATGCTTTCTAAAAATATATATATATGCAATAAAGCTAGACTATTCTGCTGCTCCTTCTGCTGCTCAGAAATGACCGAGATTAAAATACTAAAGTGAAGACATTTTAAATATTATATGTTATGCTGTCTTTCTTTCGTCATCACAATTAACGACTAGTTTATATAAAACATTGTTCAGAAATGTGTATTCTGTCATATAGAGTAACAAATATTTATTTGAGGAGAGCCATTTCTGTCATTTCTGTTTAAACATTCCAGGTCTTGCCAACATATATGATCACAGTCCAAAAGTTAAATGTAATGAGTAACACATCCATGTATGCCCCTTCTCATTCTCAACAGGTGACTCTCTTCAACTGCATGATATCACTGCAATATCTCCATACTGCCATATAACATGATGTTATCTGGTTGTAAGTTATTTGTGTTATTTATATAAAAGGAAAAGATCAGTTACATGGTGTAAGTGTCCTTTTTTTAACATGTACATTTCTCTACCTGGATAATAACTTGCCATTGTTTTGAGTAAATGCAATAGATGTGTTAAAGGGATAATATATATGTAATTAATTAATGAGGATGAGCAAAGAGAAACTGGTGCCGGGAATATTCTCCCAGTAATATTTACACACATAAGTATATATTTGTATATATATATTTACTACTTAATGTGCTACATACTTTTACCTCAATCATTAACATACATAACATTGACTTTGTGGTGAAGGGAAACTATGATACTAATATTCTAATACTAATATAACATAATAATAATTACTTATATGACTATTCATATAACACATAACTTAAGTGACTAAATACATTTCAGGATAATCTGGATGGATCTTTTCTCAGACATATAGGGCAATAAGAGGATTTGGAAAACATCTTAATATAATTTCTAAAGCAATATACTTTCCTTATATCTCCTTTGACAATACAAAACATAGGGTACACCCAAATAATGTCATTAAATCGAATAAGGAACATCAATCTGATAAGCGCATAAGGTACAGTAATACTGCAAACCTCCAGGATTAGTCATTAATCGGTCATGGCAAATGTAAAGATATGTCGACAGTCAAATGTTATACTATCAAATGTTTATGTTATATTGAATGAAGCCGGAGTGCTATCACAGTGCAGTCCAGTTCTGCAGACAATCTGGCAGGTTGCCACAACTCTCACACGCAAACACACACACACACAAACACATGCCTAGAGAGCACTTTATGGGTTCACATCTGGCACGGAGAACCCCTGTCAGATAGAGAATGACTCATGTTTCGAGAGCAAACCCCTGAAATATAACATTGAAATAAGGTGAAGGCTTCTGCCAAGTCACGCAAAGTTAGTCTTAGCAGATCATTTGTAACATGCTGAAGATGTAAACATGATTCAGACTCAAGGCTGTGTCTTCCCAAGGGAGCCAAGCAAGGCTGCAGCCAACAGAAGCTCACAGGAACCCCTCAGTTACAGACGGCCCAGCATGCAAGCTGCTGCCCTGTCTAAGGCATTGTTCACATCCACGCGGCTATAGTCTGCAGAGTTAAATGATCCTCCTCACATCACAATATCATGCATCAGCAACAGCAGATGAGATCAAGGAATACACTGGTAGGAACTTGTGGTAAACAGCGAGCATCATGTACAACTTTCGAGTGCAGTACCGTAAAACATCAGAGGTGGGCTGTGAATTTGTATGTGTATATACGTTTATGTCCACATATCAGGGCCACGTGTGCCCTGTAATTTAAATAGCATGTGGAGGTTGGAAGACGGCTGACTGGTTTTGGACACGGAGGCGTGAGTAAGGGGAGGTGGGCGAGTGTGTATTTGAGTAGGATCTCCATTTGTAGGCAGGAGAGCCATGCATAGTAGTGGGAGACTGAACTTGAAACACAACATTTCAGGGACTGTGAACCTTCATTTCCCCAGAAGAAATCTGCTGTTACGCAACCCAGGGAATTCTGTGTTTTCAGCCTTAGCACGGAATCCTCATTTCCCCAGACCAGGAGAAAATAAATAACTTAGTGGTGGTTGTGGGTGGATGGAGGGGGGGAAGCCTGGCCCCCCTGTAGCTCTCTGCCATTTCACACGGCAAATGAAAACCATGCATTGATATAATCTGTCATCTGTTACACACACGTACACACACACACACACACACACACACACACACACACACACATACACACCACACACACACATATGGACACAAATCGATCTGAAAGCTGAGATGCCAAACAAAGTTATCCTTGCATGCCTGCAGTTTGAAAAAGGATTTGATCAAATAATAGTGTTACAATAGTGCTAGTCATGTTAACCCTTGATAACCCTCTCAATATCATTACTAAATATTTTTTGTTGTTGAGGTATTATTATCGTAATTATTATTATCACTAATAACTAGTAATGACTAGTTGTTATTAATTGAGTCATCATCCTGTATAAAAAGGGCTCACTCATCATATTTTCATAGTATGGTCACAGCACAAATTTAGATTGGACTTTTAGACAATTATCAATTATATCCATAACATGCTACTTTTTTTTGTCTTGCAGACTTGCCCTTGAAAAACTGATATTAAAGGTGCTGTAGGTAAATTTTGAGATTTGTAAGAGAGAGAGCAGAAAAGAGCAGAAGAGATCAAGATTTTGAACTGAAGAAAAAATAACGTCCCTTCCCTCTCTGCTCTCTCCCTCGATTCGTTTCTCCGCCATTGACAAATGTTACCTTTGATTGACAGGCTAGATGGAGTCACCGATCCAGTCTGTCTTTGCCAGAGGTAGGCGCAGTCAACTCGAAACAGATATTCTCACAGCAAATTTTACTTACTAATAGACGACGGATGGCTATGCCATTTCTAACAAATTGCACTCAAATAAAAGCTCTTGAATCTTATCTACAGCACCTTTAACCAACTTTTAACTTAAAGTCTGCTGCTGGTGAAATTGAAGATAGCTAGTGTGCTGCAGAGGTGTGATTCTTCCCAAAGCGCTCTGTGTTTATTGGCATATTAGATGGGGAGAGAGGCCTAAGTCAACACAGACAACAAGCCCCAAGGGCGCCCTGACAGCTCCAGTAAACTGACTCCAATGGGATGGATCTAAATAAATGGTGGGCCACGCCACACCACAACAATGCAATTATTTAAAAGTAGTATAAACTTGGGGAAGACGAACATTGGGGAAGACAAAATGTTTGATATAGCGGTTCGTTTGGGGGGGATATACAAGTGATGAGATGGCTAACCGCTTTGAAAAGGCTAACTATCCAAAACTGTTAATAGACTCTTAAACTCAATTTTTTTGTGATATGAGTTATGTGCATTCTTTTTAAATGGCATGTGACGAGCTTATGGATTCTACGCTGCAGAATCCGCTCAGCACTGTGCTTTCGTATGACTCACCATTTACAGTGCCTTCATCACTGTCATTTTCTTGCACAGTTGATGGAATCAGCAAACTCAGAGTCCAACTCTGCCAAGAAAACCTTTTCGGCTTTAGAAAATGAAATGAATAATGTGAAAAAAAATCCCTGAATATAAAATATGTGATATTTAAGACAGGTTGGTCTGATTCTTACCTGAGGTCCAGAGAGAAACTAGATCTGCTGGGTCCTTTTTTAAGTCGTCCCATTAGCAAATGCACCACTGTGTCTCCTAACATCTTAAAAGATCACATGTAGTTCCTAGGTCAACAGGTCGATCCCCTATATTACCTGTACTTGCACTACAATATAAAAACTCTACTAGGATAAGTTGTTAAGAAAATAACATAAAATAGATTTTTTTAAAGAAGAAAAAAAGGTGCTAATATACTTTTTAAACTTCCGAGATTTCGGCAAAACAGTCTGCTGAACAGCATTAGCAAACAAATGTAATGTAAATGTACTTTGAAGAGTTGGGCAGGAAAACTGAATCCCTCTTTATTGACAGTTGGGATAGATGCACATGCATACCTGATGGTTGAATAGGCACTTTTCTGAAACGTTCAGGGGAGATCCTGATTGTAGAGTTGTGATTTGCCTTGAACTTACAGAAGAGGCATCTGTAAGCATCCAACGCAGAAGGATATGACACCAAGAAGGGTTTCCAGATCCTTTGGAACCCTGCCTATGGAAATGATATGCAAGAACAACCTCACGGCTAATGTGGTTAAGTGACAAACAACGTGAGTCTCATTCGTCTCAAAACCTCATGAAATCCAAGACCACATACACAGAGAGTTCTTACACGATAGCCTACACATCTGTGTGCCGTCTGAGTGGGTGCGTGATGTTGACTTTCATAAAGTGTGTGACAGCACAGGTATCTTTGAAAGTTAACAAATCTGTTTCACATCACACTAATTACATCAGGCTTCAAAGATAAAATGGGGGGGGGGGGGGGGGGGGATGTGTACTTGGACTAATATATCAATATTACACCACTTTGTCTTCATTAACCTTGTTTTGTATTGTTGAGCCAAGACTTCAGCAATGGGTCATCTGTGTATACACAGAATAATGCAAGATAACTTTTTTGTCTGCCTCCCAAATTGAATGGTTGCAGCACAGAAAACGTATCCAACAGTTGGATTATTGTCCAACTGTTGGATACGTTTTCTTAACTGCTCGTTAAGGGGATACTTTATAACACAATATCTAAAAAAGAAAGTGAATATCGCTTCATGATGATAACAAAGTCAACATGACCCTCAACTCGAAAGATTGTCAAAGGTTCCATGGCCCTGTCTATTGTGGGAGCTATAGGCTGGTACAACATACAGAGAAGTTACATGCATGTCTGAGATGACGGTCAGATGTGGGAACGGATCAAGAACTTGGGGGATATCTGTGTTCTCTACGCTGTCGAAGCCTGGAAGGTCACAGCCTTAGAACGAAAGAGGACCAACAACATGAGCCCATACTTTGATTATTGATTTATTTTGTCTTCCAACCTACCTCACTGCATTATATCTGGGGTAATTTCCCTCTTGGTACACCAATAAAACTATGTTACACAGTCCGAAGGTGAATAAATGACTGAAACAACTCCACTGTCAACACTTCAACTTCTACATTTCATTAACCTTTTCATTGATGCTTTCCTGTGCTTCTTCAACCACATCATCCACTGGAACTAAATGGATTGCAATGAAATGCTTACTGGTTCACAAAGTGTCTACCTTGGTTTCTTTAATGAACACACTGCCTCTGGCATCAATCTTTCTGGTACCTGAATCTTGAGACCTCCGTCGATAAACGCAAAGAAAATTGTTCAGTTCCTCCACCATTTTGTTAAAAGACTGAGCAGTATCCAGTAAGAAGGGAGCATTGATCCTAAAATAATTTATGATGTGTTCGGATGATTTGTATTCATTATCTGCATCATCTACATCATATTTTCTTGGGAGGAGCAATAATAATGTTGGTACCATAAACTTGTAGCACTGCACCAGCGCCACCAGTGAATGATACTCTTGAGCACTGTTACTGTCATTTGTTTCTTGAATAAACGACTTAAAATGTTTTAATGGTTTTCAATAACTTAATAATTAAATTATTGTACAATATCATTAGTCTAATTTAGATTGCATTTACAACATTTAAATGAAGCTACGAAAGATTGGTTATGAATAAATGCTGCCTAAAATAGTATATAATATATAGACTGCTCAAAAAAATAAAGGGAACACTTGGAGTTACATTGTGTTGTTTAAGTGTTCCCTTTATTTTTTTGAGCAGTATATATATATATATATATATATATATATATATATATATATAAGGATATCAGGTAGAGGTTCTTAGATAATAAAGCCAATGAAATGACTGATGTTGGCAATATAGAGATGGCTGACTATATATATATATATATATACTACAATCTACAATTCGGAAGAATCCAAGCTATTGAGTTCGATCAAAATATGAATTAGTAATAGAGTAAATATAGAAACATATATTCAGGGAAAACCACATTAATAGGACGGTACAGGTGCTACAGGTCTTGCTATTACTTGTGTAACTGAAACTGAGACTCTAAACTCTAAAACGTTACCCGTCGTTAGTGCTTGAGGAATTAGTAAAACGTTCAAATGGCTCCTCTTCGCCATGTGCCGAGTTCATTTGGGCTATATTTCTTTACATCGGTGATGTTGCTAGTCAACGGTTGCTAAGCAATTGTGGCAAAAAAGAAAAGAAAAAACGACTTCCGGCGTAGCGGAATACAGCGTGGAAACGTAAGGTTGCGCACATGGATGCATCCCATGTTTACGTACAGTACCCACGTCAACGATTGTAGCATGCTAACTTCTCAGCACTGTTTCGTTGACCAAAGCATTGATAACATTTTCATTTCGATAACACTGTGAGTAAAGGCATTTCATATATTCTAGGTCTGTAGACATGACGGTGTCCACGGCGCGGGCAATTTGTTATTTCTCTGTTGTCAGGTTAGCTAACGTTATTTCCGCTAAAGTGTGTTATTAGCATAAGTGCCTCATGCGCTCCGTCTGAAGATGTATGAAAACACGTCGATAAGCCGTGACACTGTCATCACCGTGGATGGTTGGGTACGAAACTACACTGGGCTTTTATCCAATTCCCCATGTCAAATTAGTTATTTAAAAGTACCCACTGTATTCACACATGTGTCATCATGATGAACGCACTTTGTTGGTAGGCTGCGAAAAAAAAAAACCTATACATCATCATCTTGTGTCGCCTTGTCGGGTTTGTTTACGTCCATGGTTGGAGCGGGACTCTGGATGCATTGGTTGGATCCGACAATGCTACACAAGAAGTGCATTTCAATGTTTGTTTCGCAGCGTAACAACACATTATCAGTGCGCTCTTTGCGATGACACATGCGTTAGTACGGTGGGTACTTTCAAATAACTTATTCGACATTGATTCGTCGTTAAAAAGACCACTTTCGTGTATGTTCATACGGAGTGCAGGAGGCACATGTGGGACTACCCGGAGCTATGAGGATATCAGGTAGAGGTTCTTAGATAATAAAGCCAATGAAATGACTGATGTTGGCAATATAGAGATGGCTGACAGTGAAAGGCGTTAAATAGGTGGTTTTGAAGAATTCCACTTCACTGTGTCACCAACGCAATTTATGTTGCTCTGTAATATTGTAAACATGTGGCTCCAGCGTAATGTATTGATCATAATGATAACCTACCGCAAGCAAACTAAATCCGGACTAAAGTGATGAAAGGGTTTACTTTGACCATAAGAAGCTTTCTGCATCGGTTGCAGAAAATAAAGAATATTTTCCATTCGTTGTCGGTCATCCAACAGAGTGCCATGTTTTGTTTAGTGATCAGTGAGTTTATGGACAGCGCTTATAAATAAGCATTTGGTCAATGCTGAGATGCATTTTAACATTTTAACTGAGATGAGGAGAGAATGCTGTGTGGGAAGCATGTGAATTGGAATCCTTCCTAAATTTCGTTTATTTGCTATCCTTAATGTTGTCTATATTACACCATTTTATTTCAGCTATCCGTGTTGACATCTTCACATCATAACACGGCACACACGGTGGGACAAGGGGTTCTAAACGAAACCATGAGCTGTTTGGATAAAGACGAGCCCCTCTGTCTCAAGCAACCCTCTAGTGACTCCTCTATAACACACAAGCCTGCCGTGCAACCTCTACATGGATTAAAATTGGCATCGCACGCTGTACTGGAGAAAGCGCAGCAGTGCGGCAGGTTAAAATGCGCCAAATGTGGGAGATCACGAATGTTCTTTTGCTACACATGCTGCTCATTAGTGGGTGTCAGCCAGCAAGAAATCCCCTCAATCAAGGTCAGTAGGAGGTTAGGATTTACTTGATTGTTCCTCTGTATACGATATGCTCATTGGCATTAAGGAATACACTTCGTCTGGGTTTACAACACATTTTTTTATAAGCAACCTGTTGTCGTTTAATTTTGGATACCAGTTATTTTGCCACATCATTTCTGTTATTTAACGGTCATTAGCTTGACTAGATTGTTTCTATGTGTTATTAAGCTCCCAGTGAAGATAGACATTATCAAGCACCCCAATGAAACGGATGGCAAGAGCACTGCGATACACGCCAAGATACTGGCCCCCGATGATGTCAACATATACACCTACCCCTGCATCCCTGAATTTGAAACAGACAAGGTGGGCATAACTTTAATAAGAGGTCTTTATTGACTGACTCCCGACCTAAGTACACATGAAGGAGACTGGCATTAGTGTAACATTCATGTCAATTAAGTTTGTGGAATTCATAATAACGTTTTAAGGGTTATGCTTCCCTTTGTTCTAAATATGTTTGCAATATCTGCAACTTGGCATTTTGTTATTTATGTGAAAATGTTCTCTGTAACTTTGGTTATCCTTTTTTTTTTACCTTTTATAATTGTATAAAGGTTACGCAGGTTTTAAATGTGTACATATGCTAGCTTCCCACATATCAATGTACTTTCAATTACCGAATACTTTGTGTC
The DNA here is from genome assembly GCA_026745465.1 of Lota lota. NCBI lineage: Eukaryota > Metazoa > Chordata > Actinopteri > Gadiformes > Lotidae > Lota > Lota lota. The sequence continues at coordinate 15,893,164 of JACYXH010000659.1, read as the reverse complement.
TGTTTTTAATTGTTTTAGTCTGCTTTTCCATTGTATGTCTTTTCTCTCTAGGTTGTTTTAGTTTTCCCAGGGCCAGGGTCATTCCCAATGCAGGACTTGGTGCAGCATTTGCGGGACAGCGTGGATTGTGAGCCATCCCCAAAGAGGCATAAAACCGAGGAGACACAAGGGGCCACACACGATGCCCAAGACCCAGGGTCAGTGGCCCCAGATGGGGCTAAGGCCTCGGAGTCAAGGGCGTGTCCCCTCGAGAGGGTGGTTGTCATCGACAGTACATGGAACCAGACCAACAAGATCCTCACAGACGAGAGGCTGCAAGGTAATTGTTTAAGATGACATTTGTGCACTGGCATCCATCACAGGGAGGCTGTGTAGCATCAGCTCACGCGATGTTGATGTGGGCATGTAGGCTGACATGCTGTTGGTTTCTCACCTCTCAGCCTTGCCCCGGGTAGAGCTGAAGACCAGGAAGACATGTTTCTGGCGCCACCAGAAGGGCAAACCGGAGAGCTACCTGGCCACCATTGAGGCCATCTACTACTTTTTAAAAGACTACCACGAGCAATGCCTTGCTGAGGAGTACAACGGAGAATATGACAACCTCCTGTTCTTCTACGCCTACCTGCACTCACTCATTAACAGTGCCAAAACAGCCGCAGGAAGAGACTGAGAAACTCAATGAGAACCCAACAGTGGACATTATAGAAGGGTCTATTTGCTGATTGCAAGACACACAAATTGTAAGAAAATCATTGTCCCTTTTGGTCATGAGACATAACTTATTTTATTTTGTAAGTGCCAATTTATTAAATCGTAAATGTATCATTGGTAACGAATTCCTGTGATACCTGCGCATCAGATTGTAACGGATTGAATATAAAAGGCTGTCAGATTTGAGAATCTAAGTAACCCATAACAGTGAATATGAAACCGAACAAGGTAACTAGCTAAGAAAAAACGAATGTTACAAGATGAGGCAAATGTAGAATCATTGCATATTGTAAAGAACATTAATCATTTGTGAGCTATTTTAATATACAGTGGTCTGACCCGTCAAATAAATGGCCATAGTTTATGTCTCATGTAGTTCAAATAAAAACCATCTGTTCTTTAAAGTTCTATTCCTTTTCTAATTTTGTGGATGTTTCAGTGTCAAGTGAAAATCAAAGTACAGTGAGTTCTTGTAAATTAAATCAACTTAGGCACTCTAGTCCCTAGTCACTAGAGACTGAAAGGCACAAAAGCATAAAGCAAGCTTTATTTAGGGTGTGACACCCTCAACGAAATCACCATCATAACAAAATCAACGCAACCAAAGATATGTCCATCGAGCTGCAGTGTTTTAAAACGCATAATCTTCATTCCTAGACCGGGGAGATGACATTTTCAATATAGTGGATTTAAGAAAGTGGCATAACAATTCACTAACGAGGGATAACTAATAATAGGCCTCTCTGATCTTGGCCTGAAGGCTGTCGCATGTCTTTTTCGCATCTCCCAACAGCATGGATGTGTTTGGCTTGTAAAAGATGGGATTGTCCACTGCAGCGTAACCCACTCCCAGAGTACGCTTCATCACGATCACCTGGCGAGAAAAACGAAGATAGAAGTTGTTATCCATTCGTGTAGTGTAACGTAAAATGATACCTAACGAGGAGAACAGCACTCATAACATGACCCACCAATAAAGTGCAGTGAAACGGATATGATGTTGCGGTAAACATGGCGTGCGGTTACAACTTAATTTTCAAAAGGTGAGCGAGCGCTACCTGCTTGGACTTCCACACCTCCAACACTGGCATACCAGCGATGATGGAGTTGGGATCTTCTTGTGCAGCAGAGTTCACCGTGTCATTAGCACCAATGACCAGCGTGAGATCGGTCTCTGTGGGAGAAAGGGACACAAATTCTGTTGGAACTTGGAACCGTGTGGCGTGCACGTAGGCCTACCGATGACACTGGGTTCCCCCTGCACTACAATTATCGGTTAAAACAGATCCATGTGTTTCAGACCGCACGCCTGTCTACTATCATAACAGTCGGTTGCTGCCACATGCGTGCCACAGCTAGACAACATCAGACCCTGCCAAACGAGCTGTGGTTTGTTGTTGCACATTTAGAGATATCACCCCCCTGCTCGTCATTATTTCTCTGTCTCAACTGCGTGCTTGAATATATTTTCTTTTGCGGATTGTTTGTTGTGTTTCGTACGAGCAAAGTCTTCATTGAGCTCGTCCATTTCCAGGACTATGTCATAGGGAACGCCAGCCTCAGCCAAGAGGACGTTCAGCTGGCCGGGCATGCGGCCAGCCACCGGGTGGATCCCAAACCTAATACAGCAGAAGGAGACAGAGTCTAGTGAACCACTGATTGACAAACGCTTTTGATCAATGTTTAGCCTTTAGCAGCCTGTCAGAACACATACATGTCATTCTCTGATTTGATGCGCATAGACATTAAAGGTTGGACGTCCCAATACTTTTTTTTTCTTTACTCAAGTATTGAGTAAAAGGTAAAAACTGATTGATTTCACTTTAATCAGATCAGACTCCAGATTTAGGCTATTCCTGAGATAATCAGTGCGTATTCTGAAGACTCATGTTGCATATCACAGCAAGAAAGGGTAATTGGGGGATGAATAATACTACGAGTACTGTTCAAATGTCAATCAAGTGGAAAGGTATTAAATGTTTTAGAAATTTACCTTACGGTCTTTCCCTGTTCCTTTAGCATCTTCACCATGTCTGCAATTGGGTACTGAGCTTTAGCGGCACACAGACCCCAACCTACACACACACACACACACACACACACACACACACACACACACACACACACACACACACACACACACACACACACACACACACACACACACACACACACACACACACACACACACACACACACACAGTATAGCAATATTACTTTAGTAATATACTAACAGAATATTTACAATAAATTAATTATTCGTCATACTGCAATCACTATATTTGAATGGAATTATGAATTTCTACATATATACACATACATACAGGTATATTTGTATATAAATAATTATTAATACAAATTAAAGGTTAAAAACTTGAACTCAGTTGTTACAGCCGTCTGTCTTTTCTTATAATCGAACTTAAAAGTAAAATGTGTGTCTCCCCTCTAATGGGGTTAGATGAAAACCCGTGTCACATCCGCCCCTTCATAATCACACGTTTCATTGTGAAATCTGATGGGTCTGTGATGTTGTTCCGGTGTGCCCATTAACATGGCTCTCTCAGAGTGCTCTCTCTACCTCTGCTGCTTAGCCCTTCCCTTGCTCTGTCATATTTGGCCCAGCAGCAGCACAGGCAATCAGCCCGTCTGTGGTTCAAAGCTGTTCAGGCCAAGGCAGACTGTTGCATCTTATTAAGGCTGACAGTAAAAGCAGCATCTGGAAGGCAGAGGAGGCCTTCGGTGCATGCCCTGTGGTTCATGAAGAAGAAGAAGAAGAAGAAAGTCTTGACAGTCCAGGTGTGCTCCAGTCGCAGCCTTTCTGACGAGTCAAGGTTTCCTTTCCACACGTCAGTCCTGCAAGCCTGGCTGTGTCCCAGGCAAAGAGCCATTACCCTGGGTCCTGCTGCTTGCACCTACTCTAGTGATAACTCAGCCTACAACAACAGCCTACACATCGCTTTGATTCTGTTCCAAACAAACACACTACGACTACCACTACACCCCACCAGCAGTATACACATAGTATATATGCACCTGGTGTAATGATGATACTGCTGGCTTCTTTGATCATCTCAATAGACTGGTCTACATTGACCTCAGTGTGGGTGCCCACAATCTCCATGGGTTTCCCGCCCGCTGTGGAGGTGGTCCCGTAACCGCCCAGGATCACGTTAGGCAGGGATCGGTTCATGGCCTTGGGGAGGATGGAGAGAAACAAAAGGGTTACTAGTGACATGCTTTACCCTCTTTCCAAAAATATAGTTCAAATGAGTGATTCTGGCATGTCTACTGACCACACACATGATGTAAGAGAGAATGGCACCGGACGAGCCAATCAGAGCTCCTACGATGGTCATGAGGTTGTTATCCAATAGGAAGCCCTCCGCACACAAGGCCCAGCCAGAGTAGCTGTTCAGCACGGTGATGACCACTGGCATGTCAGCGCCCCCGATGGCCGCAGTGAGCGTCACGCCCTGGGGAGGACAGAGCAGGCTGATGGTATATGGTGTATGAATGACATGTCTCATAGGACATGCATCTGACAGTGAGGTGTGCATCTTGCAGAGGTGGTACCATGATGGTGGAGAGACCGGACACCCCCACCAGGCAGCCCATGCCAGTGGCGTAGCTAGAGCTGAGCATGAAGGGAATCATGCCTCCCATGGATGCCGCCATCAGACTTGCGTTCATCATGTGTCGGCCAGGCAACAGCAGGGGCGCAGAGTTCAGAACACCTAGCAACACAGAACACAGAACACAGAACACACAAAAACACGCAAATTAACCAACCATTGGAACAGCACCATCTTTCAAACACTGGCTATTGCAACTACTCTTTTTTCATTCGTTGGCTTAAGCCAGCCGATCACTTACACACTATCTCACCTGGCACTCATTTATGAAACATCCATTGCCTAAGCTGTGATTTATGCTGTCTCAAGGTTGGACCTGAGTGTTTCATTTCTCCAGCTATTAACATGTAGAGTAAGAAGGGTAACATTCAGACAAATGGAGAGGTTTGAATAGTCTTGAGGATTTGAAGGGGTGCCAATTGACAAGATAAAATGTGTCATGGCGGCAAGTGTCTGAGAGAAAAGACGGGCGTCCTTTAGAATCCTCAGTCTGGCCCCTAAATCAGCCATCTTAACGTCTGTCCCCACCACCGATCAGGGAGGATTCTGCCACCAAACCCAGCACGCTCACAATGATTGTCATGTGTTCCTATTTACATTTCGTATTGCATGAGTTTGCACGTCTGGATGACACACACACACACACACACACACACACACACACACACACACAGACAATCAGGACAGGAATTACCAGCGGATCTATAGCTTTAAGTAGATGAAAGACCGTAATCAGGGCCAGAGGGCACAGGACTTAGTGTGTTTACGAGGATATTTGTTAGCTTATACCATAGCACGAGGTTTACATTCATGCAAGCACATCATTGGCTCAGTAAGTACATTACACCCACCTTGAAGCTTCCCGTAGGCCACTAGCGATCCACTGAAGGTGACCCCTCCGATGTAAGTGCCCAGGTAGGCCACGGTCTTGACCATGTTGGCAGCCGGGTGGGCGTCCAGATGGGGGAACTCGATCATGAACTCGGCCACGCAGGTGAGAACAGCCGCCAGCCCGACCAGACTGTGGAAGGCCGCCACGAGCTGCGGCAGGTCTGTGATCTCGATACGTTTGGCAATGGTCAGACCTGGGGAAGACACGCACACGTCATTTAGTGAAATATGGACCTAGCAATAGAGCCATGGGTCCTTTGTAGTGGCCATTGTTTTTCAGTATGTATACGTGCATAAGTGTAACACTGTTCACTGAATCGTGGATCAGCCGTAAATATTGTTCGAGCGTGTTGACTGGAGTATCTAAGGCTACAATAATTCTTGTGAAGGCAGACACCTGTTTTTGGTTACTTTATAAATCGCTCATTAGCTTCAAAAATAAGCCAGGCTTGAGTCACGCTCTGAAAAGAAAGGGAAATAGTTGTTTTCTCGAAAAGTATAGGATTTAGAATTTCACACAAATACTCACAATGCTTTGGCATGCTTGCATTGCAATACAATTGATAATATGTCCATTAAAATGCACAGAAAATGCAGACATGAAAGATGTCAACTCATCTGGCCTCGACAGAATGATTGATGAGTTGTAATGTTCCCATTCTTCAAAGGCTCACAAAATTATGAAGAAAAAAGTTTAAAGTGTGAAAATCATTTATCTTGATCTTGACGTCTTATAAACAAAATGGAGGTTGAGCTTTGAAGAAACCACGATGCCCAACACTCTGTTCAACTTGGGAAAATGAAAGAAAATCGGATCTATAACAATTTAAACAATTGTCTAATTGAACTGTGAATATAAACTTTTGGTAATGAAAACCGTCTAGTCAGTGTTGCTGGTTCCTGCCTTCATTTTCATTTAAAAATTTTATTTTAACAAAAAACTCAAAATAAAAAAATTCAAATGTGTCTCAAAAACATTAGAGTCACACAATTGAAGATAACATCATCATGTTCAATGAAATTGGGCCTAAAAACGGACACAGATGACACAGAGCATAATCTATACGTACCCAGGGTTCCCCCGGTGGCCATCGCCAGAGACATCTGAGACAGCAGCTCTGGGGAGGGTTTGAGGGCCCCTAAGGTGGCAGCGATACCCCCTGCTACCCCCATCATGCCTAGGGTATTCCCCAGGCGACTGGTGCGCTGGGCGGACAGGCCGGCCAGTGCCCCAACACAGCACATCCCAGAGCCCAGGTACACCATCTACAGCCACGTCCAACACAAATCAATGACACGCTCAATGAACAATGTGCAATGCGTTCAGAGACAAAATGAATGACTGAATGAAAGAACATTCATTCCTTCATTCAATCATTCAGAGACTGAATGTATGAAAGAATGAATGAAAGAATGAATGTATGTTCAGGCACATGGTGAACGAGTAGCTCAACACGACAGTACCTGCTCAATGTTGTACCCAGCGGCAACTGAGGCTCCGTATCCCCCGATGAAGGCCGCCCCTGGCAGGACGTACAGGTAGTTGTACTCCGGTGGGTCTGTGGGCCGCTTGAACATGTCCAACATCCTCTGGGTGATCATAAAACCACCTGCCAAACAGTACAAGACAATCATCTGCGGGGATCAAGGCAGACGAATGGCAAAAAAACGCTATAATAAATAAAAACGCATGGCTTTCTCCCTCTTAGTGTTTAAAGTATGCGTTGTGAGTTCAGACCAGCGATGTTGATGGAGGACACGAACGCGGCAGCCAGAGCCAGACTTTCAGGTAGGCTGGAGGGGGTGAGACCACCCCCCATCAGGACCAGACCTCCTACTGCCGTCAGTCCTGAGAACCACAGGCAGAAGAGAAAATATGTATTTTTATGACTTAGTAGTCCTTCAGGAACTCTCAGAAAAGAAGGCAAACAGTCACAGGAAAGCTTTATACCAACAATATCACCGCAACGCTAGTCATCAAACCCAATCTCTGCTCGACTGGATACTCGTTTCACACCCAGATACAATCTCAAGGACAGGTGCTATGTCTGATTGCTTCAGCAACCACTTGAAAGTCTACTGTGTATGGAAAATCAAACAACCTTAATCCCCACCAAAGCTTATTGAAATCAGAAAATTTTGTCTGATTACAATTATTTTTATAAATGTTTTAATTTTTATTTATTTATTATTTGAATTAAATGGGACTGATATAAATGAGTACCTAATGTACAATATGCCTGGGATTCTCTCTACACTGAGGTTTGGGACAAACATGCGCCTTGGAACAGTTCAAGGGTAAACATCTCCCTTGGATCAACCCCGAACCTATTACTTTCTTTAGACAGAGGGACACGGTCAACATTCCACCAGACAAGGGATGATGCTGATCAGAAAGTATACAGGCCACTGAGAAATATGAGTTAAAACCCATAGTGCGAAATCTAACTACTATAATGTCTCACTCGTGATTTGAAGAACCCTATGCAATTCTTAATCAAAATCAAAACCGTTATTAATACATCAGATAAACACTCTATTAATCAAATAAGAGGTGTGTTACAATACTACACGACTCTTTATCTATTGCCCAAGCATTCGACCGCCAAATCGCACTTTGTTCCACCTAACACAGCATATAATAGACTCTGCAGATTTATCCTTTCCTCACACATCACTGTACAATGTATGATGCACTTAAATGGCCATCTCTAAATGTGAGAAGAAAAATCCACTGGCTTCAACTTACGTATATTTAAATGTATTCATTTCAATTATCCCCCATATTTAAAACAGTATCTTGTACCTTTGACCTCAAATTATCAAGTTAGGCACACTGCTCAGGTTTATTAGTCCGTCCCTTGTGCTAAGCTTACAATTGGCAAATTATTACAATAGGTAATCATTTACTTTTTGATATTATCTCCATCACTTGGTATGTTTAAGCATGCTCGGTCTTCTTACTTTGAGATGGACTGCTCTTCTTATCAATGAAGCTGGCACCGTTTATACCTACTGTTTATACCTGACGTTCATACGTGATTGTATTTGGTGACAATTGCCCACTGGCAATACTGTTTTATCTATTACATGCCGTTGTGGCCCCCTTGTGGTTGAAATGTTTTATGAGTTATGTATGTGGTTTGTTTTTGTTGTCTGTCTGTATGTTGCCGTATTTATAATTGTATGTATTTTTAGTTTTTTTCACTATTCTGTTGTTATGTAGTGATGGTGATATATTTTGGGACCTCCCCAAAAACGAGATTGTACATCTCAAGGGGTTTATCCTAATAAATACTGCAAAATATCTGCATATAAATGGGCTCTGATGGCATCTGAAACAAAGGCTGGGCAAGGTTTATGACTTTAATTGGCATCACACGGCAATTAAATTAAAATCTATTGTAAGTGTACAATATTTGAAGATGAAAATGCTTTTATAGTTTAACCTGAAGTCACCATCAACATGAATGTAATCAACCTATGTGATTTTAACTCATAAACATATAGTGATACAATATGGATGCCGTGGAACCCGTTACCATCCCAGTGTTCCTGTGAGCCTCACCTGAGATGGCGTTGGTGACAGACATGAGCGGTGAGTGCAGTGCAGGGGTCACGCCCCACACCGTGTGGTATCCCACAATGCCTGCCAGGCCGAACGTCGTCACCATCTGGGTGAAAGCCGCGTTTGGCGCCATTATGCCAAGAGCCAGACAGGTGGACAGACCTACACAACACACAACTCAATGTCGTCATGAACCTTCTTTCGACCACAGATCAATCAAACACAACTAATTGCCAAATTAATTGTCCAATGAATCATTAATTGCAGCCCTCTTTCGGGTGATTTCTTTAAAGAAATCAGCCACCTAGTCAATAGTACTAATCAAATCAATAGTTGTAGCCATACCTTTTCTGACCTGTGGTGTAAAGACCCACATTGGTCATGGTGCGGCTGCTGTATCTGACCTGTAGTGTAAATGCCAGCATTGGTCATGGAGGCTGTGGTAGCTGACCTGTGGTGTAAATGCCAGCATTGGTCATGGTCCGGCTGAAGGGAGAGACCTCAGCCGCCTTCGCCGCCCTCAGCTCGGCCACGCTCTTCTGCCTGACCGGGGGCGGTGGCAGGGTCTTGGGCAACGGGGAGGGGAACATGTTCTTGCCATCCTGTTAAGACAACGGGAGGAGAACCGGTGTGTGTGAGAGACATAGCACCGTAATGAAGTGGGGTCTCCACTTGTGTGCGTGAGAAAGCGACATCAAGAACTTGAGGGGATGGGATAAGGGTGTGGGGGGCAGAGTAAAGACTAACACAGGAGATCACACTAAACAAACAGCAATCATCCACTAGTACTTACCAGTGGTTCTGCAGAAGATCAATTGGCCTTTTTTTTTTAAGAATGAGTAAACTGATATATACGGCTGTGGTTGCCAGGTTTCCCTGCATATAAGCAAATGGTTCAAAGACCAAATTCCTGAAAAGTAGTGTTTTGAAAACATCATAACATTTTCCTCCCAGATCGTGATGTGTGCTCGTTGGTGCACCGTAAGGACGATAGCACGACGGCAGTAGTTAATCTCTTCAAGCAATAATAAAGGCCTACCTGCATTACAAGAGTCCCGCGGATCACATGGTCCACGGTGCCATAGTCAAACTCCTCTTTGGGCACATAGTGGAAGTATTCCTTGTCTGGGCTGATGGCCTTCAGCAGTTTCAGAACGTTGTTGGAGTACAGGGTGCTGGCCTGCGTAGGCATGCGGCTGGGCAGGTCCGTGAAGCCGATGTGTGTTACACCCTGGTTTAAGAAAAGAACCATACAACATTTACAATATCACAACAAGTCAAATGTAACACATTTATGCGATATAACACGCTGATAGCACAGCCAAGCTGCATACTTTGTGAACATAAAGCTCTCCAGGCTTGGTGGTCTCAATGTTGCCCCCTGCCTCTGCAGCCAGGTCCACCACCACGGAGCCTTCCTTCATGGACTCCACAAACTCCTTCTTGATCAGGATGGGAGCGCGCTTCCCTGCACCATTCCGTGAGACAAACAGGACGTTTTCAGATGTCTAGGTACAACTCCGTCAGGACATTTGTTTTGAACACTACAAACTCATCTTGTTTTAAGTCAAAGTTTGTTGAATACAACAAACTAGCCGATGAGATACTGTATACATAATCTATTGTATGAGTCAATGATGATGCAAACTGCCATACATTATTAATTAGTATTTTATGTAATGTAACACATTATATTAACAGACTAGAGTTACATTAGCTTGATTATCCAAATTACTGGTTGTATTTTGTAAATAAAGACTGAGGGTTGACTGAGGATAATATTGAGAATTGTGGTGTTTTGAGCTATTGAATTTTGACACAACCAAAAACCTAAAACTCAGTCAAAACGGATATTGAGTTGTGTATAGTTTTGTATCGCCACTTGGTGGATGTGTGGTGGATACTTTACTTTTATATTCATAAATTAAATAAAATAGACATCTGTCAGACAAAAAAGCCAGGTCACCAGGTAGGCGGAAACTCACCTGGGATAAGTGCAGTGCTGATGAGAATGTCCACCTCTTTGCACTGCTTTGCGAACAGAGCCATCTCGGCATCGATGAACTCCTTGGACATCTCCTTGGCATAGCCACCCACGCCGTCCCCAGACTCCTGGATGTGAACTTCTAGAGGCTCCGCCCCAAACGACTTGAATTGCTCCAAAGCTGCTGGTCTGCAAAGGTCAACGGAGGTCATCCTCGGGGTCTCATTCATGTATGCCAATGTCACGACCGGTGTTCATCTTCATAAACCGCCTAGTTCAGTTACACAGATGATAATCTCATGTCAAGTAGTTCTATACTATGAAATAGCAGAACAGGGGGAAAGGGGAAACGGCACAGATCTGCGGCCGGAAACCAAATAGTAAAAGGGGCGGGGTTATGCCTTGTTTCCTGTTTCGTTACGGAGATGTTCTACCAAAGGGAAACATATTTACACGAGTGGATGAAACTTTCGGAAGGTGATTTTTATAAGTTTTGTTCTACAGTAACCAGTCTACACTGTACAGTTTGTATTAAACCCTTACAGGTCCCCACCTCCAGCAACATTATTAGTCAAAATAAATATGAAGCGAAAGAAAGTAAAACGCCCAATCTTGTTCACCCAGATTTGAGCTTGTCTGCTGTCAGACTTTCCGTTATCTCTAGAATATAAATCGAAATTCTTATTTGTGAGACTACACAGATGATGACTGAGCCAGAAGTGAACTTTGTGAATGTTAAAGACCTGGTGTCGAATCCTCGAACTATGGCGCCCATTGACTTGGCGGCACCGGCTGCTGCTAAACCAGCCACTCCACCTCCGATAACCAGGACCTAGCATAACCAAAGAATGGACAACAACACCAATATTAGGTAGGTGGTACGATGAAGAGAAAAACAGAAGGTGGGAAGCTGAACGTCCCACAGAATATCATGGATAAGGATACCAAACCAAGATTGCACATAGTATAGCATAGATCAAATACATGTTGATGAAATATTGGGATGTAAACCAGTTACCTTGGCTGGGGGTACTTTGCCTGCTGCTGTAATCTGGCCCGTGAAGAACCTGCCAAAATTGTTTGCTGCCAGAACCACGGCCTTGTATCTACATGAAGAGACAGTCATGTCACATAAAGACCCCTGCAATGTTGCAATGTGCAAAAGGTACAGCTTTATTTCCTACCCAGCAATATTGGCCATGGAGCTCAATGCGTCGAAGCCCTGTGCGATGGTGACTCTGGGCACCTGGTCCATAGCCAGAACGTTGGTCTGTCTCTCTGATAGTCTCTGCATCAGCTCAGGGTTCTGAGCTGGATAGATGAAACTCACCAGTGTGGACTTAGGTTTCAGGAGATCAATCTCAGTCAACCCAGGGGCACGAACCTGGGGTATTACACAGACAGGCTTGACAATGAAAGACAGGCACTTTTTTTTTTCAAATTAAGAGGTACATGGGTCTCTGCATTCCATTTCAAGTCTCAAGCTTCATGCAAAGTTTGCATAGGTCTTATTGTTTGATGTAACGTATTAACCTTGTAAGAAAACATATTTGCACAGTACACAAAGCACACAGCCCTTGATCACATTAGAATGTCCGGTGAGTCTGGCGCTCCTCTAACCTTGAGGACCAGGTCTGAGCTGAAGGCTCCCTGGGTATCTGTGATGGAAGCGCCGGCCTCTTTGTACTGGAGGTCAGAGAACTGGGACTCTTCTCCAGCGCCACTCTCCACCTGCACCTTGAAGCCCTGCTTGACCAGCGCCTGGACCCCCGCTGGGGACAGGGCCACGCGCCGTTCATTATGGAACGTCTCTTTAGGAACTCCTACCACCAGGTCCTTATACAGGACGCCTGAAGTCAGACGGACATCAGGATAACACACACACACACACACACACACACACACATATGCACACACACACACACATAAACGCAGACACACACACACACACTTGAATCTCCAGAGTCTACAGGACAAACATGGCGATGCGTTATCAACAGAGATTGAAAGAAATAACTCTGTAACACCATAACAATATACATATTTAAGCTTTCAGGCAACAGTTAGATCAGAATACCTATTTATCCACATGTTCTCCATTTTACTAGGGGACCATGCATGTGTAGCACTGAGGCATGGGAACAGTGTCAGATTTCACATATCTGCCCATACACGGTCTGTTGACCTCGCTGCCATAGAGACAGTATTAGCAGCCACTTGGCTGACCGCCAACCAGCCTACATTACCAGAGAGGCCTACACTCTTAAGCGTGCTCATGGTGGAAAAGTAAAAATTGTTAAACATATACAAAACACACAGACCACTGTGTGACCAGCTCCCAGCGAATGACCTTGACACTCAGGGGCGGTGCCTGAGGACACACCTCGACAACAGAGACACCAGACGCACGTTCACCTTTATATGACCTCTCCTGTGCTTTCACTCTTTAGCAGCTGGATGGTAGCACAATGCACAGCAGGCAAACAAATGTAGCACGGTTTTCTACTGGTTAGCTACCATCTTCAACAAGATTCTGAAAATCAGAACTACAGGAAGAGAGTTTCACTCGTCCAGCCAGGAGTGTCTGTTCCTAAAATGAATGCTTGGATTCCTAGGCTGCGGTCAAAGCATGGAGAACCGTAAGCCAGCCCAAGAAAAACCAGGCGACGGTTGTCCTCTAGCAGGCGTGCTGGAAGGTTACGGTTAGCTCATACCTTGGGGGGCCTTAAGGTCCCACAGTGCAGGGAAGGTTCTGAAGGCCCTCTTCCCCGAAGGTACTTTCCATCGAACGCCTTGCTGGAGCAGCGTGGCAGAAGAGGTGCAGACGCAACGCACTAGCCTCGACATGGCTGACCGGTTCCTGCTCCGACGCTCAGCACTGTCAAACCGCTGGCTCCTGAATATAAACACACACACACACACACACACACACACAGTCAGAGCACCGAGGACGTTATATCCCTTCCACTCTGTCCTTTAATCCAAACACACACACACACACACACACAAATATGTATATATATAGGCTACTCAACACACACAGTCACTCACTCTCTCCCACAGACAGTTGCTGGGACCTAGTGACAGCCAAGTGACATTTCAGCTCTGCAGGACACGACACATATACTGCCACCAGGGTTGATTACGCACTACAAATTTGTTCCGCGAGATCTTGGAATATGACGGCTCTGGGGAGTCTGTGCCAAGACAGCCCTCTGTGTGCTGGGTGGGAGAAGGGGGGGGGGGGGACAGAGAGATCAGTTTAAAAGTTGTGGATTCATTAGACCTAAACAAAGCTTGACATATTGTCACAGTCTCTCTCTCTCTCTCTCTCTCTCTCTCTCTCTCTCTCTCTCTCTCTCTCTCTCTCTCTCTCTCTCTCTCTCTCTCTCTCTCTCTCTCTCTCTCTCTCTCTCTCTCTCTCTCTCTCTCTCTCTCACAACACAACACAACACAACACAACACAACACAACACAACACAACACAACACACACACACACACACACACACACACACACACACACACACACACACACACACACACACACACACACACACACACACTGCACTATCAATCTGCAGTGTTTTACAGTTTTTGGCATCCATTCTTTTATCAATCCATTCATGAATTCTTAAATCCATTCATACTTACTACTTTTGGTAAGTATGCTCCCTTGTTACGCTATTAATTCAAGTTTCATAATATCACAGGTTTATAACAGTCAATCAGACTAGTCTGAACAATACGTTTTGCATGCCAGCCAAACTTTTCCTGCTCAGTATCCAACAAGTGTTGCATCTAGATCACCTGACCCATATCAAGCCTGCCCTGTTATTTGCCTGTAAGGATGACCTTCACAAAAGTCGACTTGGATATCGCCGCATTAATGAATAGCACTACAGTGACACGGGATTCAACCTTTTCGTGATTTTAATCAGTGACGAAAATGTATATATGTAGGTTGTTGAAATAGTTTTTAAACCTATAGTTCGTTTTGAATAAAAATATTTCGTGGATTTACTAGTGGCTCATCACATAAGACATGCGTGGAGAAAAACGTGAAAAACTGAAACGTAAATGTCGCATGAACTAGAAATATATTCAGAGCTGAATGCAAAAGCATTGTAGGGCAAATGTGTGTGGCATTAATTTTTCCTGTACACAAGGTGACGCCAAAGATTCATGGCACATTTAAAACTACTTTAAACTCGAATTTCTTCCTTATATTTTTGACAGACGATGATTTATACGATTAATGTATGAAATGTATGGCGTTAGGTGCGCCCAATGAGCTTTAGGTTATGGTTATGACTGAATGTGGACTGTAAATCCTGCAATGGATACCAAAAAAAGGTATTCTTATAAATGATTTGCCCAGACCAATTAGTTATTTAAAACTAAGCCGAAAATATATACATTTTCCCAATCGGCAGTTATTAGAGAGCAAAAATATGTATTGCAATCTGACAAATATAGCATAATCTTGAAACATTATGTGGACAAGTTCAAGATGGCTTTTTGCATATCTGGAATAAGTATTATCATAAAGCCGATCATAAAATCTACAAGTTTAGATTGTGGCAAAATTTACTACGTACTACGACCAACATAGTGATGGGCGGCTATAGCTGTACCCTTCGTTTTACAGGTCTCGTAGAATACGAAGTAAGGCATGTTTTTTGTTAATAGCATTGTATTATTATAATAAAATACTTTATTTGATATCCAAAGTACCGCAATAAAGATTGTCGTTTTTTGTTGTTGCATTTTTTGTATATTCTGGGTTTGTAATCTGTGCTGGGCTTGCTGCAATCGTGAGGCCAGGAAATTGTTTTGGTTGGCCATCGACTTTTTCACGACACATGTATTTTTGTAAACAGTTGCCATGCTTTTACCGTCGGCTATTACTCGAATCGTATCCACTGTGATTATAAGTGTCACACTACAACACTATTATACAGTTTCAGATGTAAACCCATCTGCCGGTGAGCATGTTACAGTAGTTGTCCAGATATATAGCTTGCGACGTTAGCTTCAACGTTATAAGGACAAACTATGACAAAATAGATGTATGGTTCACTTTAAAGACTTGATACACCGCAAATGCAAGTGTTATAACGTTATTTGGTCTCCCTGACGTTTTTGTTATTAGTGAACTCTGACGATTTACGAAGAATGTCTCTCCGAGTTTTAACTCAGGATTCAGCAGATCGTGGGAGTCAAAGATGCAGAATGGGTTTAGGCTTGATGTCAACCCATGGACTTCATTTGGGCTCTCCTCTGCTTGTGTCTATTGCGAGAGGAACATGCCTGTGTACCGCCTGGCCCAGAAGTGACCTGACCGAGGGCTTCATTCAGATCGATCTGAAATGTGTCTCTCCAAATCTGATTGTTCAACCATCTCTTAAGCTCTCCCTCGGCCCCAGTCAGCTCACACCTCTAACCTGCTCCAAACTGAGACACATTAAGGTCACTGTGGTTGTCCAGAGTGTAGACTTTAGGAAAAACACTCCTCTACACATCATCAATGAACTTGTGAAGGACATGATGAAAGGTGTTTACGTATGGAAGAAACACGTCATCAACGTTGAGGATTGGGATGCAGAAATTAAATACGTTGTCGTTGAGGAAGTCAGCCCAGATTGTGCTGATGCTGGATTGGTCACAGCCAAGACCAGCGTGGACCTAGTGGGAACCCAGACACAAAGACACTTCCAACGGCAGCTGCGAGACCAGCCCGTGGATCCTCTGGGTGGGCTGGACGAGGTCAGTGGCATTAGACATACAAAATGTGAAATAGGCAGATAAGTGAGCCACATTTAAGATTGAGCTTGAATGCAAAAGTCTTCTGCAAAGAAACAGTTGTCACTTCCTGAAGTTATTTGACTATTGAAGCTACTTGTTCATCACATCTAAATGTCAATACATTTCATTTTACCATTATGAACAATTATAGTGTGCTAAAATTCAAAATATAATCAACATTGAGTGCTATACGTTTTTTATGTAACACTCGTCTCTATTGTCCTTTGCACCTTGCTGTAGGTGTGTGCGTCCCTGCGAGAGATGTTGGAGCTGCCACTGCTCTACCCGGGTACCCTGAGCTCCCTGGGCGTCTCCTGCCCCAGAGGGGTGCTCCTGGCCGGGCCTCCTGGCGTGGGGAAGACCCAGCTGGTGCGCAGAGTGGTGGGGGAGGTGGGGGCCAGCCTAGTGGTGGTCAGGGGACCAGAGGTAAGGATTATTGAAATGAAAACATTCGCTCATCACTGCATACATTGCTGTAATATGTAATAATATCACATGACAAAGTTCACATTTCTTTTATGACCACACAGCTAGGCTAGTGGAATTAACTTCCAGTCAGAAGGAATTCTTTTATTTATTTATCTTTGCAATTTTCTGTGTGGGATCGGGATTGGTAGAGCTTGGAAACAGTCAATCAAATGTAAACCAATATGAAATGCAACTCAACCAGACCTGCAGCTTGGTAATAACCTCTCTGCAGGTGGTGGGGTCACGGCCCGGCGAGAGCGAGGAGGCGCTGCGGGCTGTGTTTGCGCGGGCGCGGGCCGAGGCAGACGAGGGTCCGTGCGTCTTGTTCCTGGACGAGGTGGACTCCCTGTGTCCGAGGAGGACGGGCTCGTCTGCACCGGAGAACCGCGTGGTGGCCCAGCTCCTCACCCTGATGGACGGGATGAACCAATCGGATCGCTTTGTCATCGTCGGAGCCACCAACCAGCCGGACAGCCTGGATCCCGCCCTGCGCAGGCCCGGGAGGTTCGACCGAGAGGTGTGGAGACCAAAGATACAGGGACTCTGTCCTCTGGATTACTAATCCTACTACTACTATTACTATACTTCTACTACTAAATGTAGTGCTAGTACCACTACACACTACTACTAATATGAACAAAAACGTTAAAAGAGATGAATTACTATGTAACAACAATGACCACAACGTTACAGCAGTGTCAGAAAAGACGGTGTCCAACAGAACATAAAATAAAAACAATATGTATTTTGCCTCAGGTGATCATCGGAGCGCCCACCTTGCAGCAGAGGAAGGCCATCCTGGGTGTGCTGTGTGAGAGGATGCCGGTGGCCCCCAGCGTGGACATGGCCGAGCTTGCTCAAAGAACTGTTGGATACGTGGGGGCGGACCTCGGCGCCCTGTGCAGAGAGGCGGCCATGTGCGCCATCCGACAGGATGCGCAGGTACACAATGGGAAACGCATTGAAGCGCAAACTAAGATCCCTCCGTTTCTTTCGGAGGGCGGATAAAAAAAAAAAAAAAAAAGAATTTTCTTGTGATTCTTCCTTTGTGGCCTTGCAGAGATCAGGTGGGCAGGAAATAGATATGAGTCACTTCCAGCAAGCAGTGAAGACAGTGCTTCCTTCCTGCCTGCGGAGCAGCCTGGGCAGGACGGACTTGTCTCCAGTCTCATGGGAGCAGATAGGAGGCCTGCAAGACGTCAAACTCAAACTCATACAGGTATGCTGTGAAACTCTCTGATATGGCCTGTTGAACCGCTGAGGTTTCAGAAATTAGAATTAATCAATAGACATTAAGACGGTGGCCTCTTGAACGCCAACAAGGAAATTATCTTTCTCTCTGGATCACTCAATTCAATTCAATAAAGCTTTATTGGCATGACATTTAAATGAAAAAACATAACACAACACAAACATAACACAAATAAATATGTACAAAAAAAGTATATATATACATATATATATACAGATTAATAACAGTCAATACATATACTTATTGTACAATACAAAGAAACATACACAATCAATGACCAATGTGACTATATGACTCATTCATTCCCTCTTTTTCATAAGAAACATTTTATTTCTCTGTGACATGCTGATGCTGATTTCTCTTTCTGTCTAGATGACTGCACCTCTGAGTGAGCAATAAGCATGTATGTGTTTAATACTTTGTGCTTAACTTCGATTCATTCATCAAGAGCATTGAGTGGCCAGTGAAGCACCCCGACGCCTTCATGCGCCTGGGCCTGAGTCGTCCGCGGGGGGTGCTGCTCTACGGACCCCCAGGTTGTGCCAAGACCACCCTGGTGAGGGCCGCCGCCGCCGCCTCCCACTGCTCCTTCCTGTCCGTCAGCGGGGCCGACCTCTACTCTCCCTATGTGGGCGACTCTGAGAGGGCTCTCGCACAGGTACCCATCAGTCTCATTAACACATCACCTCTCTGCATGCGGTCTGCATTTCACTGTCGGTTATTTACCTGTGTGTGTGTGTGTGTGTGTGTGTGTGTGAATAGCTGTTTCAGCAGGCGCGGGCTTGCACCCCTTGCATCCTGTTCCTTGATGAGATTGACACTTTGATTGGCTCACGGTGTGGCAGTCAGTCGCCTAACAGCGTGCAAACGCGCCTCCTTTCCGTGCTCCTGAATGAGCTGGACGGGGTGGGCTTTAAGACCTTGGAGAGACGAGGGACAGAGAGGGTTCTACAGGCAGAGGGGGTGGAGGAAAGTCCTACAAATCAACAGGTCATACTAATAAAAAACATTCTTCAATTATTATTTTTTTTTAAATCAAATGCAGATGTGATCATGAGGTTCATTGAGTGTCTTATTTTTATTTTTTTTACAGAAATTGGATTACCAAGAGGTTTGCAATAAAGACGTGATGATCATAGCAGCTACTAACCGACCAGACTCCCTGGACAGCGCCCTCCTAAGGCCTGGAAGACTAGACCAGATCATATATGTCCCTCCACCTGACCGAGAGGTGAGTGATCTCGTAGCATTTTCTCTTCTCTTTACCGATCACATTTTCTTTTTTTGGAGATGATTTCCGAAATCCTACCCTGTTGGTTTTAGAGAAGCACTCTTTCACTTTGCCATATTGCCTGTAGACATGTATTGATGTGAGGAGCCCAAACAACATGATTCATATATTTAATAATATATAATACTGTATAATAATGTGTGTGTCTGTAGGCTCGCCTTGCCATCCTGAGGGTGTGCACAGGAACAATGCCCATCGACGATGATGTGTATTTAGAGGAACTGGCTGCCAAGACAGAGCTTTACTCTGGAGCAGACCTGGAAAAACTATGCAAAGAGGTAGGTTGTTTTGCACCAAGAATGCTGCATCGCTTTTTATTCTATTCCCACTCCTACGATTTCTCATTTGAATCCTATATAATTTTTTAAGTACATTACTTTTAAAATGATTCCCTTATTCCGCAGGCCGCTCTATTGACTCTGCAAGATGAGGGAATGGGCGCATGTTCTATTAAACACACAAACTTCTTGAAGTCTCTGGATACAATGAGCCCCTCCCTCACAGCCCAACAGATCCACACATATCAGACACCGCTCTCGTGACGAATGACAGTTTTGATTGTATTTTATGTACTTCCTTGTTGGAATAAAGTCAAGTCATGTGTCCCTTGAAGCTGTCTCATTTGTCCTGCCATCTTAAAAATGTGTTTTCATGTAGAGACATGTTATGTGGAATTCACCCTGACCGTCACACTAGATGTGTAGGAACAATCAAATCACCATTTTGTCTACAACATTGAAATTATTATAACCTTAATCAAATAGAACATGACACATTTAACCAACAGGGACAGAAGAGGGCAGTATTAACTGAGAGAAAAATTGAACACGAGCCAAGTTCAATCACATTTAGTATCAGCCTCCACCATTGAATTACCAGACAGGAAGTTGTGTGTGTGTGTAGACGTGCCTGGACGCTCGTAGCGTCGTTAGTGTAGACTTCATCAGACAAGTGAGCTGCATTCAGAATCGTCAAGACACCCTGCAACAACAACAGGTGAGACCTGACGCAGCTACACACAGAACCAGCGCCTGCATTTTAATGGATGCTGACATAACATCAGATTATATCCTTGCAATGGACAACATAGTGAAATGTAATTTTGTTTAGGTTCTGAACACAAAAATGTCTGGAATCATCCAAATGTTGAGGAAGAGAAAGGAGGTTGGTTGTCTGCACAGTTTTAGTTAGGAGCTTGTACTATTTGATATGTATTACATGTAATGAGTCTGTGTATGTCAACACTGATGCTCATCGGCTCCTGTTGCTGTTCTAGCTGATTCCTCTGGTCAGCATAATGGCAGTTGCTGCCTTAGGTGCTCCAGCTGTTTCCTTATACTTCCTTCTCACCAAACCTGATGTCATGTGAGTTATTTTATTTGCTTTTAGACTGCCTTCTCTTTCATTTTGTAAATTGTAATTATTCACAATAAAGAAAATAAGAAATGTCACAATGTAATATATCAATATATCCAGTCTTCAACGCTTTTGGATAATATTGCTTTTATCCAAAAGCTTCTTTTCTTTTCTTTTTTTTAAGTTTAAACAAGACTAGCAACCCAGAACCATGGGAGCGGTTGGATCCATCAAAACCACAAAAGGTAAGTATAATGAATCAAAGGTAATTATTAATTGTAAACCCATCTCAATGTAATCTGCCAATTCATTACTGTATAAAACAAAACAAGCAACCAGCCAATCAAAAATGTGCTGAGTCACTCAGGCAGCTATCACTAGTTATAACTCGGCCAATGATGATGTCAGTGTTGATACACGCAAAGTCTGTGCTACATCTGCCATACACCTGCTCCTGTTATAAAATATTTGCCTGTTTGAGAATGTTGTAGCCATAGATTAACTACACCATGTTATTGACCTTGTTTTTATGCAGCTGCACACCATAAACCAGCAGTGGATGCCCATTGCAGAGCTGGAGTACATTAAGAGCCTCACCAAGTAGATTGTCTTCATTTTTCTTGTAATTTGTTATAAAATATAAATGTAACACAACAAAATTTAAATAATTGTCAGAAAAAAAGCAATTTTCTTTTCAATGACCAAGAATATATCTATGTTTGTAATGATGTGTTTCGTTTATGTATTATTATTTCTATTTACTGACATCAACAGTCAAATCTCTTTTGAACACTGCTTCTGCTGCTTCTATCAAACGGATTCCATGCATAGTAATAAATATTGTGGCGATCACGGCCATGATTGCCGCAAGGATTTATGGGACTGTTTGGTCTAATAGCGCCCTCCTGGTTCTTGTTTGCCTCGGAAAATGTGTGTATGTGTGATGATGGGATGGAGGGGGGGGGGGGGGGGGGGGGGGCGGCTGGAGCGACACCTGCACCGAGGCACTCCGCGGGGTATATGGTGTGTCTGTTCAAATAAAGGCAACTCCTGTAGTCGTGCGATTTTTGTGATATCGTTTCACGGCACAGGTTTTGTGATACACTGGTAACTAGGCTCACGTCTGGTTATTCCCTTGCCGCTCACTACAATATTGTGTGTTATGTTAGTATTGTGTTTTGTTAATATCTCCATAGGTTTTCTATACCACTGATTTAATTAAGAAAAAATGGTCCAGTCATCACCACGGCCAGATGCAAATAATCGAACCCCCCCAAAAATACATAAATACCTAAATCTATGATTTATTCTATGAAGTTGTCTTTAGCTGGGGTTAGCCACGGATCTACAGGTGGTCCATGCTGTAAACATTGTGTATTGAAGGGATCCCCGTTAGCTGAGAGCAGCTCTAGTTATTACTTCCAACTCGGGAGCGTAAGTGCACTTACTTGCCCACGAGGGGTTTGTGCTTGTTCATTTCCTTTCATTTATTACCAATAGAAAATCCTCTTACTGGCCTAATCTCCAATCTCAAAGTTGAACACAATAGTAATCTTGGAATCACCGTTTGACTTGAATGCTATCTGTTGATCAGTTTGAATACTGGGCGGAGGCAACCTTTTGGCCGTTTGTCTCTGCGTCATCCTCTTTCCTTATTCCTTTTTAATCACGTATAAATGTTGTCTAAATTCATATTAAAAGGTGCTGTAGGGGTGTTTGAGGGTTTAAAAGAGCAGAAGAGGGCAATATTTTGTCCCATCCCCTCTCTGCTTCTAAAATAAATCGCCTACACTTCCTCTAATCACATACCTATATTCCATGTATAAGCTACGATGGCATTATAGGCAGATACAAATTGTGCTTGAAAGTTGAAAAGCTTGATGAAAACTGACATTACATATTAATGAAGACTAGACTTTAGTCAGTAAGTAAATACTGTACATACTGTTGTGTAAGTACAACAACATGCGTTAACTACACCTAAGACTCCCTTTATTGCTACTAGTTCAAGGCAAGAGGTGTTTGAGGGTTTAAAAGAGCAGAAGAGGGCAATATTTTGTCCCATCCCCTCTCTGCTTCTAAAATAAATCGCCTACACTTCCTCTAATCACATACCTATATTCCATGTATAAGCTACGATGGCATTATAGGCAGATACAAATTGTGCTTGAAAGTTGAAAAGCTTGATGAAAACCGACATTACATATTAATGAAGACTAGACTTTAGTCAGTAAGTAAATACTGTACATACTGTTGTGTAAGTACAACAACATGCGTTAACTACACCTAAGACTCCCTTTATTGCTACTAGTTCAAGGCAAGGGCAGCCGTATAGTTTTGCTTCACGTTAAGGGTCATAAACCATTATTTCTGTTGAATGCAAGTGGAGAGGAGTGTCTTTTTCTGCAGAGCTCTTATGCCAAACCAAGCCACCTTGATTGTTTTTCCTTATCTCATAACTAGAATAAGGACATGCATCTCCTAAAGTAGAGCATTTAAAATGGTCCCCTTGTCAAAGCTTCAAAGATATCATATAAAAAAATGATGTCATGGTCGTGCATTTGTGCAATAGTCAAGTTTTTTTGTATGCATGTCTGTGAACTTCAGTTATACTGTTCTCTCTAGTGTTTAGAATAAAGAAACATCAACCATAAGTTTTTGTGCCATTTACAATCATTTATTTACGTTAGAGTTCATGGGTACTATAGAGAATTAAAAGAAATGTATTAGGCATGACTGAAAGGCTTTTACAAGAAGCAAATGTAACCGTACCATTTAAATGGGTTAAACAAACACAGGGAATGTGCAAAACAAAAGATCAATTGTGCGAAGAAGCAACCCCCGAAGAGGTTGTAAGAGCATGCGACCTAAAAACATTTAAGAGATGTTCCATCATTGATAAAACTTGGCAATTATTACAAATTAAAAACCCAGTGCTGTTTGACCCTGGTTGACACAAGAGCAATGAGGCGGAATCCAGAACCCTAAGAGGGCTCGTGTATACTGTCCCCCATGAAAATACTGCAGTGCAGTAGTACCAACCTGGTCTTATGATATACTGTACAAAGTGCATGACATTAATGTTAAAAATCCATGTGCAGTGCGACTGTACCCAGATTCAAAGTGTGCCACACTTTGATTGTCACTCAGAGCTGCCTGTTCTACACTGCCAAACATAGTTATGGGATAACATGGGTCAGTTTAATATTTGGCAAAGCTTGCATTAACAAAAGCCTGGAGGTTGTTGTGGGTCATTTCACAATATTGTATATTGTGGCATTAGTCATTGCTGTTGACACAACTTTAAAATAAAGAGTAAACTTAGTGTTGTCCATCAGTGAGATTACCTGTGAATCATGCTTGGTCAGATAAAACTTTAAAATACAAAACATACCAACCTCCCCCCTCCAGGCTGACTTGAACTGTAAAAAGCTGATGACATGTCAGTGACATCAGTTGCTGAGAATCAAACTGTTGCGTAGAAAAGGAAAATGGCTATCAAAGCCCTCCCCAGATGAGAGGCTTTACTCGTGATTTAAAGCGCCCCCTGCAGCTGCATCGCAGAACCACAACACTACCCTCTGGAAGGCCCCGCCCATTCGCTAAATACAAATATGCATCCAAGGGCTGCACATCCGACTGACTCTGCTTTGGCAAATGTGTTGTACCTTGTGACAGTCTTGTACCCAAGTCATGGCCAGTCATGGCCATTTGTTGTGTAGTCTCTGCCGTGTGGCTGCATGATATGTATTGTTTAATGTATCTATAATCTAAAAGTATGTGCGTGTGTGTGTTCAGGCACTGGAAGAGTGGCAGTGTGTGCAGTTGTGGGCCATTCTCTGTCTATGTGTCTGCACCTGTACTGTGCACCTGGAGACACTGTAGGTGTGGAGCATCAGATGACGCGCCTTGGCCTGCACGTCCTCCCACTTACTGGCACTGGAGGCCACTGGAAACACACACACACACACACACACACACACACACACGTAGAATAAATACTTGATAAATGATTTAAATGATTAAGCCATTATCATAATTAGATTTTGTTAATTTTCTGTCCATCGACTAATCATTGCAGCCCTAGATGATTGATTGAATGATTTAAAACCAATCCAAGGAATAACATGATCAAGTGAGAACACTTTTTCCAACATGGTCCCAGATGGAATCTAAACAGTATGGTAGCCAGGCAACCAATACCACACAGCAACAAAATATTTCTGTAATTATCTTGGTAATACAATGGTAACTTTTTTTTATCTAGTTGTTCTGTTATCATAATTTATCAGCAGTACGATATTCATTTAGCTACATGTTATAGTATGTGCAATCATTTGCGTCCAAAATAAATCAATATGCATCATAACCACGACGATGTCAAATCATGAATGCCATGGCAGCAGTATGATGGTGTGGGAGTGTGTGTGGATGGTGGCTGGTTTAAGCAGCCTCACCTGGCCCGAGTCAGACTGATTGGACTCTGGGGCTGCACACCTGTTGCACATTGAGCAATCAGTATGCACAGGTTAAGCCAGCCACCACCACACTCACTCAGGGAGAGCTCTCCTGCATGGACCACCAGCTGCATGCCTCATTCTACACAACCTTTACAATAAACCGGTTCAACATCACCACCCTGTGTCCATTCGTTTGGAGGAGCCCGAGGAAAGTCACCTAGGTGGAGTATGGAAGCCACCTAGGTGGCGTGTAGCATTGGACAATGCTACAGATGGTATCACTGACAATCACTCACATGTGACTGGGACAAAGGCATTCACTAATAGCAAGGAAAACAGATGGGCGGAATGTAACTGCCGCGTTGGCAAAATCCAGAGCCTTTGTTTGTGGAACCACTCATAGCATTTGTGTTCCTCCCTTCCATAGTACTACGGAGCTTAGCTGCCTATTCACAGCCACAGTGTGGCTACACTCAGTCGCTAGTGGGCTACACTCAAATCAACCCAAATTAAACAGCTCCTATGAATGCAGCGATTTGATTGGACTCACAGAGCTGGAGGTGCACCAGGGCAGCGGTCTTGTCTGATGTCAACGCCCAGACGTTCAGCTCATCCACAGACTGCACATCCTCCAGCTTCAACAGGTCCTCCCTGATCCGCTGGACGTCCAGGTGCCGTGGAGCCGCTGGGACACACAGCACAAACACTTTGGGGTTCTGGGCCACACATACACACCGCATGGGGACACATACCTGCTATGGTTATTCTCGCCGTAGGAGGCCAGAATATCACCCGGGTGTTGTGATGTCATGATAAAAGCTTAGTGGTCTAGTCTCGTCTCGGTTAAAGAGTTCATTATACTATTGGATATTAACGGTCTATGACAATGTATGTATGAAACCGTCAAACAACAGCATGTGTCAAAGTCAGACTGAGGACAATGTTAGGTAAAAGGAAACAGTGTTACCTTCCAGTACAATGAGGCCGGTGTCTCGTATGATGCGGATAGTTGTGAAGAGGACCAGGACAGAGAAGATGTAGGTACAGATCGGGTCGGCCAATTTATACTCTGGCTGTGAGGTGAAAAGGATGGACAGAGGAATTCTAAAATCAATAGAGATAAAAGGCTGCAATGCAGCAAAGAGATTTAATTTCCTCAACTTATTCGAGCAGACAACAATCTCCTACTGCTGCTATGATGATTATTCACCATTACCTTTACACAACAAAAATATAATTTGTCGCACCCAGTTCCAAAAAGGGAGAACATAACATCACACTGTTTTGCTCGCCGCAACAAGCTAATATCGACAACCCCAGTAACCATGGCAACCGGTATGAACAGCAGCACCTTGAAGCGGACGATGTAGGCGGCGATGAGCACGCCGACGCTCTGCACCAGGTCTCCCAGGGCGTGGATGAAGGCGGCCCTGACGGCCAGGCTGCCGTGGGGTTTGGGCTGGCCCCCTGACCCAGAGTGCTGGCCGGCTGGGGAGGCCACAGGGCCGTGGGAGTGACCGTGGCCGTGGGAGTGACCATGGCCGTGGAGGTGCCCGTTCTGGTTCAGTAAGAAGCCCATGCTAGGAAAAGAAAACATACAAATCAACAAAACAAGCTCTTTTATTGTTTGCACCCCCCCCCCGGATTGCCATCAAACAAACACTTGTCAGTGCTACAACTCAGTAACTCAGCCACATTCCGCTCAGTAAAGTCTGTACTTTGGACTGAAGACCCCAAAAATGCTGTGTACTCACAAATATAGCATATGTAGTAACACTGTGTGTGTGTGTGTTTCTTACATGAGGTTGACAGCGACTCCCACCGCTGCCGTGATGAGCATGACGTCTCCGTCTATGTTGAAGTCGGGCTGCATGGTTCTCTGCACGGCCTCGTACAGCAGAACTCCGGTCAGGATGTAGATCAGCAGCACACTGATGCCCGCCGACACCACCTCTGCAGTCACACAAAACAGCCAAAATCAGACACGCACCCCTTCATGCCTTTCAAATGGGGGCTCACTCGGAGTTAAGCTGTGGGTTGTTCGACAGGAAGGATACAAAAGAAGCAGCTAAATGTATTGTTAACCTTTAAAACAATGAGTTATCCGTCAAGGCATGGTCAGAAAATATCAACGGTTATGTTGTTTTTTTTGCAGGTCGGTTTAGTTAATGGACACTGTGATAGAAGTCTAGAATATCAAAGAGGTATTTTGTTTTTTGTAATGTCAGGATAAAGACATAGCCTCAAAGTCTTGGTATTGAAGGATTTGTTGAAGTGATTTCACTTCCTGAATCTGTTTTCTTGTTTGATGAGTAGACCGCACACTGCAGGTGACAGCTTGCAAAACGACAAGGCTCTTGAAACGTATGATACCGACAAACCACAGGGGAGGACAACCTCAGCTTGAGGACTAACTCAAGCTGAGGCTTTACTAGGGTAAAACAAACCTGTCTCACCACGGTCTAAACCCAGCTCATGTTCCGTTAGTGGGCGAACAATCCTTAAGAACACTTCTATAACCACATCTAAATCATGCTTTAACCTCTACAAAGCATCTGAAATGAGAGATGATGACCGTGGAACACTGCTGATCACACATTTCCTCTCTAAAACACGATCCATCTGCATCCCTGAGGCACACGTCTTATGTCGCTTCATCATTAAACACAGCAGCGAGGGGAGACACTGCTGAGGGGAAGCTGAAATAAAGAGACGTACCCAGACGATGCAGCCCAAACGTGAACCTGGCCGTCGGGGGCCTGGCTGACAGCCACAGGGCCAGCAAGGACACCAGGATGCCTATCAGGTCTGCCAGCATGTGCACTGCATCGGTCATTATGGCTAAGCTGTTAGCCACATATCCACCTGGAGATACACACACATTAATATATACATCAAACAATTACAATAGCCATTTTTTAATAATATAGAATACAACTATTCTGAATTAGTTCAACTAACTGCTCAAAGAGGATATATGGTGTTCATAAAGCTTTGAATAATGAATGAACAATAATAAGCATTTAAGAACTTATCTGACATGTATCCATTGGGACACACACACGGATGACATGTTTTAAGGAAGAAAGAATAATGCATTTGACATTGCCTGCACTGGTTATGTTTCCAATTGCCCATGATGGGTTTAAGTGGCTTTATTGAGTTGTCATACCCACAAATTCTCCTATCATGAAGAGCAAATACAGCACAGCTGCGATGCCGAGTTTCTTCATCACTCTCCTCTGTTTGATCCTTTCCTTCTTCTTGTTGCAGTTGTCACATGGGTCCATGTTCAACCCCGGACTGCCAAGGCTGGAAGAAGACCCTAAGAGGGAGTCATCATCATCTGCCACCATGGTGTGTACCGACACGCCGTTTGACATGGCCCCCGGTGAGTATTCCGACATGTCTCCCGCGACAACAACCTTTAGTTGGTTGAACTTTGGCCTGTCATCCTCATCCAGATCGTCCGTGAAGTCTAACGGCGCGGTGTCACTGAGGTTCCAGTCGTTGCGCTCCTTCCTGAAGACGGAGCGCACTTTGTTCATGAAGTTGACACCCGACATCTTTGTCTGCACGGAGGGGAATTCAATTGGTCGTCCTGAGCGTCCCTTGGGCCTTCACAGAGGTCACGAGAGTGAGTAATCATTCACATAGCTCTGTGGTGCGTGGGAACGTTTGCATTCCATTCAATGTTGATGAAACCTTGAAGAAACCGGACAAATTTGTATGTGAAAAGACCCAATATTAAAAGATCATCCACGCCTACGGCAAAACTTATGAGTTTCGATTCCTAAATGCCATTGACAACTGCCAGTGGAATTAAATGTTCCAAAACCACCATACGTTTAAAAGACTCAATACTGTACATCCAATCCACCCTGTCGTTACAATAAGCCAACGTTACGTTGCCTCAACGTAAAACATCCACATTTGTTAGCATTTGTAAACAAACGTCGACCGTCGGACCAGAGACTGCATGCAGGGTATGCGAAGTTGAAAAGTTCCAACAAGCTAACGCTAACAAGCTAACATAAAATATTTATTAACAGCCAAAACAAACAGCAGCGTTAGCATTTTTTGTATTAACATTTGGCAATTGAATGTGGCTAATAACATCACTTACAGTTTGAATGAACTTGCTTCGTAAACATTGGGTTGTTTAAAGACTATGCTGACTGTTGTCATGTCAGATACACATCGGAGCCATAGTAGATCGGAACTGAAGCCGGAAGTCACTAAGGTGCAGTCACGTGAGTGGAGGCCAGCAGTCATGTGAGTGGAGGCTAGCAGTCACATGATGTTATCTACCGCTAATGTCAATATTTAACAAGGTACGTAACCCAGGTTCCTAATTTCTTCCAACAATAAACTTGACATTCTACGATATGGGGAGATATTGCTAGTTGGGAATAAAGTTATTTACAAATAGCGGGGTTTTAAAGAAAAGTAGCGTAGCGTAACGTTATAGCAATTCTGTTAAACATGCTATGCACATTGTAATACAACTCGAGCAAGCTAATACTTCTTTTAATCTTCATTAACCTTGGTTTGGTGAACGACGACATGAATGCATTTTGCTTATCATTGTTAGTGTGATGTCATGAGTTGAGAGGAAGCTTTGAGAGGAGTCTTTGTTCCTCAATGCAGGTTTTACAAACCGCCAGGGTTAACAAGCATGGAGGATGAGGCGAGAGAAAATGACAGTCCTCCAACCCAGAGTGAACCTTCTTGTAACGGTATGACAGTAGGGTCTGCTGCCTGAATCCGTTTTTACAAGCATTTGCACACTTTCAAGTGATCCTGTTTTCAACTAAGGAGCCCATATAACTTCACACATTTACCATCATGTATGACTACAATACTGCTGGGATGGGTACAAGCGATTGATCTACCCACATTTCTACCAGATCTAAAGCAAACATCTCAAGATTTGCCACTTCTGAACGAACCTGTTGCCATGGAAGAGATGGTAATAATCAACAAAAAAGCTGTAGACAAACTCACAGAAGGACTACTATCCCACTACCTTCCTGATTTACAGAACTCCAAATTAGCTCTACAAGAGCTTACGTGAGTGTTTCCCTTGACACCAAAACAATGTTTTATTTGGAACCGATCAATCGGATTGTGTATTGCTGTAGAAATGTTAAACATGAAAAGGTCAGTGATGATAACAAGTTTATTGAAAACAACTATGGCGTAGTGGCGAATGATTATTTAAATGTTTTTACCAGTTGCCTTCATTGATTATATTTGCTGTTTATTAAATGAAACATTTATTACAGCATTATT
Organism: Lota lota; assembly: GCA_026745465.1. Taxonomy (NCBI): domain Eukaryota; kingdom Metazoa; phylum Chordata; class Actinopteri; order Gadiformes; family Lotidae; genus Lota; species Lota lota. The sequence goes on along the minus strand of JACYXH010000659.1, from coordinate 15,862,450 downwards.
GTTGTAATATTGATATAATTGTATGTTCTTAAACAGCTATAAATCGTCAAGTGTTCTATTCTTAACTTGGTTGTTTATTAACAGCCGTCTTGCAGTCAGGCTTCACATTTTCAACCACATTCCTGTAAACATTTTAGGAGCCTTATTAATTCAACAATATCTACAGTCTAACAATGGAGAAGCCACTTAATGCTGTTTTATTTTGTGTCGACCAGACAGAACCAAGTGGTCCTGCTAGACACACTGGATCAGGAAGTCACCAAGTTCAGAGAATGCAACAGTCTTCTAGACCTCAATTCACTGGTATGCCATCTTTGTTATTGTATGTATGTATGTATGTATGTATGTATGTATGTATGTATGTATGTATATATATACATATGTATGTATGTATATTAAATTCCTTCATTCCTTTTATATATTTAAAAGTTTTAGTTTGAATGAAAAGTGTAAATAAAGGGATCTATTTTTGGGTTGACTAGTTTACAGAGGCTAAGTTTTATCACACCAAGCTTGTGACCATACGGAAAGAGATGCTGATGCTCCATGAGAAGACCACCAAACTAAAGGTTTGTGTTGTTTTAGGACAAAATGTAATGGAAGTAATTTGACCCATAGTGATATTCAGCCATTAGTTAATTTGCAGTGCATGCATAGTAACCGAACGATCGGCACATTCCTTTGCTGAGTGTGTGTGAGGCTTGGGTGTTACTTTCACAGAAACGGGCGTTGAAGCTGCAGCAACAGAAGCAGAAGGAAGCCCTGGAAAAAGAGCAGCAACGCGAGAAGGAGCTGGAGAGGGAGAGACAGCTCATCGCCAAACCCGCTAGAAGAACATAGTATCACCGCCGCCGGTACACCAATGGTTGCATTACCTGTCTGGTTTTATTACCTGTCCGGTTGCAAACAACGCGCCAAACCAAAGACACAGACTGAATCCTAGAATGCTGGTTCATCTCACGATCTGTGTCCGATGACACGCAACCCTAAGTGTACTCCAACCCCAACAAGGCGTGGTTCAAATTACACAACAGACTGGCAGTCTTTTCCAGATAAATCACTGCAAATCCCCTTGAGAAATCACTGCAATCAACGTTGTTGTGTATATATAAATCTTTTGGTATGAGACAAAATGTTAAGTGTTTACTCAATTGTGCTTTTTGGGTCGACATGGCGTCCGTGTATTCTTGGTGTAAGTCCGTGTATTTTGGGTCAGGTAGGTCCATCTTGATTCTGGATGTTCCATTTTTGGTATAGTTTGGTATTTGGTTAAAATGTTGTCTTATACTGTAAATGTATAGCATGTCTTACAAATAGTTCCGCTGCACTGTTAAGCACTTAAGCTTACAACATGTTTCTACCAATTGTATTAAAATCAAAACATATCAGTAATGCTCGAGTGTATTACTAGGATATTTATTTAACATGTTTTAGTGCCACAACTCTTTATGAAGGGTGTTTGTGCCTACCATAGAAAAACATTTGCTGTACACTTATGTCTTATACATTTATGTAAAACAATAATAATACATACTTACAAATGTACTGATTAATAAATTGTTTTACGGTTTTGTTTATACCTGCATTCTTTATTTGTTAGGTAAGAGATTGCTTTTGTGTGTGCGAGGAAAGAGAGGGGGCAATTGATTAATCATACACATTTTGTGATAACTGACTTGATATCATCCAGCAGATGTCAGCAGAGTGTTGTCAAAATGTGTCGGCCATAGGCTAGTCTCGGAGAACCAGCCTTTCCTGGTGACGTAGTGCAACATAATGAACGGTGGAGGCTGACACCAGCCATAGACCGTTGAAAGGTTAGATAATAAATAAATAAAAAATACATTACCCCAAACCAACCCCACACACACTACAACAACAACCGATTGTTTGATTATCTGCATTATATTGTTCTGTCTTTTGCACACCATTTTATTTATTTATTTATTTATTTTTGCAATACCACTGTGGCTGGTACCACTACCACTTGAACACTTGTTTTGATGTTGCTACTTATTATTTATTATTACTTACTTTGTGACTGTTGAGGATCCAAGCCTACGACTTTTACTCTTGCGTACTTGTAAGATGTAATAAAAGCAACTCTGATTCTGATTCTGTTTATATATTCCACACTTTTAATAGTTTTTGCAATTTGACAGCACAACTTTGTGTCCTGCTTCTAATGCGCCGAACCACAGAGTGTCTGATGTGAACATTGGTGGGTAATTGATCTGGGCAAAAGTTGACCTCTCATAGTCTGATCAGTCATCAATTAGTAATCAGATGTTTATTGTTTTTATGCAGACATAAATTCTTAAATTACATTTAAACTAATAGCATTTAATCAGTGCATTCGCAGATGTTTTGATGACGCAAGACAAAGTTAAACCCGTACTATTTCAAGGCCCCAATTTGGCTGTCTCACCACCTACGATTCACATAAAACTATATTTTTACCAGCCGGAAACTTGTGCAAAACCACCAGTCCCCATCTTTGCCCCTCTGCCCACTCTTTTAGAATGGAAATAACACTGGCTCTGTTGCCAAGAAAGGGCGTGAACCCAAATTAAAGATTAATATTGTTACCAGTCTTAATAAATATTGTTGTTGTTGTTGTTGTTGTTTTATGAGCAGAGACAACATCTCATATTCTTCCCTGGTTCTCAGTATTGGTGTTTGGTTTTGGGTTTCTCCTAGCATTTCACCTATAGAAACACAATAGACCAAAATTGAACTATGCCGGCCTATTGTTGCAACACTGGATCATGTGGGTTTGTGTTATTCTAGACAGAAGTAGGTGCGTTTTGAGTGAATAGGACCCTTTGACTCCCCGAGGCTGAGGGGGTGGATGGAGTGCAGGGCCAGACAACCTCAGTGAGGCAGCGGTTGCTCTAAGGTTGGGCCCTGCTCCTCTCTGCAGCCTGGCTTTTGGTCGCGTCTGCTTTTAGAAACTTGGCCGTCGACAGGAAAAAAAAACAAAGCCCTCGTCGCCAAAACCGCGAGTGAGTCGCTAGCAGCCACTACGGCATATGGTGTCGTAGTGGGCAGTCTCACTGACTTGGTAAACACTGAATCATTTGGCTGCTGAGTAGGAGGTGGCGGCCTATGCCAGACTAGCAGGGCCGGTGCCCCTCCTAGGCTCACCATAACAGGATATGGTCCACTGACCCATGTTGCTAATATGATGGTTATAATTCCTCAGGGTTGTCTTGTTTTGATTTTTTTTTACCGTTTGTCCGTCTGGCCGTGGGTACTATTCCATGCACCATACAGACCAGAAGTCTTGGAAAACATATCTCTGTGTGGGTGGGTGTATAGGCCAAAGTGGGTTTATATGAGCAAACGTTCCCTTTTGGTTAGCCTCTTATATAACTCTTCATACGCAAGCAGGGATAGGCATGGAAAACACAACAATTAGGCCATCCTGACTCAACGGATGCTACCGAGTGGGTCTGTAAACATAATATTTACAGTCACAACAACAGGTTGGGATGTTACGAGTCCCTCACCCGAGTCGTCTTTGCGTTGCCATGGAGAGCATCATGCGGGGCCAATCAAACATAAACATATATCAGCACTCGTACCAAACGTTTATATAAACATACAATAAACCAAGACTTTCAAGGTGACAATATTTCTTTATCATTGTGTATGGATGAAACTTATATATATATATATTTTTGGTTTTCACATTCCTCTCGAGTGAGCGCCCACTGTGAGGGAACAAATATGCTTTCTTAGTCACGATACATACAGTATTGTGGTGGCGCTGCCACAGTATATAGGGGTTAGACAAAGACTTGTACTTTCTCCCAAGTTCAAGCTTCAGCATAAACACAGACATGTCTTGGTATACCACAGTAGGTAGACTACAGCCCCCCCCCCCCCCCCCCCCCCCCCCCCCCAAAAAAAGCTGTTGGGCAAGGCCCCAACATAGTTTGACACCAAATAAAAATAAAAACACATTAGGAACACAGCATTTTACAGGGTAAATGTTGGGTTTTAATTGCTTCTTCACAAGCTGCAGTAAATTAGCAAAAATAGAAGCGAGTGCGTCCTAGCTAGGCAAATGGGCTTTGAAGAGCAACATAATTGTGGTTGGGAAGGGGGGGTAAGGATGATTTCTAAACTAGTTTCTCCCTGTTTTCTTCAGCCCTGTATACGGGAGTGTGGACAGTAATGAAATGAGAGAGGGATCATAGTAAAACTGAGAATAACAAAATAATTTAGTGTGTGCATGTGATGAGATATATACAGACCCACAGCCATCAACATTGCCATGGGCTGGCGAGCAGAAGTTTATATAACATATAACAGGTGTTCCAACGCTCACACACTGAGTGAGCTGGTAGAGTTGAGGTGAGGAGAATCTAAACGTGAACGATGCAGAGGTCTGGAGGAAGGATTTACTGTGTTGTTGACACAAACGAAGTTGACACACTCCGTTTGTGTCTGACCACAGAAGACTGGCTGCTGTTCTTCCTGCCCTGCATCCACCCTGGAGAGGTGATCGAGAGGGAGACACAGAGAGAGAGAGAGAGAGAGAGTGGGAGACAGAGAGAGAGCAAGTATACTTAAAGACACAGACTTGCACACACGTGCCCTTACACCTACACAGACACCCACACGTACAAATACACACAACATCGAGTTAAAGACGCACACACATGCACACTTCTGCACTCACACACAAGATACAGCAGGATCCAGTATTTCCTCCTTATAATTCTGAGTCTGGTGGTAAGCGTGGTTTAGATAACTGCAGCTTTGTGAAAACAGTAAACAGCATCTATCACCAGCTTTCTACAAGGTTGATTTTAAATTGGACGGCTGCATCCATCAAAGATACGCTGCTAGTTAGCTTCCACATAGCCCTCTATCGGCCATGAGAACAAGTTTAGACACTGTTTACTTATTTAAGAAACCAAGCTTAGCATTTCCTTTTGCATTGTATGTAAGCAGGGTAAGATTCACTATCTATGGCTTTATGTACTTTTGTGTTGTTGACAGTACAAAAAAAAAACTGCAGTATAAAGATGGGTGCTCAGTCTGTCCCATAGCCGATCCAACTGTCCATCTCTATTATTTGGCAATATGGATTACCATATAGGCTTGCCACTTATTTTCAGCCAATCATTTTCAAGCTTCATTTCAAATTTCCAAACTTTGAGCACAAATTGTGCCCTGCTTTTTATTGTTTTTAGATGTGTGTGTGTGTGTGTGTGTGTGTGTAATAAAGAGGCCGGGATGGGGTGTGGGGGGGGGGGGGGGGGGGGGGGGGGGGGCTGGTTGACAAATGTACACGAGAAAGTACAGTACAGTTGCATAACCACTTATCTCCTACCTCCATGCCCAAATAGACTGGATATGGCCGGTATGATATAAAGTACTATGTAGTTGAAACTCTTCATTTAATGACTTGTACCCGACTTGTAAATCAATTGAAGACATAATGATGGCAAAGAACTCTGTAGATAGCTTAGTGGAGTTAGGGGTCATCACAAGGAGAACTTAATGGGCCTCTATTCTTCCCAGTTCACTTGCACAAAAAGTTGTTTTGTTGGGACACACATGACTGTAAATCCTCACGGTAGAGGGTATCCAAAACCCCAACTATGACTCTAATCTAATCCATTTTTATTGGAAGAGACTAAAAATACAGCGAATTAGTATCAATAAATAACAAATGGATACTTACAGTATTAGTGGACAGAATATGTGGGCAGATGCACTTAAAATACACTTTAGGAACACATGCATGCACGCATACACAAGCACACACACACACACACACACACACACATGTACGCACACACACACATACAGGCACACATACGCAAGCGCTCACACATACACACACAAACACACATGTTCTAGCTTCATATTAATCTGACAACCATGAGGCCTCCGATTATTATTGGGTAATGAGTGACAAGGGTACGTGGTACTCTGTCTCAGAAAGATAAGCTGGTATAAGGCAGGGTGGGAACCAGTATTTGTATAACGTTATATTTGCGAAACAAATTCATTCTATATTGGGATGCAACATTGTGCTGTTAAATAAAATAACATCTCTGTCTGATCCATTTAAATGCATAACTTGTCTGTCATATTCTGTAATTTATGGACTTGTCAACCTATGCAATGTGTTTCACTGGAAATGATACTGTGTCTTAACCCTGGCATTAGAAGTTTTTGTGGTTGTGAAGTGGTGGAGAGGTCAGTGGCGTGAGTGGTCTTGACACTATAGACACTAGTCGTGGTAATGTGTGGGTTATTCCGTCAGTCAAGGGTTGTGAGTTATCCTGGATACAAGCGTCATGCATCACAAGAGCCGCATTGTTCCAAGTGAATTTAAGACAGGCACTTGGTTCCTCAACACACGTGTTCGTGACAGTAATGGTTAACGTTGCTCATAGGGAAATATACAAAGTATTACGTAACATGTTTAGAAAATAGATATATACGTATATTTGATACTTTGCATTTGAAGTTATGGAGCGTAGACAAAGTCAGTATTTTTTGAAATTGAATAGAACTGGAATAAACCTTTTATTGACTATGTTATTGCAGGTCAATTCTACTACACGCTAACTGCAAGGTTTTGGTAATCACCCCTTGAAAGAACTTAAGTAGGGACCTGAATGCAAGAACTCTTAAACAAGCAGGCGGTGATCAGTATTTGTTCCGTAGTGAGTCGTAACCTACTTCCAGAGGAAGTGTTCTCTAATGTTACACAAAACACATACAGTAAGAGCAGTGGAATTTTGTCTGCCTCCTCTTTGGTTAAGTGACACCTAAATGTTAACTATATAGTATGTTAACTATATTTACACTGACTTTCTAGCTCAGTCTTCAGTTCCAGTTGAAGAAAAGTGCTCACATACACATACATTGTTATCGCACACTGCAGATTGTGCATTAGCTAACTTTTGCAGGTAAGAGCCTTTTTACACAAGCTGCAATAAGGCATTGCAACCCTTTTTGCATTTTATGAATGCACACTAGTTATGTTTATATTTAATTTCCTTATGAATCCATACTGTATGCTTAACAATGCAATATGCCACTGGTTATGCTTTGTGTGCATTCATTGACAGTCCAAACTCATTAGCTTTAGACGGTTAGACAAGTAAATCTACAAATTAATTTTTTACAGAATTCGTTTTACAACTGCATTTGAATCAAGAGGCACATATCAGACAATCAGCTGAGTTTATTGCACAGGCCTTGTGATCTCGCAGCAGTATCACTCAAAGCAACTGCCACTAGCTGATTGTAAATGTCTGATACTGCCTCATTTGAAGTAACTATAGTTGATCGGTGGTAAAAGAGTGGGGCTTATTTACACAGACATAATGTAATTGGTAGGCATGGGAATAGGGCAGACTCCCTCGGGGACTAGTTGTTTACAAAGCAACCTGGTTCTGGTTTTAACTTAAGAGCTAATGTGGTGATGCAAAGTCAGGCCCAAGGAGACATTTTTATAGATTGGTCATTTATTCAAGTGAATAACCAAGTGCAAGCATCCTCAGAACATTTCTGTATAAACTTCTGATGTTAAAACAAAATAAATATTGTTGTTACGTTAAAAAAAAAATCATGCCAGCATTAAATTCCATCAGGTTAGTAAATAAGTTATGTTTAGAATTGTCCTTACAGCCTACTAAATTAGCCACAGGGTAGAAAAAGTTAGGCAAAGTAAGATGGTGGTGCCGCAGGCTGACCGGATGCCCTTCTTGGCCGATCATATGACCTGCAAAAAAGAACAAAGATAATCTGTAAGTGTCAAATATAAAAACGCATGGCAATAGAACACAACACCTCTAAAATAAACACGCCTGCACCTTTGTTGCTTGCTGGTTCTGGATGTTGTTCAGAATGTCTCCGTAGACAAAGTTGTAAAGGTGCTCCTTGGATCTTCTGCCATCTAGCTGCACTGTAAAGAAAATACAAATAAGATTAACATCTACAGAGAATACAATTGAGATGTATACAACTAGAGAATACATTTGGCATGGTCAAAAGATAAGCATACGGATAATGCAATCGGAAGGGAGGTACACCAGTGTATTGGGATGGCCACACACACACACAAACCTCTTACCGACATCAACTCCTGTCTCCTCCATGATGTTCTTGTGTTTGATGTACATGGGCCAGACATGGCCGTCGAAAAGGTCGGGTGGATCCGGCCACGGATAGTTCCTTGAGCTGACCAGACAAGATACTCCCATTAGCCATCAAAAAACAAACTATACCCACTCACCAACACAGACTTATATGACACTTACCTCCTCCTCTTTTTGCATTCTTCGTATGGAATGGTGATAAAATAGCGTTGGTTCAGTACGTCGATCAATGGTCTGCAGGAGAACATAGAAAGAGCCATTCAGACAGCCATTCCCCCCAAGCCACCACTGCAGGAGACATGTTGCACACCTGATATAATATAGTTCTCACCCATAGGTGTAAAGCAGAAAGCCCTCCACGATGAGGAAGTGAGTTTTCTCCTCCTTTCGGTCAGACTCTGGGAGTATCTCCGTGTCCAGGCGGTTGTTGACGCCGTGCGACTTCTCAAACTTCACTGGGTTATCCAGCCATGCGTAGATGGTACTCATCATGGCGTCCATGTCCAAAGAAGTAATGACTATGGTATAGCGAACCATTGCAGCAAAGAGGGATGCGAGAGGGGGGGGGGGGAAAACAAGGAACACAAGGTGTAAGGGACTGAGGCAAACTGGTCTGATGTGCTTATGAAAAGTGTGTTTCGCCAACACACAAAACCCTTCCATAAAAACCCAGGCTTACCATCGTACTGCTTAAAGCCATCTTCACCAACTTCAATCTGATCTTGGGGCTGAAACATACACGATAAGATGTACCCAGGTACATTCTAGGTCCACTAGAACTACAATCTGCCACAAGGAGGGCTCTACTAAAAATGGGGCTTGCATCAACATCAAGGCTGATGGTGACTAACACTTATACTGTCTGAATAGCATTGGTAAGTCTAGAAATATCAATAGACATGCGAAACTCACCTTGAAGAAGTCATCCTGGTGTACAACGCAGCAGTTAGGGAGGTTCTTGATTAATTTGTCGGTGAGAGTGGTTTTCCCTCCGTTGGTAACCCTGTAAAAGCAATGGTAAATATACATTTTTATTAAACACCATAACGCAACGGACAACAATGCATTTAGCAACAATGGTCGGCCATGTCAGTCCGCCCATCTGCTCTATAGCTAGTCAGATATATCATATTCCGACCATAAAGTATTTTCCTGTCAACTCAGGCCCCCCAAATAAAGGGGTTGATTTCCAGGTGGCAAGAGGAAATGCATACAAAAATAGCTTTTGGTGGTATATAACACATTTTAAAAGGGTAATACGATCGATTTGGCCACGCGATGTACCACGTGCTAAGGCCTCCTATGTTATCCCATTCAACAGACTTACCCGCCAATGCCGATTACGAAATTCATATTTGGATCGTGCAAGGTCTGAAGGTCGCTGAAACGGCCGATGAACTCAGTTCGGGACACAATGATCAGACGGAAGAAAGCTTAAAAAGAGAAGGTTACAGGAAACGTCAACTACTTAATTCCTCCATTGTAGAGTTGGGTAAAAGCTGAGCGATGTCACTTCGTTGCCGTCTTCCACCAAGAGAGAACGATGAGACCGCCTTCCTGCAACACATACCCTATGGTGTGCGACCATTGGCTATATATTCACTTCTGGAGTGCGGCAACAAAAAACAAGAAGCCAATCACTGAGCCTTATTTTCAGAACCCAACCCTGTTTCACCATGGATGTATAATAAGACTGTTTCACCGACACATTTTTTCACGTACTTAAAAAAACCACACATAATTGGTGAAATTGTTTCTTTGAATCAGATGTTTATGTTGTTGTCTTTTCCGAACAATCTCGACATGGCCCATAGCTTTACTTTATTCTAACCGTAAGATAGAGCGGTTTAAGGTATAGTATGATAAACAGACACTTGGATTCTATTGAGTTTATTATTGCATAGGCTATTCTATTATTATACATTGAGATAAATACCAATTCAGAGCCGGAATTTGATATATTATTCCCCCCTAGTTCATAGTTCCCCCTTTTCATATTTTTGCTCTGTAGTAGCCTGCTCATCAGCAGTATCAAGGATTTTTGAATGATACCTAGAAAAGATAAAGCCTTGCTTTCATTCCAAGTAAACAACACACCTGAGGGATGTCATCCAAATGTTATTAGACAGCCAGTCTTTTACTTTAAACTGTACAAACCAATGCCATACGGTTGCAAGGTTATTCCAAAAGATCCCTTAGAGTGCACTTTAGTCCTCCATCAATAACCTCGGTCATATTTAGGAGGATACATCTATTTGTGGCTGGATTCATTGCATAGTTCTTGCCATTCAGGAGAAAGGTGTTTATCTTACCACGTCACCAATTTTTTTCAATATTATAATATGTTCTTTTTCCAAGTCATTCCACTTCCAGCATTGTTGAATCACTTTCCACTTCACCACCATGTTATTTTCTAGAGTACAGTTGTATTCTAATGTTTCATAAATGCTTCATTAAGCATATCATGGACGCTGCATTGTGTCATTCATCCATGATTCTGCTCCGGGATGAAAACCTTTTCTCTTCATCACTGCGCGATGAGTTTCCACAAAGGGATTTTATAAGTCTGTGCCGGTGATGAACACAAAATAATGTCTTGCATTTCGAAATGAATTTGGGATAGGACCTAAAAAAACATTTGTTGGACTTAATGTTGAAATTTACAGCATGTTTCTCAAGTCATGAATGGTATAATATAATAAAAAATAAATAAACTATAACCTTTATTATTATTATTATTATTATTATTAATACTAATAATACATTTCTTCTTCTTCTTCATGATATTATTATTATTATTATTATTATTATTATTATTATTATTATTATTATCAATAATAATAATTACTATTAGGGTATTATTATAGTTTGATTAAGAAAATCCGTCCACCAGATGTCACACACAGCGGACACAAAGTAACAAGTCTAAACTAATACATGCACTCATTTAGGAGAAGTTCTTTTGTTTGAATTTTTATTTTTAGCTCTAAAAAAACGTATTGACGTCCGGACCTCGGTGACCCCATAGCTGGCTACGATCAGGAATGTGACACTGCTGCGCGTTTACTCGTTTCAGCCGCCGCTCTTGAAAACTGCTCTTTTCAGCCGCCGTTTATATTTCTCTGCGCCTTTATCGGCGTAATCACTCGTTTTTAGAGCCAGACCCGAGTGAACGGATCCTTGTGGTGGGCATAGCAGATCCAGTCAGGCAGGCATCAACGACGTGGAATGTACAACAGTTAATAGTAGTGTACGTTTGATCATTTGATTTTGATCATTCACCTCACTTTTGGAATGAATCTTGTAGCTACTGACACCTGCTGGTACAGATTATATATTAGGCCCACCGTGAAGGCCTATTGTATGTTAGTAACACGCACGCACACACACATTGCTACAGACACATACTTTGCTACAGAATTCCACGCACTAAGTTAACATATGGTTTTATCCAGTGCCTTTCACATCAAGAAATAAGTATTTGGTTGGTAACATTAGTTGTCAACGTATTTTCTTATAACATTTAGTTGTTCTTTATTGCTGTGTAGGAGCAGTCAACGGAGCGGTACAACATATTGCATGTGCTTCAAAAGTTCCCATGTGACATTAAGTGTTGGATTGCTGCACTGTGCAACATCACTGACCAACACTTTGTTTTTTGTTTTTTTACATAAATATGGCATAACTTCTACCATGGCTTTAGTTAAACAAAGTACAAGAAATGCAGTATAGTTAGATGACTGTAATGCCATCATCTATTCATCCAGACCTATCTTCAGTCTACGATCCAGACAGAAAAGTCAAGCAGGGAATATACAGATTGCTGTCATTGGGAAACTACATGTAACTATACTGCCATCTTCTGGCTGAAAAGCATCTAAAACGCAATATATTGGGTTGTTCCCTGTTGGTAAATCCATTCCAATCCTTTATGGGAATAAAATCCATCCAACAATACCTGGATTATTATAGGGTGTAGTACATTGGAGTAAATTCTGGAATATTGATTTGTTAAAATTACAACTAAAACGAGGTAAAAATAACGGTAACATACACATTGTCTTTATGTAAAACCTTCTCTGAATTAAAAAAAAGCACTCTGGGGCTAATGACGTTGTGTACAATAATGTAGTGACTCACAATACAGTGTCAATACAGTGATAATGGATTTTCTGATAGGCTTGACTCTATCTGAGGTATCCTCATCTCTGATAGGAGACAATTGTGATAGTTATGATACTCGTATCATAGGTTGGAGTGCACTGTGAATCTGGCGTGACATATCTGCCACCAAAAACGAGTGCTTTTCTACACGTTGTGTTTAATCTGCAGACTTGAAGCAGTAAACGCCATGCTTGTATTGAGGAGGGGGAAATCCGAAGCTTCTCACTCCGGGCTCAGAGGAACCACAGTTCTTCCGGGGCGTTATTATGGGATAGCGGAGGCTGCCGTCCGACAGCCAGCCGGCGTCGCAGCGGTCCAGACCGGTGAACTTCCAGGCAGCGTAGAGCTGACCCACCGTGGCTATCTGGGCTCCGTCATCTCGACACGCCTCTTGAGCCTCCGTCATGTTCAGCTTGTCTGGGTGCGGGAGGTAGTACACTTCCCCTGAGGAACCACAAGACTTACGATTAGATTAGACACACACAGGAGTCCTTTTGTTGTCCAGCCCTCCATTCATTTTCATGACCTGATTATTCGTGAATACCTGAACCACGTGACCTGAACATCCTTGAACACATGGGCGGGAATTCAGGGTGTCTTAGCTGGTTGGACATAAAGATTGTAAGCAGTGATGGACAAAAACAACTGTAGTGTGTTGGGTCCTACATGGACCACATGCAGCGTCCTCAGAGACAGGGCCCGAGATGGTGAAGCGCTAACCCCCTGCCCCACAGGGCAGACCAGTTGCCGTCCAGCAAGTCTCTCACCCCGTTACCCAACTGTTTATCCAAATGTACAGTAGGGGATTCACTTTAAATGTATAATGTGCAAAATGACTATAGGTCTGTCTGCAAAGTGACATGTCTTATGCTTTGTGATGGGTCATCAGCAAGAGAAAGATAGTGTTTCCCCTACCCATCCAAAACAATCCTGTCAATCTATATCCTTTATCGAATATGAATCGATATTACAGTAATATCGATTCATATTCGATGACCTGAATGTATTTTTGTCAACATGGTTTCAGAACGAAGTTTATAGCTCCTTTGGATAGACCAGTTGTCGTGGGAACATGTATCCTTATAATAATATTACAAATGATATAAGCTTCTTCTATCTCTCCCCTCTTCTCTCTAATTGTAAGGTGTTATGCTAGTTAGCATTTGTATCGCACTGTTGCCAGGAAGTCTGACACATGTCAACACCCTCCATTCTTTATTGTGTAAATGCCTTGAGTGTTTTTTCCTTTTTTAGTCATGTCTGCCTTTCCCCAATAGAGTATCAGCCAGCCATGACCAACCCAAAACAGTCTTCACGACAGTCCCTCAACTCTATTTTTGTTTTGTTAGTATCAGAACTAAACTTCATGTCTTCCCTAGAAGAACCATGTGCACCCATTTCTTCTGTGAACATGCTTGGTACATATTGCCAGTGTGTCTTCCCATGATCATGCACCATTAAAACCAAGTACTTTGCCTTTGAAAGCCATTCACAGCAAAAAGCCCCTGGAAGTGACTTGAGCTCCAACCATCTCACCATGGAGGGAGGAGGAGAAGCAGAAGACATCGTAGCGGTGTTTGTGGGGGTGCCGCCTGCCGTAGTTGCGGACCCCCGGGGCCAGTCTGTGCCCGCCGCAGGGCACCCTGGGCTGGGTAATTGGGTACTGGACCGTCCCGTCTGCCAGCCAGCCCGCGTTGCACCAGTTAAGGCCTTCCTTCCAGGACTGGAGAAGCTGGTCGAAGGTGGCCAAGGTGGAGTCCTGTTCCTTACAGACCTGGTGGGCCCCTTGGAAATTGAGGTGGTAGCGCCCGCGAGGCGGCTGATAGGGAAACACCACACCTGGGCGGTAGAGAACAAGTGGTTATTACGGGGACATTGGTCACATCATCTGCACGATTTAAACACTATAATCACTAGAAGACACATGTATATGATGAAAACAGCATGAGTAGTAATTATCATCATTTGGGTCCATACTGAGAATATCTGGGAGAAAACAGACTCTTAAGCGGTTTCAGAATTGGAAACGGATGATTGTGAATGATTTTGGTTCGTTGGGCACTGCTGGAGGCAGAGGGGAGGCTGTTGTGCAAGAAACACCCACAGACTGTGGTGTTGCAAACGTAGCACTTATCTAATATAAAAAAGCGATTTTATGGTTAAAATATATGGTTAACGTATACTAAACATAGCTGTCATATGTATTATTGTGCAATTTGGAGTACGCTTTCTTTTTTTGTATTTGTTCTCGTAGTTGTGTGTCTGTGGCGTGAATTCGTTAACGTCGAGATTTAGTGCACTGCCTTAAAAGGATAAATGAAACACTGAGAGCCACACAGACCAGAAGATGTGTCCATTATTCAAGCTGGTGATACAGTCAAGTGGTCAGGGACAGGGGTTGTTCGGATCGTGAAGTGCTCCATTAAGATGGCTGACAAACTGCCCCCCTTAGAAATGTCAAGCTTAAATGGCCACTGCTGAGGACATACGTACTAGTAGTCCCAGCTCAGTAGTGTGAAAGTACAGGGCTGGACCCACCTCGCAACTCCACATCAACCACAGCACTCCTGTCCTCCAGCCCGTCCACCACCTCACAACGGTAGCGGCCCGATTCATTCAGCTGGAGCCCGCTCATCACCAGGGCAGCGTCTCCCGGGAAGTCCTGTCTGAGGTGCACCCTGCCCCTGGTGGACAGACAGAGGGATGCAAAAACCGCTCAGACACAAAGGTACACTGAAGTGTTGTGTAAAAAGGTTTTGGCTCAAAGCTTATTTTTTTTATCAATTATCTTCAATTTGGGTGAGCAAGCCGTCCACCAGGGCCCTTCGCACGTGTTCAACAGATCACGAACAACTGAAATTTTTCTCTGCATGCTGTATCTAGTAATTAGGCTATTTTTTGTTACTGTTTTGCCGGGATTGAGGAAGTTGAAATCCCCACATGCATACAACCAACAGAATCAATATGACCCCCCCCCCCCCCCCCCCCCCCCCACACACACACACACACACACATGCACACACACCCAATAGAGAACATAAAACCTGCTGACGATCGTCAACAGCAACTAATAACCTGAAGTGACCGAAGCTCCGGCTGCGCGGCCCGATAGCCACCAGCACGTCCTCCTCCTCCTGGCCCCCAGTGGCAGGCAGCCAGGACCACTTGACCCGGACCCTCCGTGGGGCGCTGAGCTCAGGGTCATACCAGAATCTACAAGGCAGAGTGGCATTTCCTCCGCGCACAGGAAGCACAGCCTGCTGATCAGTGTCCACGTACAGCTTCACACTACTGAAATTGACTGTTGGGGCATAGGAGGCAAAATGCACAGCGTCGGGTTATAAACACAGTGTTAAACAACCACCTGTATTATTTGATGTTGAATTATGAGTGGACAACTAATATGGATACTAGTTGTCATTTGGACATTTATGCTTGCAATCATCGTTTGGTAAGTAACTGCAGGGGTGAGTGCATACTTTCTCCATGGCCATTTCCATTAAGGAAGTCTTGGTAGAAGTAGTTGGGATCACTGGGACCAGGTTCACCCAAGCATGAGAGAAGTAGATGTCCGATGATCAGCTGGAGACCAGTGTAATGCCAATGCATTCTGAAGGCTGGGGAATTATTCTCAAAAGTGTTTCCTTGGGTGCCTTGCACAATCCTTGGCTCTGTGGCAAGATTAGTTTGTATGTCGAAAAAAGGAACAACGGAGACTAAAATAAGAAAAAAAGGAACAACGGAGACTATAGTCAACTTTGGTTAATATGTTGATTTTAAAACGTGACACAACTCACTTGTAATGTGACTCAATTAACGTTCATCGTATGGTACCAACAAAGTACCAGCAGATGGCAGCGTTACATTGCACTGAGTTTTATTCTGTTTGAGAGCGTTTCAAGAATCTTAATATTTATTTTTCAGATTTTGTTTTCCAAAGAATTAAAAGTAAAGTATATGAATTTGAACAAATTAACTATGTCAACGTTAGGAAATGCCGAACAATTTTAACTTTCCCCATTATGTTTTCGGATCACAGGTCTGCACTTCTATCTGATTTGAGATCCTGTTTCAGGTTGTTACTTTTTACTGTATGATATGCTTTGCTATTGCCATTTTCACAAGATAGAGCAAGTTTAGACAATTAAAACAATCTAAACAACCTAAGAACGATTCGCTATACAATACATGAAGTATGAAGGATATTTTAAATAAAATGTGCAAAATCAACGACAATAGAGTGTATAACATTCTGATGCACACAGCAATTGCTGTTATTTTATTTTCTTACCACTATTATCGATCCAATGGTTTCGAAGAATTTAAATAGGCGTCAGGAAATGGTTGAACGCAAAAAAATTATGCAAAGAACGAACGCAAGGAGATGTGGGACTACACGCCAGAAATCAGCAGAACAAACTGACAAGACCAATGTCCCGCAAGTCAAGATGACGCAAATCCTCCAATTCGCACGGCAGTCAGGGTTGGATTATGCACTTCTCTCTTGGTGAGGTAAATACATTGGAAAGCACATGTTAAAAAAATATTTATAAAAAGTATATAATATACATAAAAAATAGCATCCAAATGTTGGTGAAGTAAGGAACTTGGTTAATTAAGTCTAGTCAAGTCAATTGTATTACTATAGCCCTAAATCACAGTTTCAGTCTCAAAGGGCTTGCAGTCCATATATTTATGACACCCCCTAACCCAAGCCCCCAATTGCCCCCCAAGGCAATTACACTTATTGAAGGCACACTTAATAACAACCATAGATCTGTTTTAAAGGATGTAGACTTCTTCTGTTTTGCATCTATAACACCTCTAAATACAATTAAAAATAAATAAATAAACAAATAAATATATATTTTAAGTGTGTTTTTATTTGTTTTCTGCTAGGCCTACTTGTTGTTTGAGCTCTGTTGGGCAACAGTAACAAGTTGTTAGTTTAACTTTAGGTACACAAGTAGTTACTAATGAAAATAAAGAAACGTGATCCAACCACTACTTTTCAGACCACTAGAATTAGGTTAAAGGCATATTTCCTAGAATGACTCCAACAGATTATATCTACAGATCTCTACAGTTTCACAATATTTACCCCAACACCACCAACTCAGCTGTTGATAGACAAATAATGTGTTTGTGTGTGTGTGTGTGTTAGTGTGTGCGTGTGTGAGTGTGGGAGCGTGCTCCTGCGTGCATGAACTTGTGTGTTGGAAGGATGGGCTTGGACAGCTCATCTCTAAACATTTGCTACAAAGCAGATGTTTGTCCCCTGATTGTCCCACCTGATACTGCTATTAATTATTTTTTTTAATCAACACTACAACATACAACTATATATAACACAGACAAACACGCACCCATGTGCACACAAACACACACGCAACAAGTGTGGACAGATGTGTAGGAGAAGGGCTGTCTTCCTATGTATTCGTGTCTTATACATGAAAGCTATAGCCAGGGGCCCAAATACCAGGACTAGGCTCCTAGCAGGGAGATGAGACGGCAAACAGGATGTCATTACTCCTCTAAACAGCAGGACGTGGATCAGTAGTCCTGCATGGAGAATGCAAACGTCAGAAGAGCTGCAAGCGGAGTTGTTTATGCTCACACTCCATGAGGGACACAAAGTGCATGGAGAGGCACTGAATCAATCGTTAGTCAATGAGATTTGATCATGGCCACTGGGTAATGTCATAACTTGGACTCAGTGATTGTTAAAAAGAGAGAGGGGGTAAAATAGGGTTCCCCTTTGTAATGCCCTCCGCTAAACAGACAGACTGTGATACATATAGTTGATTCATGAAGCAGAATGTAAACCCCTTCATCATGACAAACTTCATTCAATGGGACTGCTTATAGAGGGCCCCACACCCACACCCCTTCCACAAATAAACCCTTGAGGTCACTATCGGGGGTGGGGGGGGGGGGGGGGGGGGGGGCTCACCACATCATCATTAAACCCTCTGCAAACCCGTTATCATATGGACACCATCATCCCACTGGGGATAGGGCCTCCTGAAAAGTACTCATTAACTGGGTGGGGGTGTTGGTGGGGATAAATTGGGTGTGACTCGTGACCTTTGACACCTAGTACACTTTGTCAGGATCTGATGTGATAGAGATAAGTCAGGGTTTTAGTTAATACATTTTATTGTTGAGAAAAACAAAAGTAAAATGTTTTCTACATAATTACTTAATTATTCTTTTTACATACAAATAGTTATTGAGTCACTCTCCACAAGCTTTTCAAACATTGGCAATATTAAGTTATATCCTAAATTGTATAAAAGTGCAAAACTGTTTAACATCATGGACTAATTAGATTTTCAATCACATGCCATGTCTTGATTATTAGCGCCCCCTTCCATCCACACATACAGACACACTAAGATATCCCATAATGCATGTTGCTGCACAGAGCTTTCTCCAGCTTCAGTTGTTGTCCTACCAGCTCTCTCTTCGCATGGCCTGTGTGTTGACGATGAATTCACCTGGCAGGTGCAACTCACCATTGGCGGGATGCCCAAGATCATGTACAACAGTAACACATTGTGAGCATCTCACACACGGTCCTTCAATTTAACATACACGTCTAAGCAAATCAATAATATACACATGTGCAAGAAAAGCAAATCCACTACTAAACAGAGGAAGCATTAAAATAAAATGTAAATCTAAAACTGCAACGCCATCTGAACACCATACAAAAAAAATAGATGGTTCTCACAACCGATAAAACTGGGAAGACATCAGCTCTCTCCAGAGTTGTAGAATGGGACGTCTATGGGAGGTTGAGGTGAATGCAATACACCTTGCCTCACTGTGAACTGGGGAAGTACAGCAGGGTGTGAGAGAGAGAGAGAGAGAGAGAGAGAGAGAGAGAGAGAGAGAGAGAGAGAGAGAGAGAGAGAGAGAGAGAGAGAGAGAGAGAGAGAGAGAGAGAGAGAGAGAGAGAGACTGAAGGGTGGTCCTGCACTCTGGCCTTCTAGTCATCGCAGCCCAACAGCTCCATGCGTAGGGTGATGCGTTCATGCCACTCCCAGGGCACCACGCGCACGTAGCGGGCATAGAACGCCGGCTCAAACAAGTTCTTCTTATGGCTGTTGTTGTCGACGTTACCCTGGAAAATCTGAGAGTGCAAAATTTGGGAAAACGTGGTCAGACATGGCTGGTAGGCAGCAATCCACCTTGATGTAAATGGTAATCTAAAATATTGCTTATGTGGTGGGCTTTTTGCGTCACTTGAAACAGTATATTCTTAAAAATAACAATGGTTTTGAGACGGTGCTGAAAGGATGCCATAAATCTGGAGGAGTTAAGCCGGCAAGCTGATACCTTTCCCCCTGAACTACCCCGCCTAGTCATTCAGAGTGTTCCCTGAGAGCCTCTGGCAGTATCATTACATCAACTGCTTGTCAGCTCTCCCCTTATTAAAAAAAGATCAACTTTTCTTCTTTTTAACATCTGCATCCAAGCATTGTCCTTGACTAGAAGATTGTTCTCCTATGCCAAAAAGTGAAGAAAATAGACCATTTAGTGAAAGCCAGCTATGTTTGTGTAACAGAATAGGCATTATCATCTAGGCCTCAGGGAGTTCTGATCATCACTTCTCCTCCCTAAAGGATAAAGGAACAAGGGAAGATATAAGAGAGTAAGAGAATAGGACGGATAGTGACGGCTGGGTGAAACAAAGATGTTGGTCTGTGTATAAATGAACTGTGTATAAATGTGTTCTATTTTGTAATCCCCTAAATCAAGGCTTTGACATAAGGGCCAAGCTACGTTCATAACCTCTGGCAGAGACGGAAGATGAAAACCGACAAAGCAGAACATGACATGACAAAGTCCCTTTCACAGTCATGGGTACAAATACTCAACGCCACTTTGAGAACCGGTTTTTGGAAAAAGCTAGCCTCGCGAAGCCAGCCTAAATGTTCAGGGCCCGGCCCTGGTTTTTCCTCAAGATATTTAGTCTAGATCCGGGCCGCTTATCAGCGAAGCCCAGTGAAAGATGAAGATCATGACAACACCGGGCAGAGCCATTTTTGAGATTTCTACCGTAGCTTAATTAATATAATCATATTTTATGCTGCTTCGGTATTTGTTTTCTTTTAAAGCAATACGTTTTTGCCTCAATAAAAATGGCGGCGGCAATGTTCGCAAATGGTGTTTACTTTGGTCATACAGCGCTTCGGTACACGTCATCTAGATTGCGGGATCCGACAGGTCACAGCTAATCCAATCGTCTGCAAAGTATGGTTGACTGAAGTCGCCCCTCTACAAACACTCTCGACGGCAGACTTTCCAGACCTTATGAGCGAAGCGAATATGTCCTGACTGGGCGAGGCTCTGGAAAATACGCTCTATTAGGAAGAGACGTCTTCTTCGGAATCATGACATATCAGACCTGGTCCTTGCAGACGTTCTGCTGTTTCACCATGGTCCAGGTCTGTCCGTCGTCGCTGTAGGCCACTTTAAACATGGACACGAACTGCATCACGCCAAAGTCCTTGGCCCCCTGGGTGATGATGCCCGTGATCCGCTTGGTTTTCTCCAGGTCCACCTGTAGCACGGGAGCACCAACAGAACAATACATCACACGCTGCACACCTACACCCACCCTGGCTAATGAACAATTCTGAGGCTCATTTCTGCATCATTGATCAAAAACGCCATAACAGGCCACTCTATGAAACAAAATCTAGTTTAACTTTTTCCCCAAGCATCTTCTTCTGCATTCATGTTTCCTGATCATGCTTTAGTGGTTAGCCTGCCATAAACTAACCACTACACTCCAACATGAGACATTCCCTCACCTGGATCCACTCTGACCGGTTGTGAGTGGCAGCTGCCCATGCATTTGTCTTCCCTTGCTTGTCCAGTCGGGCAAACTGAGGGTGCCAGGTGAAGCTGTCGATGCCCCAGGTACGGTAGGCGCTGGAGGCGGTCAGCTGGCCGTCTGAGACCAGGCGGGACTTCATCCCCATTGGCTCTGAGCAACCTGTCGTGTTTGAACGCACTGTGAATGGAAAATGAAGAGGAACAGGGAGAGAAAGAGATGGCAGAGGAGAAGAGCAGAGAATAGAAGAGGGGCAGGCATAAAGAGAATAGAAAACACCCAATGATTGTAACCCAAATATTATTTTTTTTTTTTGCTTGAAGCTAGGGTAGGCAGTTTATTTATTTATTTTCTATATTTGTTGAAATTCACTTCAGACAAAAATCTAAAATAATCTGGAATCTGTGGCTGTCACAGGCCTGTAATAAGGCCGTTCAATAATTTCATTCGGCCTGGATGAAATTATTGGATGGCCTACCCTTCTGTCTACCTACCTACCTACCCGGCTACCTGCACGCACTCTGCCTGTGCACTCATTGTGCATGACGAGTTTTCCACAAGGCTAGGCAGACCTATCGCTCATGCTAGCGAGCTAGTCACATGTTTTGGCTTTGGAGGGAGGCCTGAAGGGAGGGGTGGCTGGTTTCTCAAAATAGCCTTCCCTACCTTTAACATCCAGATAATGAAAATCATCAGTGTACAGTTTAATTTAAGAAAAACTGTTAAAAGGGCATAGCCAATAACCAAAAGTAGAAGGGAAGAAATGCCAAAGGAGCAGAGAAGAAAAGCCACCATGGAGTAAAGTGCATGAAGCAGCTGTCAAGATGCAGTGAAGTGCATGAAGCAGCTGTCAACATGCAGTGAAGTGCATGGGCCTGAGAACCAAAACGGGCCCCATCACCTAACCCCTCCCACCCAAGCCAACGGTCCTTTGTCACCAAACACTAAAAACCCTGCATTGTGGAACATTTCTTATAGGGTTTGTATATAAAATGTGGGTGAGGATTCCGTGATGGACCGAGTAGGAATCTGCGAACACCCTGTATACGTTTTCAAAACAGACATAAAATATACTGTGTACTGTTTGTACCTCAGCATGCTTTGTGCACACGGCTGTTTTTATAGTTTTACGACTGCCCCCTTAATGCTTACTGTAAAGATTATATTTGGTCCAAACCGCCGGAAGAGCCTATTGACGTTATTGTATTGTTCAGGAAAGCCCACAGAAAACAATGAGAAACAATGGAAACATAATAAAAAAGGAAATCTTTCAACAAGATAAACAATAACAACTGCATTGAACCAAGGAATCGCAATAAACAGTGCGTTGCACAATGCTATTGAATGGTGCTACAGGGTGGGACTGGACCGCCCACTGGATTGCAGAATTTGAGAACCATCCCTCACCATTGAGCTCACAGCCCACCAGCTCCATGCGCAGGGTGCAGGCCTTGCGGCACACCACAGGGATGACCCGGATGTACTGAGCCACCACAGGGGGCTCGAACAGGTTGGTCTTGGTGCTCTCGTTATCTATGTTGGCCACAAAAACCTGTGGAGGACAAGCCATGGTATGAAAAGTACAATGCCAAAAAAATACATCAAAGCAAGCAATCAAGCAAGGACTTCCTGGATTATAAAAGTAACAGCCCTCCATTTTAAAGGCAGGTATTTAGGCTTAATAGCAAAGCACAGATGTCTAGCTAATTAGAGAAACGAGATGAGTCAGCACAAACAAACATTTTTGCTAACTGAACCTGAAATGATCTCCCCCCCCCCACTAATCTTGACCACAGTGGGACATGAGTCGTACCTTGTCATTCCTCAAGCCGTCCACTCGGAGGATGGAGTAGGTGGTGCCATCGAAGCTGGTGGCGATCTTGAAGGCCTTGATGTACTCTGCTGTGCCCATGCGGCTCGCGCCTTGAGTTATGATGCCCGACAGACGCATCTTCTTCTGCATGTTAATCTAAAGCCAGCGACAGGGCCTTGTTAGTCCCTCTCAGCGCTGGATAATACAGTGATCATATAGTTGACTATATGAGACTGTTAATATAGTATCAGGTTAAAGTCATGGTGGGCATCAGAGAATTACCTGAATACCAAATCTTGGAAAGATTAAATAAAATAATATGACAACTGATATTTCATAAGTATGTTCAAAATAACACAAAATTGTGTTAACATTGCAAGCCTGGCCCAAAGCCTATTTCATAAAGGTCACAGATCTGATCAGTGCCTGGTTTCATGTGTTTTTGTTCAGCGTGTTTTAGGCTGACTGTCTCACCTCTATCCAGGGGTTCCTGTCGTCAGCAGCAGAGGTCCAGGCGTTGACAATGCCCTGGTTGTTGAGGCGGGCCAGTTCTGGGCCCCAGCGCTGCAGACCCAGCACACCATAGTGGATGGAGGAGGCCGAGATCTGGGACCCCAGGATCCCCCCGCCTTCCATTCCCAGCAGAGATGTACAGCCTGAGGACCAGTGACCAATCATCATCATCACCGACATATACTACACTAAGGCTGGGCAATGATATGGACATGATTTGATAATACTGACCGAATGCTACAAAAAAACGGTCAGTATCATCGTTTTTCCACACGGCGGCAGTATAAGCAATGGTAACACAATGACTATATGGTATATTAATATCTGAATATGTACTGGGTTTTTAGTCAAAATACTTACTTATCATTGTGCCATAATATAGACATCAATTTGAAACATCAACAATTTTCTAGTTTGAACATTAAGATGTCTAGTGAAGCTTAAGATGTTTTATGTTTTCTGTATTTGGTGGACCTACGTAGATGGCATTGCTTTCCAACATATGGTGAGGGGCATTGGCAAGTGTAGTCTCCGTCCAGGTCCCTGCAGTCCCCCTTGTTCTTACAGGGCTGGTTAGCACAGTCATTCACATCTGCAATGAAACAAAGTCAAGCGATTATAGTTAATGTTTACACATAAGACGACATCATCATCCAAGTAGGCATAATGTAAATTAACAAATGTTAATCAAAACGTGACATATAGAAGAACAGAACCTTCCTACTGGGTCAGAGCTGGTGAACAAGACATCTAAGTTACCAGCTCATTAGGATTGTTAAAAAAAGGCTTAGCCTTTTCACATCAGGTGTGATTCCCTATAATCACCACATGTTGTAATTCCCTATATTCACCACATGGCAGCACACTGTCAGCTGTAGTGAGTAGTGGAAATGTTCCACAGTACAAGGGCACATATGAGTCATGTCAAGCCTGCTAAAATGAAGTACATACTTATAACAAGGGCTGCTAGGGCTATGATTAGGACATCGTTCGTTTCAACAGAATGGAGCAACAGAGACATAACTGGGTACCACATTCATTTTTAGATTAGATAGCCATCGCCCTGCCTCTGTGTCCAGTCAGCAGCAGTGTTTAAACAACAGGATAACATGTTAACCCCCAGCCTTGAGTCAACAATGATACAAACACACATGCACATTGTGGGGCTCACCTCAATAATACACAGGGCACAGGCCCTACAGGAGTGGTCACTCACAAGGCAGAATGTACATCAGTTGGATGGTTGAATCTGATTTGTTTTGGATTTGTTTAGGTTCAATATGGTCTTCATAAAATGTGCTGGTTTAACAGATAAACCGGGATATCAATCCTCTCTTGGATGGTATTGCCCTTTACCTTCTGAGACAAATTTATAATCCCAGGTTTACGTTAGCAAAGGATAGCAAGAAAATACCCAACATTTCACCCATTCTTCAACCCGTTTGGGCGCCAACCCAGGGTTGTGAGAAGCATTAAACAGACCTTAGTGGTAGATCTCTGTGTAGGGGGCCTTCTGCATGCTAACACACTCAGAGTGGTCCTTTGATTAGTTAGCCCAACGGGACGACCACAGCGACCAGCTGAATGAAGGGCTTTCATGGAATTTAGAAGCGTACTAAACATTTCTCACGCTGCTGATCCTGTGGGTGTGTGGGTGTGAGTGTATGTTTCTGTGAACTTATCTGTGTGTAGGTGGGGAAAAAAGAATGGGGTTTAAACCCTCAGGTTTGTGCATGTCTGTCTGCTTGCATATGTGTGTGTGTGTGTGTGTGTGTGTGTGTGTGTGTGTGTTAATTTCCAGTGAGCTCTGAGATCCTATGTGATCTGCTGCCTCCCTGACCTATCTTAAGCAAAAGTAATTGGACAGAGAGACAAACAGAAGCCTTCTGAGAAAGCAAGGGACTTCTCAAAAGCACTCGCTTTAAGGTCTGTCTCAATCTGTTGGTTTACAGCTAACGGTCCTTGGCTCCTTGTTCTACCAGTAGGGAGACACGGCACAGCCCGACTTACTGATCTGGCAGTGTGCTCCGTCGAAGCCCGGCTGGCACCTGCATAGGTACTCGCCAAACACATCCCCTCGCCTGGTGGGACTGATCACCTCACATGACCCGTCGTTCCGGCAGGGGTTGGCACTGCACGGCCCTGTGGATGGGAGAGGGGGGGGGGGGGGGAAGAGAGAGAGAGAGAGAGAGAGAGAGAGAGAGAGAGAGAGAGAGAGAGAGAGAGAGAGAGAGAGAGAGAGAGAGAGAGAGAGAGAGAGAGAGAGAGAGAGAGAGAGAGAGAGAGAGAGAGAGAGAGAGAGAGAGAGAGAGAGAAATTAAGCTTGATGTATAATAAAACCATTGCTGTGTACCATTGTAAACAACTTGTGTTGACTATCTCAGTACCGGTCTCTGTGAGGTTGCAGGTGTCTCCAGCGAAGCCATCCGAGCAGATGCAGATGAAGGGGTCGTCTCCGACGCCCGTCACACACGTACCGCCATTATGGCAGAGATTCACCTCACAATAGTTGCCTGAATAACAAACAAAGTAACAGGGCCGGGATGAATACAAACATTTGAAGGACAGTTGAGAATGTAATCCGTTGTGCGTTTTGAGGCTGTATGTCCAACTCAGTTTCCTCTGCCCCGAACCTGGATCAAACAGAAATATACACAAAGGAATCAGGCTTTCAATGTGGGGAGGCCAAAGTGCGGACTCATGATCCTGAAAGCAGCAGGAAAGGGAACTCACGTACACAAAAAACATCCGTTTATAACCTCCATTGATTGCTTTGTCTTGTTGGCATTTTTTACACAATGTCACACGTTTTCACAGGATGAAGGGTTATTCTGTTCATCATTGAATTAATTTACAATGATAGTCTATCAAAAGCTATTTGTTTTCTACATGGTGTTTCTGTGCTGGAACTTAATCCTACCGTGTAAAATAGCAGAGATGTGTGAATGGGTCCTGGTCTTGCCTGGCTTTTGATTACCCATACAATTTACATGTCACATTGTCACACCTCAATGTTTCATTCAAAACCACGTCACCCAGTTACAACCAAACCTTTGTTCTTAGCAGACTGGATTTATGACTAAAAGGACATGCTGCAGCATGAACACTAGGCGCTAGAAACAGCGCCATTGAGAGACATAATGAAGTGCTTAAAATATTCAACATATTACTAAATAACTAATGTAACTAATTGTTATTGTAATTAAAATGTGTTTTACCACAAGTTTATGTAATAATATGGGTAATAAAGTATGATGTGACCGCTAAATGGGGTTTTGGACGTTACTCTAACAGAGATCCAGTGAATGGCTAGAGTGCTCACACTTAACCTGCATTGACCTACACTTGATAGAAGAACGTGGTATTGTGCTGGATTAAGAGATTGGAGGATTAGCCAGGTTGAACACAAACACAACAACCGTTTAGGGTGTCACCAGTTACACAACATGACAGAGAGAAAGATCTGAGTGGCCTGAGGTTGCCACATCCCACCTGCTGATGTCATGAAAGCATCAGGTGGACACCCTGGTATAGGGGCAAGAATTGAATGATTCACACAAACAGTAAGGCACTTTATGCTATATGTGTAAAACCCAAATAATGTAGCCTATAATACATTACACACTGTATATATAACCACACACACACGCACACGCACGCACACACACACATACACGGTACCTTCAGCAAGGCATGTCACGTGTCTCACGCCTAGTAAACAACAACGCAAATGGCCATCATGTCTCACACCATATGTGCTCTGTCCTGCTATCCACAAACCCCTATATTAGCTGTAAATCAAAACAATCAAATGTCGTGAGAAAATACTAGGTGTATTTAGTGTCCGCCTCTGTGTGTAAGAAAAATAAAGGGTTCTTGTATCATTATGGCACCGTCACGGAGCCTACTCATTCATTGTACGAAAATTATAAGTTGCCATATAGCCTAGGGTAGACACACTATGAATAGAGGCTTTAGTAATAACTGTTATTTTCTAAATTCAACCAAGCAATGAAAAAACCAAGAAGTGGAGATTTGACCAAAGAATTTGCCAACTAGTTGTGCTATTCTTGTAGGCTTATCCACAACCAAAAAGGAGGCTTTGTTTTAATGAGTCATGCCATGATCGATTTTTAGGTCGCACTTGAAATATTGAGGGCTTAGAATTGCAGCGCAGTATTAGACAAACAAAGAACAAAGAAACACTTATGAGGTAAAAACAAAATGCACACACAGGGCCAATAGGACAAATAGGTGCAAAATGTAGCATGTAAGCGAGCCAACAACCCTCCTAATAAAATACCCTACCTTTTAGACCTACTCACTTAACTAATTTGATGATTAACAAGTTCGTGTTGGATATTTTAAAATGAGCTTACCTTTCACTGAACAAAGGGAAAGCAAAACACCAAAAATGGCTAAATATAAAAAAATTAAATTGCCCATATATCTCATATTCGTTCCCTAGCTGTGTCCTGTAACTTTTCCCTAGCTTCTAGACCGCTTGATGGCTCAGATTGACAGAGGAAGTGGGCGGGTCCTAAGGATTAGGAGACGCGCTTACGTCGTAGATCCTCCTAGAAATCCCAATTATGTAATATGTAAATGCCATTGCTTCGTGGCAATGTGTTTTGTTCATCACGTCAGCTAATAATTACTATGCAGCAGAAATGATAAATACATTAGTAGCCTATTTATAATAACAGTAGTATTAGTATTATTATAGTAATAGAGATAATAATAACAATATTTTTTGCAGACATATATAAATGTGTGCCTTAATAACACTTACCTATAGTAATAATTATAGACTGTATATAATTTCATAACCACTATAGTTGCAGAACTCCTGAAATACACACATTGTAAGCTCTCTGCCGCCATCAAGCGGCCGTTTACGACAATTCCTTTTTTTTTCTCACAGATTTGTACAATTTAGTAAGTCTCTCAATATGTACATGACTTGTTGTGTATAGGTTTGAATACTATAAATAGACCAATCTCACAAACTAAAGGTTGCTTCATTATATGCGCTCACGTTTCAGGAAAGAGCCACAGCCGGCATGATCTCTACCTGTATCCTGTTGTTGAACACAGTCTCCACCGACAATGATATGTTTCTTTTTTATTAGGATCTTGCCACAGTCAAACTTTGCCACATTGCCATAGTCTCACTGAAGTCGTTATTTTCAAGACAATTACAGACAGAAACCTACATGTACAAAAATATAATGGTGGCAAATCATAGCTGTTAAGGAAGGGGGCGTGGCAAAGACTGGGAAGACAGCGGGTGTCGTCACCGGTTATTACAAGCCAACGGAAAGAGCGCTATGCAAATTCGATTCCTTTAGGAAATGGAATCCGAGATGTCAGCCCTACAAGCTAGCTCTATGTCCATATATCGGAGGACCTTCTACATGTTAACTATAGTATAGTCACAAAATCCCATACGGAAAACCCCGGAGACGCATACATTGTTGGGAAGGGAGAACTGGTGACGTATTGCCAACCAAGGTAAGGATGATGCGAACACAATGCTATCTGCATTGTTGTCATTGTCACTCGTCTATACGGGTGAAACCCCGTTAACGTTAGCTATTCAGAGACTATGCCCAGGGCTGGTTAGCGGTGGTGATTCAGATTATTTATACATTTAACTGAAGACATCCATAAAACGGCACTAAAGTGATGGGTAGTAGACAGCTTGTCAACATCGGGCTCGGTTCTACGTATTACTATGTGCGTTGTGATCCTAGCATCACGGCAACAATAAGTTAGCAGCAGCCGTATTGATGATAGTAACGGATGTAAACACGCGAATTTCTACGCTAGGCCAAACATCAACGCCAGAAATGACATTATTAGGCATAGACATTATGAATTTGCGATTGTCATCGTAGCTTGTCTCAGTTGGGTAACTAGTTGGCGTGTGGAAGTACCTTTTTAGCTCCCTACGGTCGTGACTTCTAACATAGAGCTAACGTTGTCTGCCATTATTTAGGTCCATTAAATACTGTCGTCCCACTCCCGTCCTGCACAACTGGCAACGTCAAAGTAAATCCAGGTTGACTGCCTTTTCTATTGGCATGTGTTAATATGATTTAATTAATATATAATTTACTAAATTAGACAACTGGGATTGGTTTTTTAATCCATAGATCCAAGTGATTATAAAATAAACTACATGTTAACTTGTCTACCTCTTCTAGACTGGATATTAATTAAAACATACTGAAACAACTATAAAATGGTTAAACAATAATAATGACGCTTGGATTTATATCAAACAAATCCCATGACAATGAAACATTATTATTATGATGCTGATTGATAGATGCCAACTGAATTTGAGAAATATGTACGCATGTTGCCTATTTAGCAATGTGGTGGTCCATGTCAGTATATTTCCTGTTTTGTTTTGGGATTACCAAAAATATCGTATCTCTGGATTGGCTAGAGGGGAGGAGGGGTTTTGATGTGCTGTATTCCTTTTGAAAACATTTTGTGGATAACTAGGGTTGCTTTTGGTTCACTGCAGTGAACTAGAAGCTTCAAAGTGTGTCCAACCAGATTCGGAGTATCCTATTGTCAGAGATAGTATTGAAGAATAAGTAAGCGTAAACCAATTGCTATATGAAGAGAAGTAAACATATTTTCTTTTTTAGGTTTTACCAAAGTTCGGTGACTTCATCGTTTCACTATTTACACCAGGAGGTCACTTTTGAAGGCTTTCTACAAAATTGTAAGTACTTTTTTTTGGTTATTCTTTCAGCTTTTGTTTCAACATCAAGCTTAAATTGTTCAATAAGGAAGATAATTTGTGTATTTATCAAATATGGGGTTCGCAATTGCCCATATTTGAGGCAACCTTACGCAACTTCCTCATTTGTTTCATTAGCAGTTCCTCTCTTTGTTCAGCACCCTTGCAACACAGATGGCTTTGCTTGCCAAAAAAAAGAATGTTTAGACTAACAAATCTAGCTCTGTGATAAATTGTGGTGTATCTGCTAGCATCACCATATATTTGCAAACTGAACCTGAACTTAAAAAGTTGTATTTGATTTAGGATGTATTCTAATATTTTATTTGAGTGACTTGTATTATGTTGCATTTCTTCCATAACCCTGTTGCACAGTCCACTGGACATGAACAGACACATTCAGGTCAGTTGGTCAAGTCAGTGGCGAGACGTCTTAGTCTATAACCCAGTGACAAAGATGAAAGCCGTTCATAGCACAGTATCTATTGTAGCCTGTATCATTGAAGGAAATTCAAGGGATTCTATTCCATATCTAGGCATATCTATGCAATTTGGGATAATTAAACCATAGTTGAAAGTCTTCACTCGTCGCTAGCTGTAACTGAAATGTATATTCGTACTCTAATGTAAAACAATGAAGCCTCCTCTTCCCCCAGAGGTAGCTCAATATGTGGTTCGTGTCTCATCACCATATACCTGTTCACTCGCTGTTAGCGTTTGGCCTAAATGTAAGCAAGTACGTTATTTCTTTCTTTTTCCATCTCTTTTCTCAGCACAATCATGCATCCCCACGAAACGGACGTTCACACCATCTCACCGGAGTTGCCCGCCATGTTCGACGGCATGAAGCTGGCCGCCGTGGCCACGGTGCTCTACATCCTGGTGCGCTGCCTGAACCTCAAGAGTCCCACGGCGGCCCCGGACCTCATCTACCAGGACACACCCCTCAACCGCTTCCTCCTCAAGTCCTGCCCCCAGCTCACCAAAGAGTGAGTCGTTGTACTCCTGTTGCCCCTGTCCATATTGAGTTTCCATGGAAACAGCAGTGTGACCCACACACGCACGCGCACACAAGCACACACACACTTGTATACAAGCACACATGCACACTTAGACATTGTCCGGCTTGGCTCTCAGTGAAGGTTGTACACACTGTGTAGCGGTGCTGAAGGGACTCTGGAGTTCCCAGACTGTGCCAGTCGTACGTTGTGTTCAGTCGGCCATGGTTACATGTTCAACTATAACATCGCCTGCGGAATGTCCGGGGACTCATTAGGATCACAGTGTGACCATAGATTATACTTAGGATCGTAATTGTATGACATTGTATAACCGCTGCCGCAGTTGTTCTTATTGGGAATTAAATTCCTGATAAAGTGTGTGTGTGTGTGTGTGTGTGTGTGTGTGTGTGTGTGTGTGTGTGTGTGTGTGTGTGTGTGTGTGTGTGTGTGTGTGTGTGTGTGTGTGTGTGTGTGTGTGTGTGTGTGTGTGTGTGTGTGTGTGTGTGTGTGTGTGTGGCTCATGTGAACACTAGCAAGTTGCGTAATGTAGTGGGAACATTCTTTAACACATGAAGAGAGAGGAGCCACACTTCTACTCTTTTTTTTGTTTGCTGAACCATGTTCAGGGTTCACACCATGATCTCCCCGGGGTCCATGCATTCCGTGGATGCCTGTCTCAGTGGGGGGGTCATCTAGTACGCCAGGGGTTTATTGATCCGTAGAGTAACTCATTCCAGTGAGAGAACTAGCTACCAGCTACAATATCTATATGCATAGCATGTAGATATTGTAGCTGGTCCTTTGCATAGTCTTTTTTTAATGATTTGTTGTAAAGCCTTAGGCAATGTATACAGTACTCACAAATCCAGTTCATTGTTCAATCATCTTTATGTTATAATATTAATTTTGAAGTCAAGTTTGGCATCATATGCTGGTTCCCTGTGCTGTTGTGTAACCACAGTTTAGTCTCCAGAGACCAATCAATCACAGGATAGCCAGCAGAGAGGAGATGGGCTTAATGCCATTGGTAAATGCATACCCTGGCTTGGCTGTGTACACACATGTGACTTCTAGCTCACTTTCACTAGTCAATCAAAACTAGGGTGCGGAAGTCTGAATTTACTAGCATGAACTTACAGACTTTGTAAGCATTCCTTCAGACATGAAGAAAACAAGATCTACAGACCTGAGCCTCTACTGTAAATAATTGTTTGACAATCTCACATTACTGTTTACTATGCTCTACCAATTTAAAACACATTGTTGTATGTTTGGTGAAAGGAAGAAATAAGACTGTAGAGTAATCGCCCAGATTTTCCGCTGCACAAAATGGATCATTATTTGACCGCTTTCGAAAAGGGAATTATTCGGAGATGATATGTGGATTAAGGACAGCTCTTGTGTTCACTGGTCTGTTGCCTGCTATTGATGGCCTCAGCTACCCTCGCAGGTGCTTATCTTCCCCATGACCGCCATGAGGTCATCCTATCCCGCATTGCCTCACCCCTACGCAGATTAAGCCTGTGCTGTGAGAACAATCTAGAAAAGAGGGGTAGAGCTTATTCTGAATCTTTTGAACTCTGATGGGGAAGTTTGGTGTTTAATTACATTATCCTCAACAGGCATTCAGCCTGCCAGACGATATCACATATTCGTTTTTTCAATGTTTTAATGGACGGTCTGATGAGAAGCGATTTCTTTAGGTGTATTATTCAGGTGCATTTGCATTCAAGAGCATGGCAAATGGATGTTTAACTGTTTATTTGACTGTGGACTTTGCACTGTGAATCCCTATGATGGGCTTATTTCTATCGCTATCACTTAACAATCCCCATGGCCTTTCTTATCGTCACGCACTGCAACCGTCATCATTGTGTGTTTGTGTGTAGGCGACTCTTAGCAGGAGAAGAACTTCAGATGATGTTATAAAATAGACAGGAAACTGAATACGAGGCCCGGGATGTGTGACTCTCTGACATTACCATCACATGCACAGCACTCATGCGAAAGGAGGAAAAACAACAACAAAAACAACTCCATCGCAATAATTATGTGAAGTCTTATTTAGAGGAGTGATTGCCAATGTCTGTTATGGTCTTATTGACATAACAGGTGAGATTGATTGGAGCTCAGAACTCAAGGCACTTATAAATGTTTATCTAGCTAAAAAGATACTAGATAAAGACAAATTATTCTGAAACCCTTCCCAACTGTAGCAGAAAGCAGCTGAGGACCATTATGGTACAGTTATTCAGTTTACTGTTCAATTGTCATTATTCATGTCAGTAGTTTTCATGCTGTTTGCTGATGGTGGGTTGTGAATCAAATTAATCCAGCCAAGGGCTGTTGTAGCTTTACCCGTATATTAAAGCTATGTTGCATAATAAATAAATAAAAACAGACAAAGGCAGGGTGAGTGTCACATATAATCAGAGCAGACAAGCAAACATTCACAGGCTATCGTTCTTAACGCTGCGCACATACAATCCGGCGTCTATTCAACCAGTTCAATTACTGCAGAAAGTAGAAAAGATAAGGAACACAGCATTCTTGACTATCCTGGTTGAGTGCAAGGGCTAGGCACACGCTTCCAGCATGAAGTCACATATTTGCAAATATGACTGCACACAACTAACATGACTTGCTTTGCATTCATTTATATTATACATGGCCTCATGTGATGCTCTCTTGACTCATCCAGCAGCGATTAGTCCTAATTCTCTGGATATGTAATGCTTGCTGTGTGTCCGTGTGTGCAGGTACATTCCTCCTTTGCTGTGGGGTAAGAGCGGCCATCTTCAGACCGCCCTGTACGGGAAGCTGGGTCGAGTGAGCTCCCCGCATCCCTGTGGAGTCCGGAAGTACTTGCCCATGCAGGATGGGGCCACGTCCACTTTTGACCTCTTTGAGCCGCTGGCTGACCACCGGACAGGAGGTGATGCGCTCGATCGATATCCGTTCTCTCACAGGGTTTCTCTTTCCGTCTGGTCATCCTTATTAGAGGAGTCGCCCAAGTGAGGATCTCAGCTTTTGAGGCGGCCGTTCCCAAACCCAGTTTCACAGTAGATTGGCCCCAGTTTGACTCCTACTTTAGTTTGACTTTTGATCTTTCCTCTCTAGAGAAAGTCAATAATGCTTTACTTTTATATAAAACGGTTGTCCATCATTTGGTTTAAAGCCCAAATATGTTTTGTGGGTTCACTATCAAAATGATCACAATATGGTCTTTTATTCAATATCCGGCACCCCTTTAAATACTAATACTCATATGTCTTCATCCCCCTATCTGCATTTGCCCCTTTTTTACTTCCCGCTTCATCTGCAAATATCTCGTCTGTCCGCCGCTTCCCTGTCTGAATAACAGGCGACATCACCATGGTGATATGCCCCGGTATCGGTAACCACAGCGAGAAGCACTACATCCGGACCTTTGTGGACTACTCCCAGAGGGAAGGTTACCGCTGCGCCGTGCTCAACCACCTGGGTGCTCTGCCCAACATAGAGCTGACGTCGCCCAGGATGTTTACCTACGGTGAGACCTCTCAGACATGGGGAACTGGGGCTGGGGTGTGGACCCTGATGACCGTCCACTGCCAATTATTGACTCCACACACACACAGAAGGGCAAGAGGGCTTGAATCCTTTCAGCGCATGTTGCTCTTCCAGCGCACGCTCACAGCCACTGGCTCAATGAGTATTTATTTTCTTCTGACGGTTGATTAATCGCTCTGTGTGTGTGTGTGTGTGTGTGTGGTGTAAATGATTTAATTATCAAGTGGGCAATGAGTGAATACAATGACCGTTTTGACTCTTGTGCTGCTGCTCACTGGCTGCTGTGGTCTGAATCTCGGCTCTGGCCTGTGTTCCCGTCAGGCTGCACGTGGGAGTTTTCCGCCATGGTGGGCTACATTAAGAAGGCCTACCCCCAGACCCAGCTGATCGTGGTGGGCTTCAGTCTGGGAGGAAACATAGTGTGCAAGTTCCTGGGGGAGAACCGGAACAACCAGGAGAGAGTCCTCTGCTCCGTCAGCGTCTGCCAGGGCTACAGCGCTCTCAGGTGGGTGGCGGCCTGTCGGTCCTCCCTGAGCAGCAGCAGCAGCAACAACATGCAAACACATCCATGACCCACTAACCCTAACCCTGTATCCAGAGGCAGCTGTGCCCCTGGCCTCTTTAATACACAATGTTATCAAACGGTATCTCGCACAATGCTTTATTTGTATATTTGACGACACTTAAGACCACCTGTGAACGTTTGTTAATGAACTTGTTGTGAATGTAACAAATGTTTGTGTCCATTGAACCCTTTCATCCACTGTACCTCCCGCACACGTCGAAAAGGCGGTTGGTTTTTTAAGGGGTAGAAAAAGTGTGTGTCAAGACAAATAACTTTTTAGACTGTCATCAAAAGCTACAGCCACAACATGTTGAAGTGACTCATCAGTGATGGCGGTCATGGAAGGATAGCAAAAAAAGTTCTACACAAGAAGGTCTTGGCTCAATTAAGTCGTCTCCGACTGCACCACAAGACCTTCAGTGTGCCCTGTGGACGAATGAGGAAAGAATATGTTTAGTCTTGATACAGAAAGGCATTTCTGTTTGGAAAAACCCAAATGGAGCATACCACCACAAAATACTCCTACCATCCAGTGAAGGGGAACTCCAGGGATGGGTTTGCAGCCGCAGGGCCTGGTCATGGTCCTTCATGAACTCCTTGTTGTTGTTGTTGCACTGCAGCTGTACTGTTTTGGACACAAAGGCTCACTCCGTGTTCCTCCAATACTTGGGCTATGGAAGCTATAGAGAGTGAGTCTGGGGTATGGAGGGTGAGACTGGGCTATGGAGAGTGAGTCTGGGCTATGAAGAGTGAGGCTGCGGCATGGAGGGTGAGTCTGGGCTATGGAGAGTGAGGCTGCGGCATGGAGGGTGAGTCTGGGCTATGAAGAGTGACGTTGGGTTGTTTGTGTCTGGGAATTACAGCTGTATTTCATCAGTCCATCTCCTGTCCCATTAGTGGCGCCCACTGAACCAGCCTATTATATCTGTCTGTTGGCCAGCGTTCCTATCTGTGAAAACAAACAACTTGGAAACAGCATCGTTCATCTATATTAACGGGAATGCGGCACATGTTTCTCCTCTACCTCCTGTTGATTGTAACCTGCTTTCCTTCAGTATGATGGATTGTATCTCCTTTTGATGAATTGTATATTATTAAGTCCTATTAGAGAGCCCACAGCACACCAGTGTTTACACAGAGCGCAAAGCCCACAGTTCAGAATGCAAGTACACTGCACATAGCTGACTGTGTGTGTGTGTGTGACCGTCAGGGCCCAGGAAACATTCCTACAGTGGGACCAGTGTAGACGGTTCTACAACTTCCTCATGGCCGACAACATGAAGAAGATCATCCTCTCACACAGGTACCAAGCCTGCCATCCTAATATGCAAACGGCTGTTATGTTTGACATGAATTCCACTGTTCCCGCTTTTGCTAGTTTAGTTTAGTTTTTGTCTTTTGTTGTATAGGGTATTTTTCAGGGGCGAGATTCGAAAAAGTATTGTGTAAATAAAAAAGAAACAAAACATTGTTTATAATGTAGTATAAAATTGTTTATTTAGTAAGGAAAGATAAACAACCATCCACTAAAGTTCATTTGAGCTAGTTTTGTAAACACAAAATACAGTTTAGTGTTTAGTTAGTCATACTTTTTTTGTAAAGTCTTTATTATTCCATTAGTTTTCATAAACGATAACAACCTTGGTTCAGACTAATAACAGAAGCACGTTTAGGTTCCTATAAAAGCAGAACCGAATTAATGGTGATGCAGGCGGATTCCCAAATCTACCGTGTGAATAGAAAACAGGGCTTTTTCAAATGATTGCTCATCTGTTTGTCTGTGTGCTCCTCTCAGGGACAGTCTGTTCGGTGGGACCTCCACGAAAAGGATCGATGCTGACCTGAGTCGGCTGTACACATCCACCTCCATCATGCAGATAGACGACAACATCATGAGGTGTGTGTGTGTGTCCACGCTTCTAATCCCCAATCCACCAGGCCTGTCTGTCACCCCCCCCCCCCCCCCCCCCCCACTTGTGTACGGACATGGTCAACTGTGGCCGGAGCCATTGCACTCATGACCCTGGCCAATTGCAATATGTCCAATGTTGTTGTTATTAAGCAGGTTTAAAACTACTGTGAATTTCAAGTGTGCTCTTTTTTTGTTTTCTCAACAGGAAATTCCACGGCCACAGCTCCCTCAAAGAATACTATGAGAAGGAGAGCTGTGTGCATTACATCCACAATGTAAGATATCCGGCTCTCTTAATACACGTGTGTGTGTGTGTGTCTGTGTGTTTGTTAACTGTGGATGTAAACACTGCGTTTGGTTTCCTAGGTGAATGTTCCCCTGCTGCTGGTGAACTCTGCAGACGACCCACTGGTCCACGACTCACTGCTCACCATTCCACGCACACTAGCAGGTAACTCCGCAGACACTTATTTGTATGGATGTATATGGATGTTGACCTGATACTGAGGGGGAAAAAAGGGAGTGTCCCGGATCCAAATCCAATTCTCCTTGTCTTAAAGGGGATCGCTGGGCTATTTTATTTATTTTCCACGTTTTCTTGTATGTATGTGACAGTTCCCCTTTAACAGATAGTATCTGCTCTTGCAGGCTGACGGACTTACACCCAGTGACTGGATGTGATGTGTGTGTGTGTTCAGTGTGGTCAGAGGGATGAGTCTGAAATGCAGAAATACTTTTGGAGTGAGTATTGGATAAAGAGTATTAGTAGTTTTTCAGGGTACCATATGTCTTACCGTTCGACCCGTGTGTCACGAGCTCTGTCTCCACTAATGCTGCTTTTAGATGCTTTATGATAGCAGAGGAGCTATTTTTAAACTTACTGGCCACATACTTGGACTTTCCGTTGGAGAGCCACGATGGTTCATAGTGTTTCCTGGATGTTATGTATGTGCTCGTGTGTGTTATGTATGTGCGTGTGTGTGTGTTATTTTTGGAGTTGGTGTCTTGACTGGGAAGTGTATGTGATGAGAGAGAGAGAGAGAGAGAGAGAGAGAGCGAGATACTCTTCGTCCTCCGAGACCACCTCGGCTGGTACCCAGATAACTGCAGCCCCCAGCAGGGGAGCACGGCTGACAGTGCCCTAGAGGCAGAGCTCGGACTCAGACACACACTCCACGCAACTACCGGGAATGCCAGGGACTAAAATACATGTGCCATGTTTAGTGCTATAAGTAGCTTAGATGTTCATGCCTGACACACTGAGCCTGCAGCCTTGCAGTGTATTGTCATTTAAGCCGTCTTGTAAGCCATATAATGTATTACAAATGGAAGATGAAGCCACCTCTTCATCTGGTCTTGTGCAACAATAGATAATAATACTCCTTGCTTCCTACAATAATGCTCATTCAAACCTCTTGCTTTCTACATTGATACTCAGCCAAGCCTCCTTTCTTCCTACATCAATAGTCAGTCAAGCGTCCTGCTTCCCACATTCATACTCAGTCGAGCCACCTTGCTTCCCACATTCATACTCAGTCGAGCCACCTTGCTTCCTACATTAATACTCAGTCAAGCCTCCTTGCTAACTATAAGAATACTCTATGGAAAGTGCAGCATGCAGTGATTCTCCTATCAAAGCACTCCATGGAAGGGAGGTTCTGTAGGATCCCATATTTGCGTCATCTATCAGTTGCCTAGCAGACGGCTGGCTCAGGGGAGTGGAGAAGCTGACGGCCGTCCCGGCAGCTGGCGTGAATGGTGCATATTAGTAATGGAGGGCCATGCCATTTAAATCCCTAGGCAACCACCACCAGAGTCTCCCTGTGGCCCAGATCGGGGCAGCACAGTATCACACGCTATGAGAGGGATCCAGGCCAGTACCTTCACTCCACTGGCTGGACATAGCAGGGCTACTATTATTCAAATGACAGAATCATCTATTTGTTCGGTGACTATGCTAGTTTAGTTTCAGAGGTTTAAGAGGGGCCTTTTTTATCTGTAAATAAATGTCTCTTAACTGAAGCAGGGCTGTGTTGTGTTTAATGTGGGGAAACCGTTCATGGGAGCAAAGTCAATGAGGGCGACCTGAACTGCCATGTTGCAGAGTTCAGCGTTGTCCCTGGACCGGAAATGTGTGTCACTGTTTGTGTTGAAGATACGACACTGCTATCTGACTGACCACGCAGTGCTGTTACACAATGCTGTTGCATGCAGCGAGAACATCATATCCACACCCTTCGGTATCTCTAATAAACCGTGGTAATGACTTCCTGTCAGCCCCACCCTGGGCTAAATCAGGTGGCTGACATTGTGTCTTGGCTTTTCTCCATGGTGCAAGGTCCAGATGGCTACAACCATCCATCATATGAGTTAGTTGTACTCTGGGCCCAGACTCAAGCCCATTCATTTGTGGGGCTTGTGTCCATAACTTTACCTAAGTGTGTGTGTCAAGTGGCAGCCATGGCCATCTGTTTGGAAGGCTCATACGGAAGAGACATGCATGTAGTTCCTCTAACAGCCTTTAGGTGGTAGGTGAAGTAGGTGGATGCAGAAAGACCTGCCGTCGTTCTAAGTCAAGGGAAAGAATTGCCATTTCATTCTCGTAATAAAAAGCCAATACATTTTCCTCTGTTCGGTCGGGCTCTCAGTAGCTAGTTCATCTTCCTATTATGTCTTTTCCGAGGCTGACATTTATGTCATTAAAAGGTTGTTAAGGATTACATGTTAAAGATAGACTAGTGTGCGGTGGCCATTCAAGTTCCGACGCTCCCTAGAAGGCAGAGCTACACCTTTTAACCCGTCTTGTGTGTGTGTAAACCAACGGTTGACGGTGTGTGTGTGTGTGTAAACCAAGAGGTGACGGGGTGTGTGTGTGTGTGTGTGTGTGTGTGTGTGTGTGTGTGTGTGTGTGTGTGTGTGTGTGTGTGTGTGTGTGTGTGTGTGTGTGTGTGTGTGTGTGTGTGTGTGTGTGTAAACCAAGGGGTGACTGTGTGTGTGTGTGTGTGTGTGTGTGTGTGTGTGTGTGTGTGCATTTGTAAACCAAGGGGTGACGGTGTGTGTGTGTGTGTGTTTTCTCTCCCTTCCAGAGAAGAAGCAGAACGTGGTGTTTGCGCTGACGCTGCACGGGGGCCACCTGGGCTTCTTCGAGGGGGCGGTGCTCTTCCCCCAGCCCCTCACATGGATGGACAAGGTGATCGTGGGCTACGCCAACGCCATGTGCCAGTGGGACAAGCAGAAGCCCCCGTGCCAAAAAAGTGCCACCGGCAGCCCCCCAGCAGCGGAGGGCGGCTGTGCCGAGGAGAAGGCCTAACACTCTCTCTCTCTCTCTCTCTCTCTCTCTCTCTCGCTCTCTCGCTCTCTCGCTCTCTCGCTCTCTCTCTCTCTCTCTCTCTCTCTCTCTCTCTCTCTCTCTCTCTCTCTCTCTCTCTCTCTCTCTCTCTCTCTCTCTCTCTCTCTCTCTCTCTCTCTCTCTCTCTCTCTCTCTCTCTCTCTCTCTCTGTGTGTGTGTCTGTGCTGTCATGTTACTGAGGAGACTCCCAACTAAATGGTGAAACTGCCGTGTCTCTCCCCTGCATTCTGGTCCTTTAGCGGTCACTACTGCCCCCCCCCCCCCCGGTCTCTCCGCCTGTCACCTACAGGCCCTGGCCTGGCCCTCGCCTCCCCCCACCGCCACCTGCAGTACACACGTGATACTACGGATAAGGGGCAAACATAATACTAACTGCCTTGGTGCTCTTTTTAATTGCGAGTGGATCTGAATGCAGCGTGAGATTGGATTTAGGTACACACACACACACATGCACACGCACACACGTATACGCTCACGATCATCCCTGGACGTGGATGTGTTGACCAAATACAAAACGCATACATATTGAGGAAGTCTGCAATCTACATGCCATACTGTAACCATACCATTACCCCATTTTACACCAATGGTTCCCAACGTCTTTGGCTAACTACACCTGGAAACAAGCCCATTCCTGCACCCTTTTCTCTCCGCATGGGAGTACACATTGAGAACATGCCAACTGTCCTAGCTGAGGATCTCTGCTGTTTGACACCATTTCACCATTCACGACCACATTGGTGCAAGTCTATAGATAGTCAATATTTTTGTACCTTGAGAGAAAAGGCATCTACGAATATAATTGGTGATACATATCCAACAGTTGAAAGATAAGGTTCTCCGCATCCCAACGATCTGTAAGAGGGGTTCTTGTCCGCGCCAGGTTGGAAGCCACAGGTTCAGACCATACAAGCCAAACCATGAGAAGACTCATCCCATTTTAAATTACCTGTATGGAGCTCACTGCTTATCTACGCCATGGCTGTGTTTTCTGCGCGTGTGTGCGTGTGCGTGTGTGTGTGTGTGTGTGTGTGTGTGTGTGTGTGTGTCTTTGTCTGTTCACGCCTGAGAGTGCGTGACCCATTCTCACGATGAAACCCGATTCCGTCATGGGGAATTTAAATTACTAGGTGGTGGTGGTGGTGGTGTTGTTGTGGACGTCTCCCACCGCTGTCTGCCGCGGTCTGGCCCTGTGCCATGTTAGCAACACCTACGTCTGCCTCCTGAAGCAGCCGCTTCACAGCCGCAGATCCGCTGGGCTTGTTTGCTCCCCAGACCCGGCCAGGAACTTATATGCAATGCAGGGTTCACCTGCGCATTCCGACTGCGTTTTTTTTCTTTCCTTTTCATCACCTTCGACCTTCAATGCACTTTATGCTCTGTTGATGCGATGATTTTATTTTCTCCTTTTTGTTTAAGTTGTCTTTTTAGTTTTGTTTCCACGATGGCCATTCATATTTATCGGTGGAGATTGCTGTCTGTGTAGGTTGACATCACCGTTGCTACGGCGACAAGTGAGGTAAATGGAGAGGAGGGAGGAAGGGAGAGGTTTGGCTGCTGTTAAAAGTGAAGAGTCTTCCGATGACCCCGTGCTACGCCCACACCTTCACCTCACTTGTGTTCCAACCAGAGGACCATATGTGCTCTTCTCTTTTTTATTTTTTCTCCCTCCCCCTTGAGCCCATCTGCTCTTTCACCCGCCATTGACCGGCGCCAGCATCAAAGGAAGCAAAGAGTACTCAAGTAGTGCTCTGCTACTGCCCTGCCGGAGCACAGAGGACAGCTCACTGGCTCCACCCAGTGTCCGCCTGTCATGCTCC
This sequence comes from Lota lota, assembly GCA_026745465.1. Lineage (NCBI taxonomy): Eukaryota > Metazoa > Chordata > Actinopteri > Gadiformes > Lotidae > Lota > Lota lota. The sequence continues at coordinate 15,820,018 of JACYXH010000659.1, read as the reverse complement.
CTAACCCTACACCATACAACCCCCCCCCCCCCCCCCCCCCCCCAAATCCATCCATCCCCCGTGTGTTGTTCTGAAGACGTGGTGTTGTTTGCACCTGGGATCATATCTCTGGAACGTGGGCTGTTGTAAAGTGTGCAATAGACCCTGTGGGGAAAGTGCAGGTTTTCGTGGCGGTCTTGTCATGAATTGTTTTTTTTTGTCACTTTGTTTTTTATCTTCAAGAGGCCATTGGATACTGGATCGCCGTTGAGCCAAATGTTTGACTCTAGCTCAGTAGTTGTCAGAATAGTGGGGATTGTACAGTGTCGTAAAGACCACTGCATGCGTGTGTGGTTTAAGGTTACTTTTGCGAAACGGACACCACTGAATTGTTGTCCCGTTATGTCAACCAGGCCGACGTTAATGAGTCACTCGCGTTCCCAGCCGGCGTGCACAGCAGGTTTATCCAAGTTTGGAGTTTCATTTTTTTTCTTCATTTATTATTATTATTATTTTTTATCATCTTGCAAACGGTGTTCTATTAAAACCCTAGAGTAAGGTATTTATATGCTGCAAAGAAAAGATTCAAGCAAGATACAAATAAGAAAACGCTCTACTGTGAACACTGATTGGACGGTCTGATGCCGGACAATCCTGCGGCTACAAACCGCTTCTGAACTGCTGCTGTTCGCCAAGTCAATATGCAGAACTTGAAATAGTATTCATTTTCTTGTTTGGAAATTGTGTTGCTCATTTGTAGCAAGGGCTAACCATAGATTAATTCAGACAGGTGTTCAGATGCTCAACTGCTATATTCTATTCCTGGTCAGACACTTTCTTCATGTTAGGTCTGTCCTGCTGCCTTTTTGAATCTTCTAATCTATTCTGTATTGCGCCACCTGTAGGTAGGGAGTGGCAACTGTAACGTCTTAAACATACTGATGGCAACATTCAGTCATGCAGTTCCGATCTAAAAGGGTTCAGTTGGCAGTTCACAGCAAGTCTAAATCAGAATGATTTACAGATTTATTTTTTTAAACACCAGCACGCCCTGCTGTGATGCCACAATAAAAGTTGATTGTGTAATTTATTTATTTTTTTATTTCATATTTCTTTGGAGAACTATGCCTCCCCATAACTTTGCACAAAGATGCAGGTTTGGATGTGTTTTCGTTTCTTTCGTTTTCTATGTTATTATTTTGTGGGTTTTTTGTACTTAATATTGTTATTGTGACTAATTGTGTTGTTGTTGTTATTATTATTATTGTCCTGTTTGAAAAACATCAGAGTGGGAGTATTATGAAGATAGACATAGCTGTGTTATGTCAAACACCACATCTGGATAACCAAACCAAAACACGTCTTCACTTTAAGATACCTATTGAAATGTACTAAAATCTATACAAATCTCTATATAGTATATATATAAAATAGAATATTTGAGGGACCAGGGATTATCAATACTGGCAATAATGGAAGGATTGGAAGGGTTTTCTTATGCCAATCCTTTATGTAATAAAACAAACTGTGTCAAAAGTGTTTAAGAAAGATACTTATACCTGGAGGTTGTTGTTGTTTTCAGTTGTTTCTCATGTTTTTTTTTAATGAGAGTTGGGGTGTGAATTTTGAGTTTTAACCCTAGCCCCGGTGCAGTTGTATAATTAAAACCTAGGGCTGTGTGTTTTCTGCATTGGACGTTACAAGAGATGTCGGACTAGTTTAATCAGCGTCTTGTAATGTTTGCAATTTATTTTCATTTACGAGACCCTTAATGATCTGGTTTCACTGCGCCATAGCCCACCTGGACACTTCTACAGGTCCACTTTTGAGTTTACAAGACATTCTGTAATGTTCTGAGATGGTTATGTGCTGTGGCGTTGGGGAAAGGGATAGAAATGGCTGATATTTTCATGCATCATTCATGAACTCTGGTCACTGGTGTAATTTGTTAAGGGAACCAATGCTTTGTGGCGTAATGATTTGAGAGAATATGGGTATTGTGTTAAAAAATAAACTATTTTCTCAAAAGAAAAAAATATTTTCTTGCACTTTACTACTTTGTCATGGCAATGTTTGAGTTTGACTTAAGCAACAAATATACTTATTAACTGAAGATATCAATATCAGAAACTTTCCAAACACGTTTTATACTCGACAAATGTTTGTTACTCTGATTGTTGGAAATTATTTAGAGATATTGTAAATTGCATAGATATTGGGGAACAACTAATTTATATTGGATTATAGAGCAGTGAACATTTTCACAATTTAAATTTTTTGCAAAGCATACATTTCTATTTTATGGAATATGGAATAAGGTGGTTTGAAAAAGGAGAAATTTGCACGGCAACGCATGATAAATTTGGCCCGTGCCTAATCTACCCACGGACATTATGCTAATGAAACATTATTCTACAGTTCTTCTGAGACCATCATATAAATGACTCTATCACCATCTAGATGTTATTGTTCAGACAAGACAGTCTCTCTTCAGCTATGCTACTGAGTCAATAATACACTATTTTAAGGCAACAGATAC
>JACYXH010000659.1:15670000-15812500 GCA_026745465.1 Lota lota | reverse complement strand
AACAGGAGGGTGTCTGTCTGGTCATGCGGAACTCCACATCACGCGTTCCTCATTCAGAAACTCTTCTAGTGGGACCACTTTGTTGTGGACTCCAAGTTAGGGATTATGTATCCATGACTGCACATCATCAAACTGATCCTCATCAACAAATCAAAGTATGAGGTTTGTAACCCAAGGTATGAGCTCGTCTCGTTAGGTCACAGTGGTCATTACGTGAAAAACACATTTTGTTTTGAACAATGGTGATTTTTATATTCTCTATATTTCTATTCATTCCTAATATTAGAGGATTTATAATAATTCACTACATTAATTACATTTATATTTAAAAACTATAATGAACTATTCTATTACATTCCGATAAGTTGAAAGGAATAGAGTTAGTGAAGGAATATATCACTTTTTACATTGTGCACTGATAAATACAACTACAACTATTAATGTATTCAGTTTGGATATGAAGCAATTGTTTGCATTTTGCTCAGTAAGTTACAGTGACAGTGTTGAGTCACTATTGTACTAAAAACCATAACATTCATACATACAACTATGTCACACCCTCAGCAAATACACAAACACACAATCCAAAGACAGCCTTAACCATGTTCAGAAGGCTGGCCAGAGAGGGAACACACACACACACACACACACACACACACACACACACACACACACACACACACACACACACACACACACACACACACACACACCAGCATAACATTTATTTAGTTGACACTTTTATCCAAAGCGACTAACAATAACTGCATTCAACCATGATACAAGATACAACCCAAAAGGTGCAAGAATCATGCAGGCATGTAAAATATATCAAATAAGCAAACTGCTTCAAGTGCTACATTTAGAAAAAATGGGTAGAGAGAGTGATTATAGTTTATTTTTTCATGGGCCAAGATTCAGTCTGACCAGAGGAGTTTCCATTCTTCAACCGAATATGGGTAGGGTTCCTGCCAGTGGGGAGCTCGTTGATCTGGCAGAAACCTCCACCACCACCACCTCCATCAGGTCTCATTGCAGGTCTCCATTCAAGCTTCATTGAGGTGGTCAGAAAGATCCACCACTACCACCATCAGGTATCAAGCTTCATTGCGGTGGTCAGAAACCTCCACCACTACCACCATCAGGTCTCAAGCTTCATTGCGGTGGTCAGAAACCTCCACCACTACCACCATCAGGTCTCAAGCTTCATTGGTGTTCAGAGCTGAGCTAGCCGACAATTAACCTCTGGGTGTCCATGTCTGTCCTCCACACAGAAAGCCTCTGTCACATGGAGCTAGCCGCCCTTACTGTAGGCTATTCTCTCTCTCTCTCTCTCTCTCTCTCTCTCTCTCTCTCTCTCTCTCTCTCTCTCTCTTTATGTCTCTCATTAGTGGAGTCTCATTAGTAAAGCCTGTAGTAAGCAGGGGTAAAACAATGTCCCTGTCTATGTCAGGCATGCATTGATGTGTGCTAGTCTCTGGTGTGTGCTCTATAGTGCTCTTGAGTGTATTCAATAATGCCATCGGAGACATCATGAATGTGAAAAAACATATACAGTGGCCCAGTTAATCTGTACAGGGCTTTTTAAATGTATTATACTCACAATACATGATGTAATGTCATGTCTCCAAAAACGTTGGGGGGTGAGTTCCTACAGTTAGGCATAGTGTGATGAAGGCTATAGGTTTTGAGTCTGTCTGTGTGGAGCTAGCATGTTCTTAAGTGTAACTAATCTAAAAATAGGAATATAAAATACTCAGTTCAACATACAAAAATGTGATTTGATTGGAAAATGTTTAAGTTAAAGAAACGTGTTAACTTTCAATTGAGGCATGTTAAAAATAGAATGCGTGAATTTATAACTCAACAATTTTAAGTTAAACCAAGGTAAACATTTTTAACAGTGTGAATATTGGTTGTCTGTGTGTATACTCTGGGTTCTACCAACTTCCAAAAACACCTTCATTGTGTGTGTGTGTGTGTGTGTGTGTATGTGTGTGTGTGTGTGTGTGTGTGTGTGTGTGTGTGTGTGTGTGTGTGTGTGTGTGTGTGTGTGTGTGTGTGTGTGTGTGCTTGTTTGTAAATGTAGATGTGGTTAAAATGTGTTATTTGTGGTTAAAATGTGTAAGTTAGTTAAATGTTATCTAATAACAACACTGTATTTAAGTGTCCGACTTTGTTATAACAGGGATTACAACATTTATACTTATTCAGACCACTAGATGGCAGTAAAACATATTCATATGGACGCCGAGAACAATGTTTGGTGTACCACAACACGGCACAATGCATGGACCATGACCTGCTTCTTCTCTTTTACCTAGTTCATATCATAGGGTTTAGTTAAGAAAAATGTTTTTGTGTCAGACACAGAGAAACATTGGCACACACTATTCAACCTGCTGTTCACCACATGTTGAAGAACAAGTTAAATCTATCACATTTTAAGTGGGTGCTAATTTAGATGGAATAGATTAATTAAAATAAATTAATTTAATTAATAAGTTACTAAACTATACAAGGAACTCACAAAATCCACAAGCTACGGTGTGCTGTAGGCCTAAATCCATTTTATTATTCTAATAATTTATATTGTCATAATAAAGCCGTGGAATAGATTATAATAAATGTTTATCCAATGTAAAAGTCGCACGCTGTTTGGCACCTTTCGATATTACTTTCACTTATATGGTCTTTCTGCTCAAATATTATGTTGGTGTATTATAAAGGCTACATTGGTGAAGTCATCCAGAAATACATTATGATTAAATTACCTGTAGACTGTGGTTTGGGCCCACATGTACATAATGAAGCTAGGGCTTTGTAAAACCTGTTTGGTTGTTTATTCTAGCCGCCAATAAAACATGGGATAGCCTAAATTACCGTCTCAAACTAATCGCTAACCCCTGACCTCAACTAATCAACAGTAAAATGTACTTGCATTGCTACCTTGAGCTCCATTGCAGGTATCCAACCCTGGACAACGACATGTGCTGCTGGAAAAACGGACATAATAAACATAAGAAACGATGTGTCACAAAATGGAAAATGATAGGAAAGTTAATTAAAGCCATACGCGCAAAATATTCCCCGGGCTATTCTTAGCTGTGCCCATAAAACAACAAAGGCTTGTAAAGGTAGACACATTATATCTGTGTCTACCCCCCCCCCCCCCCCCCCCCCCCCACCCCCGACATCCATCTAATTGTTCGTGTATTTCATCTAGTTAAAAGCAGAGGTCGATCGAAGACGTGCTTTCATGACGCAGGTTGTCTGACGCACGCGACATGGGCGGGCTTTGCTCGACCATTCCCCTCCTACTTGGTGGTTAAGGGAGGGCGGTTCTGTGGTAGTAGAAGAGCAACCCGGCCGGTACCATTGTCTAGCCAGAGAATGTTTTGCTCACACGAGGTTTAGGCTGACCTGGGTCTTAGCTAGCTGTGATTATAGCGGGTGACCTGGTTTCAGCACCACGGGTTGTTAACAGCTCCTGCTAATAGAAGGGAGAATCAACAGCCACCGCGCCGGGTGCATCTGACAACAGCGGGTTCCCACCTGCCTGGGCTTTCGCCTTCCACTCACTTTCAGCACCGCCTGACCCGGACCCGCACCGAGCTATCCAAACGCACAACTCCACTGATCCGCCGTCATAACAACATTGTAGCACGCGCACTATACACACAACAGACGAGTAGGCGAGCTGGGAAATCATCTTCTGGAGACTTTGAGGGCGCGTTCATATTTGTACGAGATGGGGTTTTCTTTCGGGATGGCGTCAAAGTGTCAAGGCCTTTTCCTTCTTGTGTCTTTGATTGGGGTGAGCCGGATTGCCGCCTTCCCCACACCCGCAGACTCAGTGGACGGTGAGTGTGGCGAATGTTTGTGTAGGCTTAGTAGTAGTATTTTAAACGGACAGTGTAACTGCCCCATCCGTGCGACAAAAACCATTGATAATGCTCCGTTTGACGTTGAAGGTAAAAGCAGGAGAAACCCGATGAAGAGAAATGCGAGTGATTTATGACAGGGGGACTTTTGACTTTGCACGGTTGACCACTAAGGCCGATTTAATGCTATTTTCACTGCAGTTTAATCTTGTGTTGTTGTGAGCCGATTAAGTTCTTCCTAGCTTTGTTTTAGACTCGTGGGTAAGAGCGACTCAATACTCCCAACACCAAACCTAAAATCGTCCAACATCTTTTTCAGTGGAGCACTCAATAAACCCACAACAAATCAGCCGATGAGAATACTACAATACAATTAACATTTGTTTAAACTTTTGTTATCTTGGTGGAAATACCGTTTAGTTTCAGTTTCTTGGCATCATGGATGATGGATCGGCGTTTATTCAACCACCGGTCCTTGTCTTGTACTTCTACTATCTCGACCTTAATAAAAACGTCCTTTTAATTTATGTCGAGGTTAATGAGAGTACATGTTATTTGATTATTGCAGATAAAACTGTTTACAACAGACAGCTGACGGAAGAAAAACCACTCCAAGTACAGGTAAACCTATACAGCATGATCTCAATCTAATATCCTGCCTATTGGGTTTTATGGTCACTCACTTAGCCTAACAAACAAGGGGAGCAAAAGATAGATATTAACAACTAAAAAAGTGTTTGGTATTATAAATCCTTTTGTACTTTTGTTCAGATTGCTGAGGCGGACAGTGTGAAGGAGAGCATCCAGTCAGCAGGTAAGATGAGACCATGACACAAAAAAAGACATATTGGAGAACGCTCGCGTTTCAGCCCTTACAGGAAGTCACAGCCTATTGATTTAGAGTAAAATATCTCACCCTCCAAACATGATGTGGTGTTTGGTTGACTCAGATCCGAGATCTGAGTCCGAGATCCGAGATCTGAGTCAAGAGATATATGTTTCTATTTCTTCCCGCTCCCCCCTGACCCTTTCACCGTATATCTCTACACCTCTTCAGAAACCAACCCTGTAGCTTTTCCCAAAGACTCAGAGCAGGACGGGGATGACTTTGCCGTGCTCAAATCCCTGGCTGACGGTCAGAAGATGGTCGATGCGATGAAGGCCTCTAAGGCGAGCCAGGGGAAGGAGCAGTACGTCCCCGATGACTCTGATTCCACTAAAAGCCGGCGTCTGGCGGAAGATTACGACTCCACCAAGACCGGGATGGACTACGGCAAGTACCCAGGTAGCCTTACCCTGTGCGGTGCCGCATTTCTAGCAGTGTGTGTGTGTGTGTGTGTGTGTGTGTGTGTGTGTGTGTGTGTGTGTGTGTGTGTGTGTGCGTGTGTATGCGTGTGTATGCGTGTGTGTGCGTGACGGATGTCCTGTCTGCCAACATGCATGTGGGGGGGGGGGGGGGGGGGGGGGGGGGGTCCATCTGTGTGTGTGTGTGTCTGCTCTTCAGACAAGGACATTGTGCGTATCTAAGCTCATTGTGGGTAAAAGGAGAGAGAGCGAGGAAGAGAGAGTGAGAGAGAGAGATAGAAAGAGTGAGGTAGAGAGAGAGACACAGAGTGCGAGAGATAGAGACAGTGAGAGAGAGACTGTGTTTAAGTGGATGATCAAGTGAGAGGAGGACAAAGAGATTATCCTCTCTGCAGCTGCCCACTGTTATGTTGAGGTAACCGTTTATAGGCCTGAGGTTCAAAAGCAAAGAAATAACACATCCATCCATACATCCATACATCCATCCATACACACATAGATGGAGCAAAAGAGACTGAGAGGGAAAGAAGGAAAGAAAGAGATAAAAGACTAAGAAAGAAAGAACCAAAACGGTTGGGTCCATAGCCACCACTCATTACATGGCTGTGCTTGTTGGTGAATCACTAGAATGTTCTCAGCCAGGACTGCATAGAGAACAGAACCGGATCTTCTGCCAATATGGAGGCGTTCCCTCCCATTGTTGTCTCTTAAATTAAACCTTCCTCCCTGCCCACAAACTCCTCTTCTCTTTGCATCTGAGCTGAGTACTCTGCTCTTCATCCTGAGGGGAAGTGACCAGAGCAGTGTAGTAGCAGTGCATGCTGTGTTGGTAGGGATAGTGTAGTGAATGGGTGCTGATTGTGTGTGTGTGTGTGTGTGTGTTTGTGTGTGTCTGTATGTTTGTGTGTGTGTTTGTGTGTGTCTGTATGTTTGTGTGTGTGAGAGTGTGTTTGTGTGCGTGTGTGTGTCTGTTTGTGTGTGTGTGTGTCTGCTTGTGTGTGTGTGTGTGTGTGTGTGTGTGTGTGTGACTCAGATGCAAAATGGCTGAGCGCTCCAGTCCTCCCTCACTCTGTTGGCTCACGTTCCACAGACTACTCAATGTTTTGCGCTGAGTCTTAATTTGGCTCCACATCTGTTTGTCTTTTTCCTTTATATACATCTGATCATACCGTGGTATACAATTAACACCGATCGTTGCTGTCTCAGCACATTTAATCTCAGGCTTTATTATAAAAACATCATCAAGAAAGAGAAGCGCAGAGATTAGTACTAATCATTAGTAGCTGACGGATCTGTGTTCCAAACAACTGGGGCAGGGGATTACCACTACATGCAGTAGGCTTGGCCTTGAATCCAGACACAGATTAAAAATACATCAGACAGAGAGAGAGAGAGAGAGAGAGAGAGAAAGAGATAGAGGGAGGGACTCCGGCATCCTACCAATTGTAAAGGATATGAAGATGAAGTAATAAATGGATCCAATGTGTGTATGCTTGGTTCCAGATGACCCTGAGAGTTTCCGCCAGGTGGATGGCACCCCGCTGACAGCGGAGGACATCGTCCAGAAGATTGCCAACAAGATCTACGAGGAGCACGACAGAGGCGTGTTCGACAGGATCGTCGCCAAACTGCTCAAGCTGGGGCTGGTGGGTTGTCCCTTCTGGAAGCTCTTATCTCCCGTCCCCACCTAAGTTCCACTCGTTCCGTTCATCGTCAAGTGCAGGCCCTGTGAAGGCCACACAACGCTAGGTAGCCATGTATAGAATCCGGAAGCACACAGCCCAAAGTAGAAACATAAAAATTAAGAAAAGAAAAGAAAGAGCAAAACAATAGCGATCAATCAATAAATCACGCATTTTCTATTTTCTATTTTTAATGAGGCAAGGGTGTTTTTAGTCTTTGTATGTTTAGATGTGTTTTATTTATATTCTAATTTATATATGTCCTCAAATTGGAAACATTAGTCAGAAATGAGTCACACACATACAGGCTTTTACAACACAAATAATTTGAGGATGTTTCTCTCTCTCTCTCTCTCTCTCTCTCTCTCTCTGTCTCTGTCTCTGTCTCTTTATCTCTGCGTAGATCACTGACAGCCAGGCGGAGACCCTGGAGTACCAGGTGGCCGAGGCCTTGCAGGATCTCATCACCAAGAACGCCAAAAACAACGAGATTGAGGACCTGGAAGAGGACTACACAGCGCCCAAAGGAGAGCAGAAAGACCAGAGCCAGGGCACGGTATGACCTTTACATAATGAGGACAGTGGTGGTGATAACAGGAGGGGTAGCATGATGATGATGAGGGTAGTAAAGACGATAACAATGGGGACGATGACCATAATTACGATAAACGAAGCGATGTTAATGAGAACTGCGATTCACGGCCCAATCCTCTCCTCTCCATTCGCGTTGTATAGGACAGTGTCCATATGTGTTTGCTATGCAAGAGATGAGACGAGAGCGTATACGTGAACCAGGGTTACTGTGAAGAAGAGATAATGGCATGGCTAGGTCTTGTGCAGAAGAGATAAGGGCTAGGTCTTGTGAAGAAGAGATAAGGGCTAGGCTAGGTCTTGCGAAGAAGAGATAAGGGCTAGGCTAGGTCTTGTGAAGAAGAGATAAGGGCTAGGCTAGGTCTTGTGAAGAAGAGATAAGGGCTAGTCTAGGTCTTGTGAAGAAGAGATAAGGGCTAGGCTAGGTCTTGTGAAGAAGAGATAAGGGCTAGGCTAGGTCTTGTGAAGAAGAGATAAGGGCTAGGCTAGGTCTTGTGTCCACGCAAGCGGATTGTGTCTGTTGGGGCTCGGAAGCCATGAGGAAGATCGTGATGAAGAAGATGAGGACGATGATGGTGTCGATCATTGTTTCCAGGACGAGTCCGTCCGCCGTCGCTACAACGCAGACGGACAGGGAGATGACACGGAGGCGCCGAATGACAAGGACGAAGACAACGAGGATGAACAGGAGCAGGGTGACAAGGAGGAGGAGGGCGGAGACGTGGCGGCGGGGGACAGCTGGGACCGGGAGGAGGAGGAACGGGCGGAGGAGGGGGGCAACGAGGTGAGGCCGGAGGACGGCCTGCAGGACCTGCAGTACTTCCCCAACTTCTACCGCCTGCTGAAGAGCCTAGACTCAGGTATCCACACGCACGCACGCGCGCACGCACGCACGCACGCGCAAGCACACACACGCAGACACGCACGCACGCGCACGCACACTCCTGGACACAAATAGCCACACGTGCAGAAACACACAGACATACAGCATTGATTGTTACACACACACACACACACACGCACACACACACACACACACACACACACACACAGTACAGATAGTACACACATAAAAAAAACACGCCATTTCAATTCAGTTCATTCACTCATGTAAGACCTCATGTAAATCCTCTGCTACATATGACGTGTGTTCATAAACGCATGCCCTCTCCCCCCCGACCTCGTGGTCCGGTCGGAACTGGAAGACGTCTAGAGCAGTTGTTGTCATGGCGATGCGGGGGTGAAGCATGATTCAAGGATGGCTTCCAGCTGCTTTATGTCTCCTCTCCGTTGTTCCGCCCTGTTTCACCTCCTCACAGGAAGCACGCTCCTGGGCCCTGCCCACACACTCATCCACACGAATCAATACATACACAAATCTCACAAATACACACACACACACACACACACACACACACACACACACACACACACACAGTTAAATTGGACGTATACACACATTGATCAATGCACAAAAAACGCACACACACACACATAGAGGCACACACCTTCACACATGAAAGCAAATTAATTCTTTCGGATCCTCCCCCGTCCCTAATAGAAAACATGAGGCTGTAACCTGGTTTCCTAACCTGCCTTTGTATTGACCTGTGCCGCCGAATGCATCGATTTACACTAGGGCTGCAATGATGAGTTGGTTAATCAATTAGTCGCTAGACAGAAAAATAAAATAGACAAAATAATTGTGATAACTGATTCATGGTTTACGTCATTTATCAAGTATAAGTAAGAAACATTCGCTGCTTAACGTTGCAGTTTAATTCAAATATTTGGTTCATGGATCATTATAAAAGGAATAGTTCAGTTCTTCTTGGCTGCTTGTCAGATAAAGCAAGCACACACGCAGGAGTCACCAGAGTCACTTTGGGCACTGGTAATTTGTGAAGGCATTTGCCATTATTTCAGACAATTTGCAGACTAATTGATTAATTGATTAATTGGGGGGGGGGGAAAGGGAAATTGTTAGCTTTATCGACCATGAAAAACAATCGTTGGTGGCAGCCCTGATTTACCGACACTCTAATGGACTCTGAGGTGGTTCTGCTTCCTCAGACCAGGATGCCCAGGAGAGGGAGACGCTGATCACCATCATGAAGACGCTCATTGACTTTGTGAAGATGATGGTGAAGTACGGCACCATCACACCCGAGGAGGGAGTCTCCTATCTGGGTAAGGAGGAGAAGGATGGCTGTCCTTCTGTTGCTTCAAAAACCCTGGTCTGCATTTTGAGGTGCGACCAGGGTTCACCTTCCAGGTTCTCATCCCATGCTGTCAGCTTCATCTTCTGCCTTGCTTCAAAATATTGGGGGGAAATCTTGTTGTGTTATTAATCCTGGAATGCTATTCATTGCATCAATACCGATAAGCGCTTGAGCACTAAAAGACCTTATCTGAGATGTGGCCCATGTTGTTTTTTTATTGGTAACCGCAGAGGATCTCACACCACATCCATTAGTACGCATCCATAGTGCATTAGGGCACCAGTTTGCACCACTTTGCACCACTTTGACAGGGTAGGTCTGTGGCTGTCTTCTGTCTGTGCTTAATGTGTTACCTGGTGTACGCCAGCAGCCAAGATAATGCATCTTATGGGCCCAGACAGTGGTGCGTAAGGCTGCTTAAAGACCAGATTAGGGTCAGGAACTTCCATAATGAAGCAGATTTTATAGCCGACCGGCTTTACAGCTGGCAACTAAAAGGTCCGCAACATGTCATCAGCGCTAGGCTCTCACAGTCCCTGGCAGCGTTTCCCTGGAGCTTCTCTTGTCCATTACATTACACAGTTTCAGCGTGATGGTGGAAGTGTTGGTTGGGGAGAGCCAAGATTTGTTTTTCTGTTGTTTTTTTTTATCAGGGTGTGTTTATGCGAAGAGCATTGTGAAGAATATATACCGAATATTGGAACAAGCTAGTCAAAATCATATGAAAAGGTAAATGCTGACAAAGAGGAACCATTTCGATATTTCATAGTCTCCTTTGCTATTTCACATCACAGAATCCAAAAAAGCACATTTTACAATATATCTTTTAAAAACCATTAATTCGCTTAGCAAAGGATGATGACTAAGCACACAGACACCTGTTGGCTGATGTGTGTGTCCAACGCCTGCACCAATCAATACCCAGGCTTCTCCTACAGCTGCAGAGGGATCTCTGACTGACTTCACATTACGGCTAACGATCACTTAATTTATGTCTACTGATTGGAAAACCCTGCCACCACTAGACACAGGCAGAAACACAGACGCATGTAAATAAACACATAGCCTTGTGCATGAGATGAGCGGTATCTTGGCAACTATTTTATATATTGTACACTTTATATTGTACACCTCTATACTTCTATAGTTTGTTGCACAGAGATGAACAGATAGTGTTACGCTGTAGCCAGGCAACCAGCTGTTGTTCCCCCCCCCCCCCCCCCCCACCCCTTCTGACCAGGGTGTTCTTGAGTGACTCATCTGAGTACACAAATGTCACACAAGCCACTGTCAATCACAGATAATCTGCCTTCAGAGATAAGGTTCACGAGATGGAGTGTGTTGTGTGTGTGTCCTGTTGGGAGGCAGGTTGATAGTGGGGGTGGGAGAACAGAGAGTAGGAGTGAAAGTGCTCCCGTAGTCATAGAGAACAGAAGAACGGTGGTTAGCTAACCCAGAGAGAGAGAGAGGCATAATAATCAATAACAAATGGAGCGAGTGGAAAGAGAGAGTGTAAAAAGCACAGCTCATTAAACCCTTGTCATTCAAACATTCCCTATTTGTCTGATTTAGATGACACACATTTCACTCTCTGTTTGTAATCACCCTCTGAGTCACCGGTAGGAAATGGGGCTTCAGAATGACCTGGCTGCTTTCATGGCTCCATTGGTTTAATAAACCGCAGCGAGCCGGCTGACTAACTGCTGTGTTTGTTTGTTTTTCCCCCACTCAGAGAACCTGGATGCCATGATTGCCCTGCAGACGAAGAACAAGCTAGGCAAGGCTCTCGGCAATCCTGACTTCACCGCACTCACTGGTAAATAGATTCCTAACATAGTATACCTACAGGACTGACACGCGGAAAACAGGTCAATACAATACGTAAAAATAAAAAGAAACAGAGAGAATAGGATCGACATTCATATTCATTGTTGCAATTAAGGCAATAATACGGTTGAAAGGTAGACTTTGCGAAGACAGCTGTGAGAGAGACGATATATGTAAGTAAAACCATTTGCGTTGTATTTTTACAGAATTACAATAATGACTTCACCTGCTTCAATTCACAAAAGCATTGTCCTTATGGGTTATGTTTGTATGGTCTCGTGTGTAGACCGACATCATGGCTTGGTAAATACCATTAGCAGAGCCAATTAGTGACCCATTGTGGCCAACAACAGGGCTCGGTACGTCAGAGGGTACATTCTGTAAAGACCAGGCTTTTAGCCATGGCTAAGCCAACATCTGAACAGATCTCCATCTGTTCAGATGGGTAAATGTATAAATAGATTGATACATGGATGGATGGATGGGTTGAAAGATAGATAGATAAATATAATTAAATAAACACCTCAACAATAGCGAAAAAAAGAAACTATCAAATAATATTAACATCTGTATGAACAACACATGTAATAATAACTGTGCCGAAGGTAATATGTAGCAGTGTAATAATCAGTCAAACATTGCCCCTTTCAACACTGAATGTAAGGAGGTAACGACATGTTGTGAGTGGATGGATGTCAATGGGTGCACCCCTGGGTGACTTCATGCTGCGTCGGTTGTCCTCTGTCTTAGGGAAGCTCCCGGACGACGATGACAACACTAAGCTGGAGGCTGCCAAGATGCAGAAGGAGTATGAGAACCTGAAAGACTCAACCAAAGGGGAGCAGCCACCTACTGAGATCAGTCAGTCCCCTACTACTACTGCTGCTACTGCTACTACTGCTACTACTGTCACTACTGTTACTACTGCTACTACTACCACATCACACCATTAGGCACAGCCCTTCTGGCCCAGGCGTAAGACAGAAGCCATGTGGCTTTTGTTGTTGTTTGATTTCATTAATTTTTTACATACATTTCACACCTTGATATAAGCTCAAATTGGCAAAATGACTCATTTATTAAGATAGTTTTTGCTTGCGTTGTTATGGTGTTTTATGTCACATTTTGATGAGTAAATAAATCCTGAAGAAATCTCAAAACGCAATGTCGCACTATACCGTCTAAGCCGATACATTTTGATATTTGATCATGTAATAGAGCAGCTTAAAGCCAGTCTAGTAATATCTGTATGTAGCATGTATCACACACGAACGAACGCACACACACACACACACACACACACACACACACACACACACACACAGTCTCAAAACTGAAGCAAGCACAAAGCGGGAGTGATTATCAGTAGGTCTACACCACCTCCCTAAGGATATGAAGGAAATCACCAAAGGCCGAAATAGATGGTTATTATAAACGTTGTCTGTCCCTAAGCTAACAGTTGGTGTGGAATGTTCTTACTTTATTAGCCCTAAAATGTATCAATGTTACACAAGGAAGTCATCTGGTCCCATCTTTATCGATTTATTTTAGACGTTTAATGTCAAGCTGTTTTATTTATGGTTGTGTTAATAACATAAAGTCAATATGGTTTCATCCAAATTAACCTAACCCAGTTACATACTGTCATTCTGTTATGTTCCAAATCCAGCACACAATTTATTTTCAGTAGCGTAATGGAGGGCAGGCTTATTTTGAAAGAGAGCAGATTCTATATATACAAAATGCAGTCCGGGATAAGAATGTATTTTGATTATGAGTCATTAATAATGATGTGGTTCTCTTTGCTATAGGCCAGCCTGGGAAGTCAGAGACATACCTGGAAGCCATCCGGAAGAACATCGAGTGGCTGAAGAAACACAACAAAGAAGAAGGCAAAGAAGGTGAGACACATGAGCTAGTGACATAAGATGATTTACATTATGTTCCACCAGAAGCCATTTCAGACTAATTCTTCTTATTATTGGTATTATTACTATGCATGAGTAGTAAAAAGGAAATACAGCAAATGGTAAACTCATGAAGTTAATCTAGTAGTAGTCAGTAATGCACCTGTGCATACTGGACATGGAGTTTCCAATGAAGGCCAGTGTGTGCCATTATGTGCTAGGGGTTGTGTCTCGTTCTTCCCTTTAGCCGCGGTCACGTTCCTCCTGTCTGGGTCGGCCATTCTGCCGTCTTTTGACAGCTGGAACAAAAAGGACAGGGCGTTGGGCCGAAATGCCTCCCTGCCGCTTCCTGATGCCGTGTGCAAACACAGGTTCCCTCGTGTGTTGGGGTTTAAATGTCTTGTGGATAAAGATACCTTGTCATTATCGCCCACATGCTGGGCGCGAGACCGTTGGGGGTGGGGGGGGTGGGGGGTGGGGGGGGGGGGGGGGGGGGGGCTGACTGACCGTTCCGAGGTAATGCCTCAATCAGAGACGTCTTTTGTTTCGTCTTGGATTTGCATTTAGGATGAGTGTGTGTGTGCTTATGATATCATGAAAATGGATGAGCTTTGATGCTTACTTTGAAACGGCCGCCGTGTTCCCAGATAATGGTCAGTCCCCTTCTCCTACTTGAACCTCGAACCCCTCGTGTCTCGTTTGGACTGGTTGTGTGTGTGTGTGTGTGTGTGTGTGTGTGTGTGTGTGTGTGTGTGTGTGTGTGTGTGTGTGTGTGTGTGTGTGTGTGTGTGTGTGTGTGTGTGTGTGTGTGTGTGTGTGTGTGTGTGTGTGTGTGTGTGGGTGGGTGGGTGGGTTAATCCCAGTATTTCACCAGGATGATCATTAGCGTTTAAATGGCAGCTACCCACAGAGGCCATTAAAAATGCAACTTCCGTCCTCCTCCACTGATATTAGTGTTTGTATTTGTGTGTGTGTGTGTGTGCGCATGTGAGTGTGTGTGTTTGTATATGTGTGTAATTCCTTCTATCACAGACTTGAACTATTGGGCATTTTACAATTAGAGTACAACCCACACATAGTGAGTTGTACCAATCTATCAAGTGGCAAACAGCTCTATGGCATTAGGCACACACACACACATACACACACACACATACACACACACACACACTGATTCTCAGTCAGCAGGGTGGCAGCCCGCTGTGTGTGTGCCTGATTGTTTGTGTGGGTGTGTGGCTCTCCTCCAGAAAAGTGTCAAAGCCCAGTGGAGGCTAATGAACTGGGGGTTATGAAATGTTAATGAGCCCAGGCTATCCAGGTCACCATACCCCGGGCTGGTGGTCACACAGCAGGACAGCTCCACAACAACCAGCCCCACTATCCACATCTGATTGGTTGTCCATTTCGATTTCCCCCCCGAAGAATGAATGAGAAGAACGGGTGACGGTTGGTGAATCACCCCGTTAGTAAGCGAGTGACAGACATTTCACGTCTCCAGTCCCCTCAGATGACCCGGGGGATGCAGAGCAGCCTCAGAACGCTCGCAACATCGTGTTAAGTCGTCTACTGATCTGCCGTTCTGCTCTGGGAATGAGAACATATATTGGGAGGCGAACAGAGGGCCTGTGGAGGGAGAGAGGAGAGAGAGAGAGAGAGAGAGAGAGAGAGAGAGAGAGAGAGAGAGAGAGAGAGAGAGAGAGAGAGAGAGAGAGAGAGAGAGAGAGAGAGAGAGAGAGAGAGAGAGAGAGAGAGAGAGAGAGAGAGAGAGAGAGAGAGAGAGAGAGAGAGAATCCCCATCCACTCTTTATCCAGGCTACGTTATTAGCATTCTAGTGTGCAGTATGTGGAGTGGGCGAAGAGAGTTCTGCCTGATTGTCTGTTCTCTGTTGTCAACAAAAGACAGACAAATAATGGTGCGGCATGGAAGGCTCAAAAGATACATACATGCACACACATGCATGCACCCCCACACAATAACCCTCCCCCTCACACACACACCCATATATAAGCAAATATACACACACTAACTAACTAAATGTAATCGTTACAAAGTGTAACTATTTTTGCAGACAGGTTGGCAATATTGGATTTATATTTTTTCCTCCTCAGCAAGTCATTTGAGCAAGTGCTTAAACCACCAAAATTGCATACGCTGACATATTCAAGGTCCCCAGCGAGTACACACTGTTCAACCGTACCTTGTAGCACATTTTATCTGTATTTCCCTCTCTTTTTCCTCTCTCCCTCACCCTCCGGCCCTTTCCCTCTCACTACGATCCCTTCTCTCTATTTCTCAACCTTCCACATGCTCTGTCATTTTCTTTGCCATGGAACACGGGCCAGCATGGGCAGACTGAGAGCTGGCCCACCTGATAACAGTCATAGAAACAGAGTGGCTGCCACAGCATGCATTGTGTTGACTCTTCCACGGTTCTCCGTGAGGACAACTTCACTAGGCTCCGCGTGTGCGCACGTATGTGTGTGTGGGTGTCGGTAAGATGTCGTGCTAATGTCCCCGTTTTGTAAGCTTGTATGTGTGTGTGTGTGTGGGTTTGTGTGTGTGTGGGTGTGTGTGGGTGTGCCTAAGCTCCTAGATTAATGAGAGCAGCAGATGGAGGTGGAGCAGCCCTCCCGGTCTGCTGGCCCTAGACTGAGGAGACCGCTGTGCTGACAGCCTGCCTCTGTAGAGGAACATCACACACCATGTGCAATTTGTGTGTTTACTCCAGGGATCAGTTTGATGAAACACTCTGGCCCTCTCAGCAACTGCTAAGGTTTTACTGCTGGAGAGTTGTAAACTAAAGTGGTGGACATTTTGTCAGCCTGCCTTCTTCGGCTGTCCTATATGCTTCTTCTTTTTTTTTCATCCCTGTGCAGCCCCAGCTGCGTGTGTGTGTGCTTGTGTGTGTGTGTGTGTGTGTGTGTGTGTGTGTGTGTGTGTGTGTGTGTGTGTGTGTGCATGTGATTGCGTGAGCGTACGCGCGTGATAGGAGATGATAGATTATTCAGGGTGCTCTGCGCTACATGATAGCCTGTTTGACCGCTGCTGCCTAACAAAGAACTCGACAACTAGAAAGGAACCAATCCATTTAGCTTGCTGAGGTCCATCGTAAGTAGGTTGCTCTGAATAGGTTTGTTAAAGGCCAGCTGTTTCGATGAAAGGAAAGGAACTTTATACTTGGTAATGCAAGCACTTCTACAAGCTGTAGAAATCCGAAAGTATGTGTGCGTACTGTATGCTACCGAACAGACACTCATCAATAGCAATTCTAACCCAAATCCTTGCCTATACATAGTATATTTGTTCCACGCTATGGCTGGTTAGGCCTTTGTCATTGATCGTTAGTGCTGTGACCTGTTTAAAGGCCACTGCATATCCATAGTCCACTAATGCCTCATCTAGGTCCATCCTAGTCTAGAACTCAGCGGTTGTGTGTTGTTGTGTTTTTCTACCCAGACTATGATCTGTCCAAGCTGAAGGACTTCATGGACCAGCAGGTGGAGGCCTACATCGAGAAGGGCATCATCGCAAAAGAAGAAGGAGAGACCATCAAGAGAATTTACAGTAGTCTGTAACTGTATCTCCCCCCCACCTTCGGCACACACAAATACACACGCGCGCCCGCACACAGCCACCCTCTATCCATTGCCCTAGCAAGCCTCTGAGATAAATAGGCCACATGAATGAATAGCTTGAATATCAATAATATCAATAATCTCACTCAACCAGGTCCAATGGCGGTTCCAGTGTCAATTAGTACATTTTTACCTTTATCCTTTGTTTTTGAATAAAAAATGCTCAAAAATATTGATATGCCTATGGGTTTCCTTCAGATTAATCAATATGAGGAACGTAATATTTATGATTTTCAGCAACATAAAAGATTAATGATTTTTAATAATTAGATTGATTAATCCGTGACCTTTCGCCAACCAGATAGGCCTAGAGATTAACTGAAAGTGTTTTGTCACCTTTTCACATATCCAAGCACCAGAGATTGACCCATGGAAGAATTGAATTGATAAGTATACTGTAGCTTTCGCATAACATATTTGTGCAAGAAAGGGTCGTTTACTGTCTTAGAATTTTTATTTTGCTTTCCAGTGTATATGTAAAATCTTAATGTATTCTTGCTTTTGTCTTTACCAAAAATATATTTGTTCAGTATCATCAACTGTCCATTCTAAGTCCCATATTCTTTCTGCTGTAATATGTATCATGCCCACTAGGGGGTGATATCGGACATTTTCCTCTGCATGTGTCAGTATATCTGACATTGTGCATTGAAAAAAGTATTTTTAACTGTAAATAATTGTGATATTTTTCCTAACTTGTACAAGGAATTAAAACATTGCCTTTTCTTTACACGTGTTGATTCTGGTAAAACTGAAACACCCAGTCAACTTTGACAAACAAGCAGCCGTTCATAATACAGAAAACCGATACAATTTGGTTTAAATATTTATTATCACTCCAAATTCAAAAAAAAAAACATTGTTTCAGAAAATGTATTTCACTCACTTAAATATTACATTCACGCTTCAAAAATGAACCCCTTTGTTGTTTAGTCCCTTCTGTTTCCACATAGATAAGACTTTCAGGCATACCAGACAAAACGAGAAAAAAAATCATATTTAAAAGGCTTCAGCTTTTGTTGGGTACTCATAGAGAAAGTAAACAGAAAACCATTTCAAGAATATAGCTCTTTATGTTTACATTGGTACAGATTCTATTCTAGGAGGGGATTTACAGGTAAAGAAGCTGTTTGCAAGTCTATCAAACGAATCCTGCTGGCATTACTTAAATCTGTGTGTGTGTGTGTGTGTGTGTGTGTGTGTGTGTGTGTGTGTGTGTGTGTGTGTGTGTGTGTGTGTGTGTGTGTGTGTGTGTGTGTGTGTGTGTGTGTGTGTGTGTGTGTGTGTGTACAGGTTTGCGTGCATGCATGTGTCTGTGGTGCACAGTAATAATTGTGTAATTTCCCCCCTCTGTATGTCTTGAAACACCTCAACACAAAGAGAACAACAATGACAATATTAGGGAATATATATTAGCGCAACATCAATAAATAAAAGGCGAGATGACACGGGGGTTCAAATGGCTCTGGTAAAAGGAACTGGTAAAAGAAAAAGAGGCAGACATGTTTTCTATCTCTCAGTATGAGTTTTTGGGAGAGGAGAGCAAGAGATAGTGTACGGGCTTATGTCCACAACAAGGCTTCAGGTAAACAAGCATCCCTCTAGATTTGTATGTCCTTTAGATCTCCTGGTATGCCGTCGTGGTGACTGTGAAGTCCTCCTCGCTGTCCCTGAAAACAAGCACAACACACAAGATATGAAACCAAAGGAACTGATGGTCCTGATGCCAAGACTGCATGCACAAACACGCACGTTTTACTTTCACTCCTACTCGTCAAGTTTCTATCTAATTTAGCTTTCTCTGACTCGGCTCAAACAAATTAAACCAGTAAACAGAACACCAATGTGCTAACTTTCAATATCCAGTTGGAGAATGCGTCTTCCCTAGTCCATAGCCATCCAGACAGGACTACAGATACGACGACAACCAAGGCAAGATATGCCCAAACATAAACCTCATAAATCTATTTGGAATTCACACAGGCTAAATCAGCTCTTCAATTTGTGGTTTTTCAGCTCTCATGCTTCACTAAATCCCAGAGAAGGAAAAGACTGAAGTGTCTGGTATACTACTGTGATTCTTGTATATGTGACACACTTCGATGTCCGTGGGATCCATGTTCATGATGGCTCAGGGTGATGATGGAATTAATTTTAAAGCTGCTATGTGAATGAAGCTGGAGCGCTCTTTAACTTGGATGAATATATATATAAAAAGGTAACAGTAGGCCTTTCAGATGCCAGGGGGCTTTGGTTGCTAAGAGATGAGTCAGAAAAGGTCAAAGTTTACGCACCGGAGCTTGGAAGGCTTACTGGTTGATTTGTTTCCTACATTTTATATATATATATATATATATATATATATATATATATATATATATATATATATATATATATATATATATATATATATATAGTTAATGGACAGCATATAATCTAATGTGTCCCATTTGTCTTCTCATTGGGACTACAAAACAGAAAAACACTAATCGATATTTTTTCATTCTACTAAGGACAGCATTAATTCTACATACAGACTGCTGTAATGCAGAGTAGTAGTAGTGGTTAATGTCCATACATAAACATGATACAACAATTCAATGAATGATTCAATACATTCAATTGTATACTTCTTCCAGCGTAGTGAATACAACAGCAGCTTCTTATATTTAAGAAGACAATAAGGGAAGTAAGATAAATGGGGCTCCGCATGTCTAAAAGAGAGAGAGAGAGCGAGAGGAAGCGGTTTTCAAGTATTCTGAAGTGGTTTCCGGTCCAAATATAGCCATCATGACAGCATACAATCATTAGCCGGTCAGTGGATTTAAAAGGTCAGGGAATTTTACTGAGGGCAAGAAGAAGCAGAGCTTCTGTGCAAGGCCTTTCAGAAAACACTGTAGCACTGGTTATGCCGTTTATTACAGTGTATTATTACACTGCACATAATGGAATAATATTGATGTGTGGCAAGCCATACACATTGTTATTGGTGTTCATCAACGGCGACAAACAAAGTTGTGAGTTAATGCCGTATTCTGTTGAGCATTCGAATTAGGATGACATTCATTTCCTGAACTACATTTACCATAACATTTAGCATTTTCATATTGCTACAAAAATAAACAATAATCCCACCACCAGACAATAATCCCTCGTATTTGACACAGACAACTAACAAGCTTGTAATGGCCCCGGGCTGCAGCAGCATGAGGTCCCGCACCTCTGTCCCTGGGCTTGACTGACTGGTTGTCCCATCGAATGTGTGCATTCCAGGCAGGCTGCGGGGCCTCAGCGTGGGAAAGTAGTGAGAGAAGGAAGACGCTTGTCTCCACATGCAGTCAGGAGCCTCACCACCGTTCTGCACTCCTCCACGCCTCCCTCCACATACCTTGACGCATGCATCACTCAGCACGTGTACGACCGCCATAATGGATTCACCAACTAAATGTTCCATTTCCCTGATCATCTTTCCTCATCAGATTTGTGCCACCAGGAAGTAGTGGCATTCTATTCTCCCTGTGGCCGCGACATTTCACCACTTCATTTGAGTCGGTGGCGGGCCCTTACTTTACCACCAGGTGTGAGTGTGATTAGCCATTACAAGCTGTTTCAAAATCTGCCCTTCCTTGTCCCTTAGTGACATCACAAGTGGGAGTGTCCACCTAGATGTACGCTGGATAGATAAGCCTACCAGTTGCTACAGTCCACTGGGTAGGCTGGTAGACTGATCTGTCCAGCATCCATCTGGGTGGACACTCCCACTTGGGATGTCACTAAGTCACAGGGCAGGGCAGAATAATAAAGGCAGGCCCTTTAATAAACAACAACAGCGAGATTGTTTGGTCTCGGAAACATTGACATTGTAGAATAAACATCCGAGGTGAGGGCACAGTAACGTGAGGAGAACTGGACATTATGTTGGACAACTGCATCCACAGCCTCTCCTGAACCCCCTACATGGACACAATGTGAGTGCCCCATCAGCACATTGTACATGGCAGCATTATTTCCGTGACCCTAACCGAGAGCCTACAGCGAGATGGGGAGCTGTATCAGGGTAACGCATTCATCACATCTACACACTGTAACGCCACGGCCAGCATCAACAGCAACCAATCCCAAGAGTCCTCGATAGCATAAACCTTCAATAAAGTATTAACTGATCCGTGTAACAGTGGTTCTCTGACGCAGCGGGGGCTTGAACCGGCAACCCCACCGGAAGACAAACACTCCAACCGCTAAGCCAAATGACTGCAGACGTTTGCCTTGGAGTGATCTTAGAGCGATCTTAAAGCATTGGGAGGGAGGTTAACACATCTGCTGCCGCTCTCTTACACAGATCCAGTATACAAAGGCTACTTATGAACCAGAAGTTCTGCCCTGGCTCCACCTGTGTTTCCCTCTCCGTGTCGGCATGCACCACCCAGAGCAGCCGCGGCAGCAGGTGGAGTGTCTTTACCTGTCTTCCTCCTCCTTCAGCCTGCGCGCCGCCTGCTTTGACTGTTTGATCTGCAAGTCCAGTCTGTGTAAGAAGTCTTTGGCGGACAGCTCCTCGGGCTGGGGCCGGGGTGGGGGGGGTTCCGAGGCCCCGAGGTCCACATGCGGCGGTGGCGACGGGGCCGGCGAGGGACCCTCCCCCGCGCTCTCTGTCCCGCGGGGTGCGTCCCCTCCGCGGGGCAGCACCTCCGGCTCGCCGTCGGGGGATTCCAGGTACAGTCCGTTGAACTGGTAGCGCTTCTCCGACAGAACCGGGATGCTGAGGCTGGCCCTCAGGAAGATGCAGTCGTTGCCGAACAGCTTGTTGGCCCGTTTGATCTGCTCCATCTGAAACACACAGCGCAGATGTCAGAGAAGTGTAAAGTCCTGTGAAAAAAGTGATGCAATTATGCAAATGACCGCTGCTGGCCTGTTTGTACGTCACATGCGTTCTTTGAATTGTAAGGACTCGCACATCGAAACATGTGGTGAAGGTGCACCTGAGATAAAGTGTACTGAAAAGTTGATGAAAACTCAGAAGCTTAGATTAAAGTGCTCCTATTTGTAGTTACGTTTTGGTCAATGACCATAATCAGAAGGTCTTTGACGAAAAAGGAACTAGTAATTATGGTTCTGCAATGTAAGCTTCTGAATGTGGACGTTTTCTTCCAACTTTTTACATGCCTTCATTCTCACATACAAAACATGAACATGCAAAAGAACTACAAGGTTCATGCTGAAATAAAAAAAGATTATGATAAGGGGCTGTGTGTGTGTGTGTGTGTGTGTGTGTGTGTGTGTGTGTGTGTGTGTGTGTGTGTGTGTGTGTGTGTGTGTGTGTGTGTGTGTGTTGTGTTACGAGTTTGTAACAGTTGGACAAAGCCTTTTGCGAGACAAGACTGATCTCTCCCGTCTAAACTGGAATGTTCTGTACGTGCCAGGTTTCATTGTGGTTAACTATGGTTCCATACCCTTCAATAAAGAACAAGCCATCGAAATGTGAAACTGATATACGAGTGTACTAGTCTAGTCTCACGGCTTGGTGTTTAACTTGATGATTCCGTTTATGTTTGTATTTGTACACACAAGAGAACTCAATATAGCCTAGTCAATGGTTGTAGCACTCAAACATGATCTTAAGCATGTATGTGTAAACATTCTGGGGCGCATGCTAATCTAAGTAAATGTGACGAGGTCAGAGAGAACCATATGAGTTGGCTTGGACTGACTGGACTGACTGGAAGGCACATCATTGTTTCTTTCATGTTTCACGTGCCTTACAATTTGAAATTAATTCAGATTTCGTATTGCAATCTTACCGTTACGCCGTATTTGAGAGCAATCCCTTGCAGTGTATCACTATCAGAAACCCGATGCTCTATGAATTTCTCTCCCAAAGACGCTGCGACGCTGGCTGTGCTCCCATACGAGCGGATCTTTGTTCGGGCTAGGCTTTGGGACAGTTCGCTATCTGACTCGGAACCTGACCTGGATCTGGGAAAGATAGGCTGCCCGAATCGCCCCCCTCCATCCCGCAAAGACAGTACAGGCGAGAACTCCGCCATCTTCTCTTGAATAAATAAAGAGCGTGATTGCGCTGCTCAACGCTGCGGTCGACTGGCCTCAATAGTAAACTGCGGTAATTGAGGCCGTAGGAAAGGTTGTCATCCCAAGTATGCTATTGTATGGCAACTTAAGGGAATGTGGCATGTTGGAGACCGCAACATCGCAAAATTTCCTTTTTGTCATTGATCCGCTACGTTGACGTGCTGGCGTGTAGTGCGCCACTTGTCTCAGTATCGGGCAACGCAATTGGACACCCCGGTACGTTTTGACCCCGCCCAGTTTCACATCCAGAACCATAGGCACAAGCAAGCCCTGTAGCACCTGACAGTGGTACTTAGCATGTATTTTAAAAAATAATTAATATAATAGAATATAGTATCATATAATGTTATACAATATTATACAAATATTATAATATCATAATTATAATATTATGTAAGGTGTCGTCTTTTTTTGGTTTGCTATTCTTGTGAGTCCAACAACATTTATGATGCCCCTACAGCCAGAGCCAAACAGAGGGACGTCAGCGGTAAGGTTGGGTGCTGTCACATGGGAGGAAACATTCAGCATGTCCAGTACATCCGCCCAGATTGTCACCCACGCATGTGAACACATCATCCCCCTGATGTTATTGAAGCTCCACTGGCTCCTATCCACTCACTCCATTGACTTGACTGGTCCACACCCACATGGCCATCCATGTTACTGGCCCATCCTACCCGTCTGACCTTCCCAAGCACTACCGGCCCCTCTGGCTGTCTCCACCTGACCGGCTTCACCTACCTTCCACTGGGAGATGGATCTGTACACTAAAGACGATGGGAGACAGTTGGGAGACTCTCCAAAAAAAATGTAAAGCCCTACTCAAAACATACCTTTTTTAATTGTCCTATAAGGACCAATGATTAGTTTATGTAATTGTTTTCTTGCTGTTTTAACGTTTCTTGTTTCCAAGGCATTTGGTTCAAGGAATGTGATTAAATCCATTATTACTATTATTAACATTAATAATAATAATAATAATAATAATATTATTATTATTAGCATCTCCCTGTTGACTGCAAAGCATCACAACAAAATCATGTTATTATTGAGACGAGCAAGACGGTGAGAAAGAGTGTGCATGTGGCCAAGATAAGTGAAATCAACCATATCTTCACCATTACGTTACAGTCTAGCAGTAAAGAGAAAGTCAATCATTGAAGGGTGAATCTGTTTAGAAAAAGGCAAGAAACATAAATTAATATGGTTACCAAGATACGCAGACTAAAAGCCAATTTGTATGGCCGTGACCTAACGTCTCCCCATTGTAAGTCCACTGTCTAAGATTTGCAATTATTCTGTTCTCATTACAATCCCTGTCCTTGTCACATGGTCCCTTTTAACATGATTATGCAGAGCCCTGGGAAGTCACGAAACTACAATATAATCGTCTCTTTTTAAAATGAAGTTACGTCAGCTATGTGAAGACATCACATACACAAGATGTTATGAGCACACAGTGGAACTAGATGTCATGCACGATACCGCAAAAAAATATGAGTGTTATTCATTCTTATGTAGCCAAGGCTGAAAGGCAGCCGTATGTCACACACAGACAACAGGTGCTTCCCTATACCCTCCACCTCCCACACACAAACCCCCCCCCCCCCCCCCCCCCCCACACACACACACACACAGATTATTCCTTTATGGTGTAATGTAGTTAGTCAAAGACTCATGGGTTCCAATGCGAAACACGGTGTCTGTAGGATTGATCATTCAATTACCCTTCCCTTGGAAATCACATTAACAACTGAGTTTATCATTGTTTGTCGTTTTTTATAGAGTAAAATATAAATTGTATGCTTGGAGGCCCCATGTTTCTGAATGTATTCATTCCATCCCTGCAAATAAGACAAAAAGAAAGAGACACAATGATATGTCTGAATTATAAGTAGGAATATCTGTATGATTGCCTCTGCTTTTAAGACTGGATGTTTAAGAGTTTGTTTCACTTGCTTGTGAGCCATCTACCTTTCCTTTGGGAGGCTTGATGTTCGAATGAGCCTTGTGTGAGTAAACACAAACCAGTTGGCAGAGCATTTGACATCACTGATATTTATCCTTTAACATTCATGATGAAACCGATGACATTTCTGGTCACTTTTTCCTAAAGGGAACTGAGAGTCCTCCGCATTGTCTTTACAGATGTGAAGCATCTGGGTAAGGGTAGGGGACATCCCAAATGTTACTATGAAAGGCGACCACATGTAATTTGAACCTTAAGCAGACAGCAGGTGCTGCTGCTTCTGTATGGCTGAGCTGAGTGAGCGAGAGTGAGCGAGAGAGAGAGAGAGAGAGAGAGAGAGAGAGAGAGAGAGAGAGAGAGAGAGAGAGAGAGAGAGAGAGAGAGAGAGAGAGAGAGAGAGAGAGAGAGCGAGCGAGCGAGCGAGCGAGAGAGAGAGAGAGAGAGAGAGAGAGAGAGAGAGAGAGAGAGAGAGAGAGAGAGCATGTTCATTGAGTAACATAATTAGCCATAGAACAAGCATTGGGTTACAACGGAGAAAAGCAGTGGTGGGTATGAGTAAGTCATTCAATTAGGCTTTTCTTGTCAATTACAACCAATGCCACTTAAGCAGCACATTGTAATATGTTTGAATTGGGGGAAAGCTTAAAACATGTTTAAACATATAGGGGAAATGCAGACAACACATGTATAACATGTTATATTTTAAAGGTTTTTTAAACATACAAAAGAAAATCGGGTAACTGATGAATTAATTGTGGATAGATATTTAAAATTCTCCAACTCTTTACCACTCTTCCCTGGTTTCTTCACTGGAAACAGTCGATTTAAATATTTGTTGCAGTCCAGACTATTATGATGTGTGTTAGTTCGGTGAATGGTAAAACAAGCGAGCTAGTTCCATGCGATCTGCGAAATATCCAGAAAACAAAGCACATCTCGGGTATTTCAGCAATTGCCAGTATTAATTGTGCACTTTGAATCAAGGGCGTCGCCTTGGTTTCAACATTGAAGCCGCGTGCACAAAGTGCGCGAGCCACAACATTTTTGCAGAAATGTCCGGACAAATAAAAATGTTTAGCCTTTCCTTTAGGTCACTTTGGATGAAAGTGTAAAAGTATCTTTGCAATAAAATCATTACTTTTTTATTTATTTAGTCCTAATAGGACACAGCATATAAAAGACAAACTACAACTAAAATAAATAGATTTTCTTAGCATGAAGACATCTTATACCCATGTTACTTATTTTCTCTGTATGTGCATGGAATTGTAAATGGTAGGCTATTGTTTATTTTTAAAACAAAGTTAAACTAAAGTCTATCAAATTAATAACACTCATATGTTGCAGCTACCACGTACCTAAGATAACGTGTCCCATTTCATTTCCCCATTAAAGCAACCAACTCGACTGACCTACATAGCCTTTCCAATGGCCATCATAATTCTGAAACACGAGAGATGAGAGAATAAAGGTCAATCTGGCGTCATCTAGCGGCGATTGCATAATGGTGTACGAGCAACTTCCAAAGGACAACATACATTAGACTCTAGTTTAATGTATTAAGTATTAATAGATTCTACGCCGCCAGATACATGGAAAGTACTCTGTGTGGAAGGTGGATGAAGCCCCGATGAAGACAGGGCCTTAAAAGGGAGTTCGATTTCAGCACCCTAACCACATCCACATAGCACCTGAAATATAGGAATGCGTCAATGCGCAAAATGGACCACATGTTTTGTTGTTGCATGGACTGATTTGTCACATCTTTCCATTCACCCAAACCCGCAGGAATCAACAAAGCCAATCTCAAGCAGCTCTTTCCCGGTTTGACTGAACGCTTCTCCCTCTCTGATTCAGCTCGTGTTCGGATCTTCTGGATACAGAGGAAAACACCTTTCTTAAATCGGAATCAAACCGACTACAAATGGCCATCTGCAGTCTAAATACAACACAAGAGTAGGGCTGGGCTTAAACAGTTCGGACCTGAACGTTTTGGTTTAGCCAGTTGAGAATCTCAGACCTTTCTTCGTGCTCCTGGTCTTTCCAGCCACGGCCTGTCCTGGTTTCACCTGGTCTTCCGTTAAAGGCCCCTTCCCAGATCCATCAGAGAACGGAGAGTGCCCGTGGAAGCCTGTCCTTTGCTTGTGGATACATAGACAGCAGTTGCTGCTTATGAATAGGTTTTCTTAATGTAATTAGCCAATGAACAAACACATATTGAATTACAATGGGGGAAAAAAAAACATTTTCATGTTGCTATGATTTAGTCAGTCACTTAGTCTTTTCTCGGAAATTGCATGAATGCCATTAAAGCAGCATCGTTTGAAGATGTGTTTTAAATCAACAGGAAACATTAGCATATGAACAAAACATCTGCTCTTGTGGAAACGTGTTTGTATCTCGTATTGATTAAACCGTATGTGGTCATATAAGGACAGGGCATATAAGTACATCTTTTGATAGCAGAATAGAGAAAATGATTAAATCATGCTGGTCATGATCCAGCGATGGGAATCCTGCACTGACCCTCAATATCCACTATGCGGGAGTGTTTCATCATATAAACACATACAGTAGGCTACATTCTTACATTTTCTTATTTCGTTGGGATTTTCTTTGTCGTGGTAATTTGCTAAATCTTCTGTTTAAAGTGTAAACATAAAGTGTAGACCTACCGTGTTAATCTTCTACCAGTAAGTTAATCTTTGTTGTTATTGGCAGAAAAACACAAAGTGATAAGAAACAAATGCATCTACAGGGTTAGGAAATAACTAGGCTTAGGAAACCTCTTAGACCTATACTTCTACTTCTACTTCCTCTATATTGATATGGTGTCCAAATATGCCATCGTAGTGGGATATTTGTCTAAATCGCACCTAAAAAAGGGTTAGGGTTAGGGTTATTTATAAAACTAAATGAGACCAATATTTGCCTGAACAATTTATGTGGTGTTAATGTGATTGTGATAATGTGAGTGTCTACTAATAATTGTATAATTTCTTTGTAACAATCATCTCTTAGATATAGTTTTGCATGTATGCATTTGATATAAAGTTACCAAGACGGTAATTCATATCTTCCATCAAATGATAGGCCTTAGCAAAAAAACGAAACACAAATTTGAACTAACTATGATGCAGGGCATTCTAGTAGGCTTCTATTGTAGGCCTACATCTGTTAGGCATTAACTATTTAGACTGAATATATGTTTTACTCATAAAGATGATTTTGAATCGTTCCTCTGCAGCGAGAACTCAGTTACCATGAATACAAACCGAACCCCCAGAACAAATGTGATTTAAACTGCTATGATGTTGTTTATTTTTGTATCTGCGATGTGTATCAGCATCTCCCCTGATGTAACCTGCAACCCGTGACCCATCCCCAGTAACACCATTGGACGGTAGAGGCGCTTAGATCCCGAGCCAAGTTAAATCAAACACTCACTCGGAGATGTTGCTGTGTGTATGTTTGAAGGCCCTCTAAGAGGAGGTGCGCTGTTTTCCATTAGGAGATGTTGCATAACACCACTAGCCTTCTGCCAATGTCTGGAGGACACCCGCCCTGCTGCTGTGTGCCAAAACAGCTTCACTCTCTCCACCTGAACGCATTCGTCAAGGAAGAGAGAACGGCCTGTATTCTATGGGATATACCTGTGTGTTTGTGTGTGTGTGTGTGTGTGTGTGTGTGTGTGTGTGTGTGTGTGTGGGGGGGGTGTTCTCAGCTATACACCCTCAACTACATACCATCTGCACCCACAATGCAAAGGGCAACAGATCTTGTTTTGATGAAGGGGGATGGGAGCCCCTGATGGAAAACATTATTGAATTTCATGTCATCTTAGATCAAATTCCAGAGTTGAGATTCAGATGGGAGATGGGGTACAGTGAGTTCATAGGGGTTGCATTGAGAGCCAATGTTGAGGAGCCCAGAATAAGTGTGAAGCATTTGAGTTCCAATTAGCTTCATGACCAGTAGGGCCAATCACATTCCAGAGGAGACCAATGAGGAAGCAGTACCCAGTGTCTGGTGGGGGTCAGGGTTAGCACTGTCAAGCTAGCGTTAGTGTTGGATAATGGACACTTGATCAGGTCCAAATGCTATCAGTTTGTCAATCTCCCCAACCACTATCATCTGGATAAATCCCCCTGGAGAGAATCTTAACAAATCTTAATTCATGCCAATAATGTGTGAGATACTTCTCTGTCTCTTATTGCCACCTCCATCTGTTGACTGCGCTGAGGTCAGAGATTGCCAGAGTGCTGATAGTGTGTCACGCAGCAGGGTTGTCATTGTACACTAATGACTCACTGGACGACTCTCGTTGAACTGTGAGAGGGGAGTTGAGCAAACCTGGTCAGGAACAAAGCAGCAGTGTCAACAGTTATGGGCGGGCGGGCGAATGGCTGCTGCCAACAGCTTTATGCTGACATGCAAAGTGACGTTGCTAAGGACACAAACAGTCTTTTTTTATTATTTTCTTTTTACCAGAAACTTGAGGTTACCTTTGGAAAAAGTGCTATTTAAATTTCTTTCTTCTCATTAACCCTAAAACGTATCAGGGCATGCCCATCGAGAGACGCACATCTGTAAACCCTTGCCCTCTACTATGAATTACATCATTATGACGCCATCCCTTTTCATGGGAAGGCAGGTTTGTTTTGGAAACATCACCGGTGATCTCATCGTGGTCTGCATAAATCACTGGGATGTGCAGTGTTTGATTATTCTCATATTCTAAGAGCCAGGAGACAGAATAACAGTTGGATTTATGCCATGCTCATATGGGTCGACGCCAGCGCTTCAGTAGGGCCTGGAGCCGTACTGGACGATGCTGTTAATATACTGGCATCAAGCAAGCTAGCAACTCATGGCAGACTCACTGACCAGAGCCATACTACTTAGCTTACGCTGACTGACGACCAAGCAGAGTTCCTGCTTCCGCCTCTTGTAGACTCATGTTGACGTTAAGTATAAACCTGAGTCCCTGAGTCATTCTATCTGTTGTTTTACTGTAGCTGTAGAACGGGCTTGAAGTATCTCTGGTTGAAGATCCTCTTCCACGTTATGCTACACTAATCAGAACCCAGAAGAGTTCCACTTCCATGAGGTGAAATGTCACCCTCACTGTGCCTTGTATCCAGATGTTTTACTTCTGCTGTTCCCAGTCCTTGAGAGTGGAAATACCCCCCCCCCCCCCCCCCCCCCCCCCCACACACACACACACACCAACCCCCTCTGTCTACTTTTACTGCTAGAGTTACAGCAGTGCTCCGGAGCAGGTAACTCGCATGGAGTCATGCATTACATCATCACCCTGGCATGTGGAGGGAAATTAAATGCAAAACAAAAGATACATCACAGAAACTGGGTTTGAGTTAATGACTACATACCTAACCCAAGGCTTTGTTTCAAGCGAGAACAGCAGTCATTATGCAGTCGACAATCCCATGCCAACATTATACAAGACAGAGCTGGTAGTTATTAAAATAGTCTTGTTATATTGTCATGATGACTGATCATGACTGGCTGATGTCATGCTTACACAATTATTTAAATTGTCTATGCTTCCAAAACGTTTTATACTGTAGTGAGTGAAAATAGTCAGTCACAAAGAATATGTAAAAACATTTATTGTTGAGGAAGTCTTGAGTATTTGACAGTGCCTTGTCCCTGTATGTATCATAATAGTATATTTCCACTCTTGAGTCAAGTCTGATGTTCGTTTTTGAAAGGTACAATTATTTTTTTATAAAAACAGCAGGGATTTATTGAAATTTGTTGTAAATCTGAAATGGCATAATACAATAGTAATACATGAGCTCACAGGATAATAACATAGGGATGAAGAATTCCATTTAATCCATCAGCAAAGCACAGCGATGTCAAAACAATCAGACAAAACAAAAACATGTTCATGGAGGAAAAACAAGTCAATAAAAAAACGAAAACAAAGCACTGAACACAGCCAGGCAACTTGTGCCCGAGGAATGCAAAGACAAATTAAGATACAAAAAAACCGTTCGTTTTTTTGGTCAATGGAATTATGTGATCACGTAGAGTGGAGGTTTTCATGCCAATGTATTGTTCCTTATTATAGACGATTACATGATATACGAGTTTCAAGTTACCTCTGCGTTAGTAGGCCTACGGTGACTGCTGTGCTTGTCGCAGGTGGGTTAGTTAATCCAGTGACTAGGCATGCTGCAGTCAGCCCCACATGTAGCGAGTGACACGCCACTGCACAGATCCTGCTAAGTGGGTGTATGAGAATCAGTGTGTGTGTGTGTGTGTGTGTGTGTGTGTGTGTGTGTGTGTGTGTGTGTGTGTGTGTGTGTGTGTGTGTGTGTGTGTGTGTGTGTGTGTGTGTGTGTGTGTGTGTGTGTGTGTGTGTGTGATCAAGGCTCAAACTCATGTAGGAAAATTACCTCACAAATATAAATGTGTTGTGCCACATTGCATTTAAAATTGTCGTTTCAACATTTTGCTATGTACAAAAATGGTTCAGATCGAACAAACAACAAATGGGGTGATGGTGGTGTACAAGCAAACAATGATCCGGTATACCCGACAAGTCCAGAAAACAACAGCTGTTTTTAAGCCAAAGGATTCTTCCCCACCTGCTGCATCGTATGAGAAGACTGAATCTCACAAAGCAGATACGGTTTCTATCAGAAGTCCAGTATGGTTCCATTAAGTGCTGTATATGTTAGTCTTTGGCATTGTGAAGCAGCAGAGAAGCCAGTAAAATGAGTATAGACGGTTAAGACAGCACTATCAGGTAGATGTTTTTTCTGAATAGAATGTGTTACCTTCCAGGATTAACCGTTTGATTCCTTTTTATATTATAGACCACAATGGTCATAAGGTTTTTATATTTACTATTCACTGCCAAGTGGCAGAAATTATGACCAATAATGTACGAGCGGCATCAAAACAAGTTTTAGTTCCAGTAGTGGTAAAACAGTTAACATGTTCATTCTGATGCAATTCAAATCATGTTGTTGAACCCAATTTAGCCATGTGTCCATACAGCAGGTTTACATGAACTCAAGGATAAGCGTCAGTTTAGCAATACAAGTAACACATACAGTTACATATACCAGCTCAAAGTCTAATGGTGTGTCCATTAGCAATTATTGTCCATTAGACATTCAGATCCCTTCCAAATTAACCGCAACACCTAGCCTTGCTATCAACCTTGTTACATACAAAGCTAGTACAAATCATTCAATAGCCCCATGAAGGGGGTAATCCTTGGACAGAAGTAAGCCTGTGTTACATGGAAAATTGACAATTTTGTCTATGGATGAACATGATGATGGGGAGCAGGCTAGCTGCCACAGCCAAGTCAATGCCATTTGCTATGGGTCACCAGTATGTTGTTCCAACATGCTGGCCTGACTTGGCCTGCCACTGCTTGCTTGCACATATGAACCACATAGACATTGGCGGTAGAAAAGCTCAGCTAACACAAAATAAGTCTGCAAAACGCGGAAGACCTATGGCGCCCCCAATGGAAGCATTGGGTTATACAGTTACTTTTATAATTTAGATCATGGTTACAAGTTACACGTGCCCTTCCTTGGTTATAATGACCGTGTTGTTTCACGTGCTCATGGTACAGTATAAAAAGAAACTAAACATATAGTTGAACCGAAAAAAACAAACAAACATGAGTCTGTACAGATATAGGCTCAGGAGGGACAAATTAGCAACCAAAATGGAATGACTAAAAACGACAGCGGTAAAATAACAATAAAAATAAGAATGAGCTTAAGTTTATAGGAGAGGGCAGTTCCAGTTATTTCCCTTCTGCTCAGATGTTGGTTCTGGTTGATGCCTTGCTCCATGATTTGGCACAAGACTAAAATTCCACACAGTGAGATGAGACCAGGGGATTGGCTGAAATTATTCCACAGGGTGAGATGAGACGCTATGATTGGCCAGGAGACCGTCCGCCCCTACTGGTCCCCTTCCACTCGCCTCCTGCGGACTGAACAAGGAGAGGTTGGTTTAAATGAAAAGTACAACATGTGATGAAAACCCAATGAGATGGATAGGAAAGGAGAGATGCAGCAAAGGAGAAAGACAACAAGAGAGGTATAAGAGAACACATGCTTCTCCTTTAAAATCACGGCCCATTGGGTCGCCATCAGATGTCTATGTGGGTCATTAAACTACGCATCCACAAGATGGATCAAAGGTCGCACCCATCATGAAGGGCTACTGTTAGTGTGGACGGGAATCAAGCTTCAAGATCACACGGTGTCAGAACCCAGGTGGTTAAAAGCAATGCAGTAAGCACTCCTGTTGAACGCTGTGAACACACTGACAAAGTTAATCAGAATGCATTGGTGCAAACACGTTGGGCCACACTCATGCACAACCACCAGACCTGTGCTACGGCAGCTCTGAGAGGACAAGGGGCTAGAATAGGAAGGAGAAGAGGTGGGGGTGGGTGTCAGAGAGAGGTATATTTCCCCTCTGTCTGCAAACATATGAATTGAATGTCTAAAATATACATATATGAGTCATAATATATTCAAGTGTACGTCACTGTAAACCTCTTAAAAATCAACAATGGATCATTAAACACAAGTCAGATGAAAACACATTCAGCACCGTGTGAAACATTGAAACACATAATATAACCCGGCCATTAACTGCCAACTGGAATAAATGGACAAATCAAAGTAATGACACGACAATTGTCCCAAAACCACTGCACACCACAACCTCTACGTACCCAGGTCATTGTTCTTGGTGATGGCCGCGGCAGCCCTGGCGCGTGGCCCCTGCTGGGTAAAGTGGTAGCCAAACTTCACTACGTTGTGGTTCTCTTCCAACATCTTGGCTATCTCCATCTCTACTGTGGTGCCCAGCTGCTGCCTCTGGAAACACACAACCGCAAACACACTGCTGTGAGGCACGTGGCTGTGTACATGCACCTTACATTGCCAACTGTGTGGTCAATCAAAAGGTCCCATCGTCTCTTGGGAAACCTGCTCCTTTCCCAACCACGATCGCCCCCACTTAAATCAACACTCAGGCCTCCAGCCTGGGGAGGTTTGGGTTTGTGATTTTCCATGTATGTTGTGACCAACGCAGCAGCATCAAAACATCAATAACGCAATGCAGTGAGTATAAAGCCAAGGAGCTACCTGGTTGTCGATCTTGATCTCTGTGAGAGTGTCGTTGTCTCTCAGCGCGTCTACCAGCGCCTGCACTCCAACACCGGTGATGAAGTTAGTCTCCAGGTTTAAGCTGCGCAGCGTCTTGTTCTCCCGCAGCATTTCTCCGAAGGCCTGCCACCAGCAGGGAGAGGGAGAGGGAGAGGGAGAGGGAGAGGGAGACGGAGACGGAGAGGGAGAGGGAGAGGGAGAGGGAGAGGGAGAGGGAGACGGAGACGGAGAGGGAGAGGGAGAGGGAGAGAAAAGTGGGAAAACACGCACACACAAATGAAATTTCTACACCTTGGCCTCTATGGCGGGTGAAGTCTGTCCCCAGTTTTATGTCACTTCTTAAGATACTAACACTCTCTCTCCCTTACCACGGCTATGGGGTCATTACTCCGTGTGGCTGCTAGGCTGAACTTCTTGACCTGGGTGTTGTGCTCCATTGCTTTGGCAAACTCTTTCAGAGTAGGGATAGGAACGTTCTGGAAGAAGGAAGAAAAGGAATAACTCACTGGGATGCGTGACGGCTGATGCTAAGGAGAGGTAAGAGGTGCGTGTGTATGTGTGTACCTTGATGTTGTTGAGGTTGACCTCTGTGAGGGAGGGGTCGTTGCTCTTTATCCTCTGCAGGGTTTCCTCCACGTTGGTGGGGTTGGGGGGCTCGTCAAACACGGGGGTCATCTTCTCTCCTTTAATGACATCTAGAAGAACACACACAAACGCGCGCACACACACACACATACACAGAGTGCCGGAGTTAAGACACCCTGACGGTTTCAGCATTGTTTCCAGTGCAGTGGATCTTGGGGAGGCGGTTGTGCTTACTGCTGAAGCCTTCCTTGATAGTCCCGTCGTACGTCTGAGTGCTGGTGACCAACGTATGAACGCCCAGAATTGCTGAAAAAAACAACCAAAAAGACTTAAAACTTCACACTGGTGGTTAACAGCAAAGTCATTCTTCTGCTCACGGATTCTCTCTCTCTCTCCCCCTCTCTCCCTCTCTCCCTCTCTCTCTCCCTCCCTCTCACACACACACTATGGAGGTAGGAGAAAGAAGCCTGTGTTTTACTGTACTGACAGACACAATCCAGATAAAAGATCCCTTCTCTCCCAGAACAGTGCTCTGCTTTGATTTTAAAACCAACTCCTTGTACTAACTGGTGTGTGCATATGTGCGTGTGCGTGCGTGCGTCTACACTGTGTAGGAGACTCACATGGCCAGCTATGGGATCACGACGTTCAAGTTTAAGTTCCTTTATGGTCACACGAGTTTACCTGCAAGGTCGCACAGCTCTGTGTCCGTGGCGCTGGACAGAGCTTCTTCTAGTTCCGGGTCAAGGGTCGTGACTTCCTCCTGCAGTGACTCGATGGGTCTTTGCTTGGGGACAAATACCTTTCCTGTGGAGGACACACGAGGAGAACATGGCTATGAGTCACCCGGTACAGTGGCCCCACGTAGAGGAGATGAACGGTTTAGATTTTTTAACGCAATTTAGATTCTGTCAGCCTAAGTCAGTATTTCTAGTGTCAGAATCTTTAGGCTGGGTTCACTTAGGCCTCACTTAGGTTCACTTAGGCCTGGTTTCACTTACCAGGTCATGGGATCACATGACTGTGTGCATCTGTGTGCTTGTCTGTGTGTTGAACAGTAACAGAAGTAACCCATAACTGATGAGCCCAAAGATATAGTTTTGCTGCTGGCTGAGAACAACAGTTTGCCCCTGGTTTGCTTTGTTCGGCAGGTCCTAGGAGTCATCGCAACTCGTTGCCATGGTGAACTATTGTAGGAGTCACTGTACCGACTGCCTCACCCCTCCACTTCCTGTCCCCTCTAGAGTTGTATAGTATTTATAGAAATGTAATACTTTTCTTTAACAGATTATAGAGCTTATTCTGTGCAACGGCTTGTCTGCCCATCCGATGTCACATTAAGTCAAGGTTTGGATAGGTACTTTAATGCCCATGCCCCTTGTCTGTCAGGAGCTCAGAGCAGTAAAGGAGAGAGGCCCCTGATAAGGAGCTTAGCTATGGTTCAGCTTTCATCAACATGGTTCAGAATGGAGGGAACATATATCCACTTAGTTTGTTTTGATGCCATTTTGTATAACAAATGGATAAAAGCTTTTTATCCATTGTGTGTTGGGCTTCTAGTTGTTAACATGCAGCAATTTGTCATTGTGCCTTCCATGTGATATTAGCTAAACATTAGCTAGCATTGGCGTTTAGATTTAACTGACCAGACAGAATATACAGGGAACAACCAACAATGGACAATTGTTAACAAACATATACCTCATTTCACCCCAGCACATGCATCTCTTTTGGTGGAGCACATGGAAACGAATGAAGGCTACAATGATTCTTATCCGTTTGAGTTTGCTGGGTTTCCACATTCCAGCTGGGCCTTAAACATTTTACACAGCTGGATAACTTTTTAACAGTCCTGGAGGGCCAGTCTGGCTGACCATGCTGAGCTACACGCACAAGCCATGACTTTCCCCAACAACCATGGCGTCGTCATGGTAACCTCTTGGAATGAAGACAGAGAAAGCAGGAGTGAAGGAAGTCATGGGACAATGGCTGGAGACTAAACGTAGCCATGCTGCTGGGGCCACAAGCACATGGGCTGATAAAGCAAGTAACACCCAGCCCTGCTTTTGGCCTCCCTCTCTCTCCCCCTGTCTTAGTCAGTGAGTCTGGCCCAGAGTAATCATGCTAGTCTCCAGGGGGCAGCCCTGGCATTTCCTGAAAGCCATTAGACAGTAAATACAGTGATCAGGCCGTATCCGGGGCCATGTTGCTCTTCATCCCCCCCAGCAGCACGGAAGAAAAATCACCAGAAAGACCAAGACGCTGGGTGTAGTTGTCTAGGGATGCCCATAGAGTATGGCTTGGGGTAAATGATGGAGTACATTACGGAGTGGGCTAAATTATTCTCTTGGAGATTGGCGTGTAGAACAACAGCACTGCAATCTGTCATGGCTGCCTTTAGCAGTGTCAGGAGGCTACAGTCAGACCATAGAACTGACCCTTAAACTGAGTGAGAAAAAGAGTCCTCCCTTTCCCACCTTGTTCAAGGTCTCAAGGAACGCCTAACAATACGAAAGTGAAAGAGACAGAGAAATTGGTGTATATGTGAATAGATCAAGTGCTATCTCTCAGGTTTGCGCAAGGGTGGTTGTGTGTGTCGTAATCGGTGCAGCAGTCACTCCCTCTCCTGTTTCCTAAACAAACATGACAGTCTTATCGGTCTTGTTTGAACTGCAAGTATACTGGAACATAACTCACTGGGGTATCGGTCACGCTCTTCTGAGCTCAGCAAAGACAGCCTTATCTTTAACTCTGCCAGTGGAAACCCAACAGAAAAGGGTTGGTGACATGTGACCAAACAGGTATAGACTGCAAGTGACAACGAATCAGTGTTTTGAAATCCAAAGTGACTTAACCTGAAACCGCTGTCAATAAGGAGTGTCTCCATGTAATTATACTACATCCACTTCATTTCAATGGGCATCTCCTGTCAAGAACACAAAGGGATCTTGTATGGAGATTTTAACAAACACATTTGCATTTACAATTAAGGGGGATAAAGAGATAATTGAGTGGCTAGTTCACCTTATGTTATGTCTTCAGCCTACCTATAAGCATCAAGTGTGTGGGTGTGTGTGTTTCTCCTGACACATAATTCATCAGCAGGGGGTAAGCGTAACAAGAGGGAAAAAAAATAAATAATACACCACATTCCTCAGGAGAAGCACATTCATTTAGGGACACACACACACACACACACACACACACACACACACACACACACACACACACACACACACACACACACACACACACACACACACACACACACACACACACACACACACACACTCTCTTAGTGTTGTCAGAAACACTCCTCCCCTTTCCACATGAGGTCAGGCTGAATACAGTCAGACTGCTTAATACAGTCCATTTTCAACAGAACAGCACTAAACAAATCTGCATGGAAATGCATTACACATGTTGCACACACACTAGTGAAGAACCTTCCTGCTGCAAGCAAATCATTAACAGAACAGTGGCTAATTAGGTTCGGTCTTAAATGTGTTTACATTTAGTCTCCAGCTATTAATCCACAAGGTCACACTCACAGAGACCTTCAGGGTCTAGTTGCAAGCCAGTTGTCGGGGGTTTCCACATGGGATTTGGGTACGGAAAATCTAGATTTCCATGCTGCTCCCGTGGTAAACAGCCTTTGAGCTGCTATTCAAATGTGTTGTTCTCTTTGTAATGGTAAGCCTTAATCTGCTAGAGAGGATGCGGAGGATCCTTTGTAAACAGATAAGGGGATCTGGAGCAGGGGTCAGCCCCGCTCCCAGTGTGGTATAACACAGGTTCCCACCCTAACCTTACAGCCCCACCACGTTGACAAGGATTTCAAACCATGACGTCCCTGCTTTGCTGTCTCTCCCAGACTCCTTTTCCCTGGATGAACAACCCCAACGCACCCCATTCTCCCTGGATCGCAGGTCTTGGCAAGCAACAATCAGCAATGCGAGCAGACATTGGTGTGTTGCGAGTAGGTCAAATGTTTAAATGAAACGCATACATAACAGTAAACACACACACACACACACACACACACACACACACACACACACACACACACACACACACACACACACACACACACACACACACACACACACACACACACACACACACACACACACACCTTTTCTCTCGCCGGTGAAGGGCACCACATCATCTCTGTCCTTGTACTCCATGGCCTCCTTCTCCAGGTAGCTGAGGAGGCCGTCGCGGTCAAAGTTTCCCGTTGCCTTCTTCCCGGTCTGGTCCTTTTGTCGCATGCTGGCTGGCAGCAGTGCGTTCTGTAGTACAGGAGAACATTGCAAACATGAAGGTTAAGGGTATTTTTTTATATTGAACGCCATTGATGGTTGTGCTTCTTTTCCACGAGTCAATAAATTAACTACAAATCATGTAGCTGAATGAGACGGTACACATGCGAAAAAGCAACATTAATTGTGATCGCACCAAGGTCAATTTATTTTACAGCTGTAGTCTGCGAATAAATCAGTTAAACCAATCACAATCATGCATCTTTGGCATAGTCACCATGGTCCCTGTACATGTTGTAAGACATGGCGGAGGTAACATCAGGTTTCTCAACACACAGTCCTCTTATTGCATCCATAGTGGTAAACTACATTCACAGACCTATAACAATCTGTTATCTTTTATATGTATTGAACATTCATCTCGACAGCAGTCGGCGCTACAAGCCAATGTTTACTTGCACTGCGGTACGTGAATATAGGTTGCTTTAGATAACATAACGGTGTGCAGGTGTATCACAACAGTTTCGTTTTGGAGACCAACTTTCTCCTAAATACTTGTTATCAAACAGGGAAACAACCTCAAAAAACTAATCATAATCCACATTTTGTTGGGATGAGCTCTTCTATACAGTAAACAAACAACATAAAACGTGTTCTGCTGGAACACTGAATTACATACATTTTAAGACAAGACACTAGGCTTGAGCAGTATCTATTTTTTCATACCTTCCTGACATTTCACCGAGGTATATGGTATATGATGGTATTTGTGTAAACAAAAACCAAAATGAATAAAAAAACTAAAGCTGAGCTGCTGGTGATAGAAGGCATTGTAGCATGTATTACATTGTCTAGCCTACAATGCTGTGTGTCTAATATGCAATTTGCCAACTTCGACAAGTCTTGCTCCGTTTAAATACTCAAGGCCTATAGAATAATGAATAGATAGGACATACGCGTCCTTCTTCCATAGATTCGGTCCATATCTCAACGAGTAGGACCTACTCGTTTTTTTTTTAAGTCAACAATAGTTTCCACCAATGTACTCATATTGAAAGTAAGTTTAACCTGTATTATATACAGTCTATGTGCGTTACACCCACCCACTGTTGTAGAGCTAGCGGGATGCACTTCTAAACAGCGTTTAGTTACATGTAAACGTGTAAAACGTGGGGGAACTCCGCCTACCTGGGCCAGCCTCTTCGTTGGCGAACGAACCTATTTCAGTCTCAACAACAATGCAAGGGCGAAGACTTTATCTTGGACTAATTATATATCCTGCTTCAAAACGTTGCCAAAATACAAAAAAAAAATTGTATTTAAAGGTTTAATAGAAAGAGGTGCGTTTGTATTTGACGGCATTTAATATCATACCTTCGGTATTTCTAAATACCCTGGTATACCGTAATACCGCCCAAGCCTACAAGACACCCTTCTTCCTATAACGTTTATACAATGCGCAGTGTGTTTTATAATGCGAAGGATGAGTTCTGTGGAAGGGAATACAATTGAGTGAAACCCAAGTTGGGCATTTTGTCTCACTTTGGCAGTTTAGAATGGAACAGGATGATAAACCACCCGGTTCCACTCACAAACAAACAACATGTCAGACGATGAGTAAATCTTCCAACAATATTATTTTGTCCTGCCTTTCTTTATTTATCCACAGAGAGCCACATGTCTATAATCCCACGATGACTGTGATACGGATCCCGGGCCATCCTGCCTCTCCCTCTCCAGAGGCCTGAGGTCGCTGGGTGAGTGTTGTTATGGACGGCTTTAATGACACGTCATGTGGCTGTACAATTTGAGCGTACGTTGTCCCAACACGTTTAATAGCCAAATTATTGTTGGGTATTTTAAAGGATAGTTTTATCTCAATGTGCCTGGATCGCCCTACGATGTTATACAAGTCTTGAGTGAGGCAGTCTGGTTAAACTCTTACTCTTGAGCGATAGGCATTGCAGTCATACAGTATGATTGGGCTGTACAATTAACTGCATTTTATCGAAAACGTCATTTAGGCCTCTGCAATTAGCCAGTTTCTTATACACAGAATATTAATCGAATCGATAATCTCATCTGTAATATTGGAAAGAATTATCGCAATTATAATGTTGGTCCTATTGGCCCTACAGTATGATTATAATGTTGGTCCTATTGGCCCTACAGTATGATTATAATGTTGGTCCTATTGGCCCTACAGTATGATTATAATGTTGGTCCTAATGGCCCTACAGTATGATTATAATGTTGGTCCTAATGGCCCTACAGTATGATCAAGCCCTTCACCTCTGGATCCATCTCATCCAAGGCCGTCTCCAGCTGCTTCAGCTCTTCGGCCGACAGCTTGTTGAGGATCTCATCCTCGTCGAGGTCCTTGTACTTAACCAGGTCCTTCTTGTACAACGCCATGGCTGCGTGGACGGTGAGCTACGCTCTCCTGATGCACAGCAGAAGGGAATGGAAAAGCTCCTCAAGGCTCAGCGCTGAGTAGAGTGGAGGTGCTAGCAGGAACCTGGAGAGAACAGACAGCAGAGTGATTGACAGGAGAAATAAACACAATGGAGAGAAGATGTTCCGTGGGATTTTGGTTGGAACATAACAGGCTAATTCAATTACAGTTAAACAATGTTTATTTCTGTTGCAGCCAACCCAAATGGAAAAACAATACAAGGTTTGATTACAGCTCGTCTTCGCAACTCACTGAAGTCGCACACACACACATCTGGAAGAGACAAGAGATCAGCAGCTTTCTCCCACTGATATACACTCAAACTCGTCACGTTGGTCAC
This sequence comes from Lota lota, assembly GCA_026745465.1. Lineage (NCBI taxonomy): Eukaryota > Metazoa > Chordata > Actinopteri > Gadiformes > Lotidae > Lota > Lota lota. The sequence continues at coordinate 15,770,566 of JACYXH010000659.1, read as the reverse complement.
CCACAAACTTCACAAGAGACCTGTGCATATATATCTCGAGATAGAGATAGCTACACACACACACACACACACACACACACACACACACACACACACACACACACACACACACACACACACACACACACACAAAACGACTTAACCTTCCCTGAAGGGAGGAGGGATTATTGGTAATCTAATGGAAGACTGCAATATCAGTGCAATTAAGACTTTAAAGTTTAACCTAAGTGCTGGGATGTAATATAAAGCAAGTAGTATGGTGTTATTTAGTTAGGAGGCCAGCAGTGCCATTGCCTCTCCCACATCACAGCAGGAACACATGACCTCATCACACCTTGCAGATGATCTCAACAAACACAGTCTCAAGACACACACGGTATTTGAGTATCGGCCAGGAGACGTTATTGTACATGAAGACAATAGCGCAGTATAAAGTGCAGTAGCTGGTTATGTCCAGAGGGACTTCCCTCCAAGCCGTTTTCCTGGCATTATCTGGGTCTCTCATGTACTGTTCAGGCAACAGTGCACAGCCCTCCCCTCTCCCTGACTGTGTCATACAGGGTCGTTTCTTCGCCACGACGTGCCAGTATTGATGGTTATTGCTGCATGGTGCCATGACGACCATGGCTCAGTCATCAGCAGCGGCTGGTGTCTGGGCACCGGTAGACTCAAATGTCAGCGCTGATGCACTCATCAAAGCATATGATCGTGAACGCTCTGCTGAAACCAATAAGCATTTTCCTCCTGGAGGTCTCTGTGCGCAACCACACAGCACACTGCAAGAAACAGCAACCCCTGGGATGGTTGAGTTCAGTTAGGGACAAAACACATTCACAGGCTTTTATTAGCAATGTAGTCAAAAGTGCTCTGTATTCCAAGCGGACAGGAAAGCCCAATAAATAATAAATACATTTTTATATGGATGGCATTGACACTGTAGACATGCCAGAAGACAGTGTGTCAATTAATTCTCGTGTTGGGGTGTTGTGTTCATGGGATGGTAGGGTGTTGTGGTCATGAGGGCCTTGTGTTTATGAGAGGGTGTTGTGTTTATGGGTGGGTCTTGAGTTTGTGGAAGGGCTTGCTGGATTGTTATGATTAAATACTATTAGGAAACATCTGACACATCCAAGTGTGTGCTACCCCGCCATTACTTTAAACATAAAACATTTACATAATTGCCTAGAAAGAGATTACTTACTTTAAAAACTGCTTTTCTCAGCAGCCATTTATAAACTCACCTTCGTCTAGTCTTGTACTGAGAAAGAGCATAAATGCCATGCTATACTACACGTGCTATACTACACGTAGGCATACATAAACAACTTAACACTCTTATGAAATGCCCCACTGAGTTTTTAAACACACAGCAGGCCTATTTTTGCAGTCATCATAGATAAACAAAGTAACTTCTCCATGGGACAGGGGTGACTATTCACTATTCAGGCAGTGATAATAGAGACAAAAGCATAAGACAGTAATAGGATGCATTAGCCCTACCATTATTGATCCCATGGTCAAATTATCTTGTGAGAGTAAAACACTTTATAGAAAAGCAGTGTAGTGGAATCTTTTCAGCTGAATGAGACAGCACACAACACAGTAGCTTGTCTGAATATCTCTGAAGTTACTCTTCAGAGGGTCGTCTCTTATAGCATGCATGTCATCACACAAATCATGTCATGTGTGTTCAAAGTGTGATCTTTCAGACACTGGTAAGCATTTTTATATGAGTACATCTTCTTTGTTAATTATTTTAAGTCACACCAATAGCTTAAAAGCTCCATTAGGAGATTAAAAGTAAAAACACTCACAAAGTTAAGCGAGCAAAAAACCACACAAGGACAAAGTTACCAACACAATCCCTTCCTCTCCTAAAGAGGGTTGCCAGAAATATTAAATAGCTTGTCTCTCTCTCTCTCCACTCTTTCCTTGTCTTTAGCTGACCCATACTAGACCTATAACTATAAAAAAAAACACACTGCACTAGTTGAGTTCCCTCCCCTCTGACTAACCACTTCTAAGAATATATTGTGGCTTCAAAGTCGCATTGAGTTATACATGACTAACCCCATCTCCCTTGTAGCAGTAATTATTGTTGCATTTCCAAATCGTGTTATTATACAGCTGTGCTACTTGAGAGGACATTTGAGAGGCTGTGGTATGTACTATTACTACAGGATATGAATCTATTTAGAGTGACCCAGCTTGGTGGCCCATGGGACACCATTAAATCTCCATCCCCCCTAGTCTCCTCCCCTCAATGTTCATTTGGCTCCCATGTCTCAGCTGACCCATCTTCTTCATCGTGTTAAAGGGGACATTGCTCTGCAATGCTGCATGATTCTCCTTCGCCAGATCAGGTGTTTAGCCTCCCACTCCCACTGAGGCTGGCCTACAGCGAGGGCTGACATTATTGTCAGCCAATAAAGGTGGGTGAAGGCAGGGTGTCACATCACATCTCTACCACCCTTGCTGATCTATGAATAATACATGAGGTGGCTTGGCTAGCCATACTGATTTTTTGTTAAAAATAAACGTAAAACATAAACAGTAGTCTAAACCAGTGACGATGAATAAGAATATGGGGAGTCCCTTCACTTACATCTCATTGTGATAAACAAGGCAAATGTTCCAGTTATAATAGGATTTATAATTCACTATCCATTGCATATCCATCTCAGTAGTCCCTCTCTCGTCTCGTCTCGTCACTACTCCACTCCCCTCTCCGCTCTACTCTCCAGAGGTGACTGGGGAAAGACTGCAGGCAAGACGGTGATTGGAAACAGATGGAAGAAGGGAGTGGAAGGCATCAACACTTGAAGCGGGAGATTAAGCTTTATGCAGCGCACAAACAAGTCTAATGCAATTCAAAACAGCAAAGCTAGTCCTATGCAATGAACAACACAAATATACCCAACTTAGATAAACACTCTTTTTACTCAATAATGTACATTCCTGATTAAAACATCACTGGCCATTTACCAGTGATGTGAATATGCCATCCTCCTTACTTGAATTGTCTAGTGGGGATATTTTGAATACACCAATAGTAAATGTATGTTTAATTACCCTAACTTTAACTTTCTTATTCTATGTCGTAGCCTACTTTCCATGGTTACAAGAGGGAGGTATGGAGGAGTGGCCAGATGAGGGAAGACGAGGCGCAGGAGGGTTTTCTCAAACAAACAGATCCTTAATCTTATTTCTGACCTCTTTCTCAAAACCCTTTCTCAGACCCCGTCTACAATATGAGTAATGTGGTCGCAATCTTAGGTCGAAACTCAAAGGTTGGTGTGCAGTAGGTCACCCGCCCTGTACTACTAACGATATAAACTGCTGCAAAGCCGTCATTATCACCAACATTGGTTGTTCTTGTTACATGACCGCAAAACACAGCAACATATGTCAGTGGAACCTGTTGATCAGAGACACTGTACACCAGCATGGCATGGTTGACACTAAAACAATGATCTCTGCACAGATGTCAAGTCAGCAATTACATGGATAATATCATGCAGTTCAAGAGCCACGGGGGAAAATGACCCTTCCCTAAACATTCTTGGCCCCATTCTATTATTTGAGTCATGGACCACACCCTTCATTCACTATTGCGCACTGCTGTGTAAACTATCCTTGTCGTAAACGTAACGTTACAGATTTCAACACACTAGGTAATTCACAAGAACCTTGTTGAGTCACTGGAATAACTCGTTAGTTACACATGTTCAATGGCCAAACAACGATTAGTTAAGAAGAGAGTAGCACAGAATCCCTGTCCCTGTAAGAATGTCTCTCTTATTGTCGTTCCAATCTCAAATGAACATGCAAGAGTAATAAGGACATGGTCTAAAACATTACTATTTAGACTTATCGTGTTGATACGCTTCCAAAAGAAACACAACCAATACATCAGCAAGTACACATGTACAAATGCCTATATATATATATATATATATATATATGTTCGGGTGGGGAAGCAATCACACGCACGCACACGCAAGGGGTTGGAGAAGAAGTAGTGTCTTCCTACTCTGACATTTGACTAGTAACATGTATCTAGTATAAAACGTTAACAGGCGATTGGGGAAACTACTCACGTTAATATAAACCATAGACCAGCACCGATATCTGCAGCATTAAACCAACCTTAACTACACCTTCATCACACTGAGACATATCTTAGCTTGGTTTGGCTTGAGGCGTTATTTTACGTCGGTTCGAGGAGATTCATATGCTAAATAGTCCCATCGATTGATGCAAAATACACTGATGTAACGTAAATGCAGCACCAAGGCGCCAGCGTTCCCAGTGACTCAAATGTAGGTTATCGTTAGCAGTTTAGCTCCACCAACTAGCTAGAAAGCGCAAGTGTCTGCAAGTGACAGCTTGCTAGTTTATTGACAAAGTAGTTTGACGTAAATTACAATAATTACGGAAATAAAAAAATAACCAAAAACCAAGACAACTTATTTGCTTACCTATAGCTAATGGGAACCGACAAATAGTGCCAAATAATTCCAATCTCACCAATGAATGCTTACTTTCTCACTCGTACCAAGGGCGGTAACACAGGAAGACAGAACCACTGTTTTCGCTGAGTGACGGCAAATTTAACCAATCGTTAGATATTAAAAGTAGTCCCGCCTCTTTTTGTTGAATGACCAATACGCTGAAAGTCTCCGGGAGGAGCTTGTGACAGATACCGCCACGACCATTCGTTCTGATCAGTAGGTCCACATAATCTCTGCTACAACTCTCCAGGAATAGACAACATTACTTCGATTTCTCTGTTTCTAACAATTTACCTGAATCAAACTATACAGATTGGTGCATCTATTTGTGATGATCGTTATTTATTATGTAGATTATGGTTATGTAAGAATGTTCACTGCTTTCGATAATCATTGTTCGATGAGTGATTTATTAGGTTTACTGAACTCCATAAATGAATTGGTGTGCCATCCAAGTCGCATTTTTTAAGTTTATGATTTTATGCTGGTAGTTTTAATTTTATGTCTCGATATATGCCTGGATTTAAGTATTTTCGAAAACCGTAGCATAATTTAGAACACCGCTTATTCAAAATAATGGCAAGTTGCACATTAGGCAAGGGGGAATTGTAATTGTGTACATTTATTTATACGGTGGAAATCGAAAATGTTAATGGGATAGGCCCACAAATTGCATCATAATGTTTTTATATTACCAGAGCGACCCGCCTGAATGTGTTAAAGCAAATATATGTATGAGATCTGCCTCCATGTGCCTGTGTGTATAATGTGTATTTATGAGGCTCTTCAGATTCAATATTTTCTTTTTTATGTACTGCTATCTGCATCGTGTATTTGGAGAGCACTTAGTAAACGCTGGTTATTTTTTAAATGTGATCTATACATACATTTGATTTGACGTGTAACAATTTATTGTAAGCAAATGTAAAAGATTATTGAATTTGGCGAAGTTAATAGTTTGAATGGTATTGCCCCCCTGTGGCTAAAAAGATAATTACATAGATGCTTGAACTCGGAAACAAAACCGTCTTTCTACTTCCTGTTGGTAACGATTTCTTTGCAATTGGGAGAAATGGCGGATATGGATGAGTTGTTCGGGAGTGATGGAGATAGTGACAATGAACAACGAGGTAGCACATTGTTATAATATTAGCTTATGAATTTCGAATTGTACATGCATATATCAGACTTATTGTGTATATAAATTAGCCAACATTTGCACATCATTGTGTCCGTCTGCGCTAGGGTTTCCTATGTTGTGGTAACGTTATGCAAATGGACTAAACTTTTACTTTTGCATCTTTCAGACTCAGGGTCGGGCTCCGGTTCGGACTCTGAGAACGAAAGACCTCGGTCCGCCAGCAACGCTTCTGGTAGTGGTAGCGATAGTGACAGGGGACGGGCAGACGACGATGACGGAGGGAAGGCCAATCTGAACCAGGTGAGTAACGTGCACTTGTTTTGGTTCTTACAACACATCCATGGCTACAACATTGCTTTCGTCCTAACAAATCTTCTGCCATGCTAGGAGCTCTTTGGAGATGACAGCGAAGATGAGCGCCCCAGCCAACACAGTGGCAGTGGCAACCCATCGGAACACTCGGGGAGCCGTTCGGACGCCTCAATGCACTCCGACCAGGAGGACAACGAACATTCTGATGCTGAAAGGCACAGCGGCTCGGACCTTGGCCGCCGGGACGAAGAGGATGATGACGAAGATGCAGGGCATCGATCAGATGCTGGGAGTCCTGCCGGAAGTCCCCCTGGGAGTCCTGCTGGGAGTCCCGCTGGAAGCCCCCCTGGAAGTCCTGCTGGTAGCGCAGTGTCCGGAGCAGGGAGTGCTCGCTCAGGGTCTCCCCGCTCAGGGACTCCCCACTCAGGGAGTCCTCGTTCAGGAAGGGGGAGTGCCCACTCTGATAGGAGGTAGGTCCAATTGCTGCCATAGTCTAGATGTACTTCAGAGACACGTGGATTCTGTGAGGGGAAAGACAATCCACAATATGGTTATTTTGTCAATAATGCACGATAACCAACCAACCAGTGGTTGACTGCGATTTATTTTGTCTCAAATTGGGCACATTGTCAACCATTGTAGCTCAAAGTTCAAATAGTGTAACCATTTTAATGTAATTTTCAAATCTCTGTCATCCTAGCATTCACAGTGATCCTGGAACTCCCCAATCAGGGCCTGGCACCCCTCACTCCGTTGAAGGTTCTGGCAGGGAGAACCAGTCGGATGACGAAAAGTGGGAAGGCGGGGCAAAAAGTGATCAATCAGAGGATGAGGAGGAGAAACGTCAACATTCTGATGAAGAACGGGAGAACTCTGACAACGAGGCACCCAGGCACAGGAAGTCAGGTAGATTCTGATATGTTGATGATGTCAATGTAATGTTGTTAATACTGTTTAGGTGTAACCGAATTAGCTTCTATATTATACCTGTTTATGCATGTTTTAAACATATTGTATACATACATATTTTTCGATTTGTTCCCCCAGAGTTGGCAAAGGGCAGTGATAGTGAAGATGACTTCCTCAGACAGAAAGCAAAGAAAAAGCCGGCCTCTGATTCAGATTCAGACAGCGACGTCGGCGCAAGAAAATGTAATTTTTTAAAAATATATATATCATCAATCTGCATCAAATTAACCACAATCTATCCCACTTAATTTGGTTGTTACAGCAGTGAACACATTTTTGTTCTGGCCATATCGGCCATATTTTTTACAACGTAATTATTCAGACAACATTCTCTTGTTCACCCTCCTTCTCCAGCTAAGAAGCCAGCAGCAGACGACCTGTTTGGAGAAGCTGATGACATCTCCTCAGACAGTGATGCTGAGAAGCCCCCGACACCGGGCCAGCCCATGGTACTGTGGTCTCCCTTTTTCAAAACCACAACACTTGACCCTGTTCTCGAAGGACTCTTTCCTCACTGATTCCTGTTGATCCCGTGGGCCGTCGCGTCAGGCGCCAGTGTTTCAGCCGTCGTGGTTCTCTTCTGTGTGTCCCAGGACAACGAGGAGGGGATGGAGGGCGACCGCCATGAGGAAGAGACCGTCCCGGAGACCCGCATTGAGGTGGAGATCCCCAAAGTCAGCACAGACCTGGGCTCGGACCTCTACTTCGTCAAGCTGCCCAACTTCCTGTCTGTGGAGCCCAGGTCAGAATCGAGCGCAAAAGAAAACCACTGAACCCCTTTCCTTTGTTGTTAGACAATGTCACGGCATCAGCCCTATCGTCTTTTCTCTTGCAGACCCTTTGATCCGCAGTACTATGAAGACGAGTTTGAGGATGAGGAGATGTTGGATGAAGAGGGTCGAACCCGGCTCAAGCTTAAGGTATGTCGTTGGCTTAAGGAAAGGACTCGTACATCGTATGTCTTTTAGAAACCTAAAACAACCATTTAAAGTAGCCATGTGTCAGATTGGGCCCCTCCCAGTTAGTAGGCGGGAGACTTTCACAATAAAATAAAACGTAATGCCAGTCCACTCTAACTGGCCGTGTAACTGTGTGGTGCGAACTAGCGTTGCTCGGCTGGCTGGGTGCCATGAGTGGGTGGGGTTTTGGGAGTGTTGATAGTAAGATTCTTGTAAACAAACATATGGGTACAGGCTGGCAAGCATTTTGTATTTGTAGAATATATCAGTTGGATGTGATTTTATTGACATTATTTAAACCACTATCGATCAGCATTGACCACAGATAGTTCTTGGTTATTTTAAGCTAAGAGCTAGTTGAAAGTTAATCTCTCTCTACCACAGGTGGAGAACACCATTCGGTGGAGGGTGAAGCGGGACGAGGAGGGGAACGAGATAAGAGAGAGCAACGCTCGCATCGTCAAATGGTCCGATGGCAGGTGTGTGTGTGTGTGTGCGCTGCTTATTGAAGCAGGAACATGTCTGTTGTGCTTACGGCGGGGTTTGTATTTGACTTGCCTGTCTTATGTTTCGCAGCATGTCCCTGCATCTTGGCAACGAGGTGTTTGACGTCTACAAAGCTCCTCTCCAGGGAGACCACAACCATCTGTTCATCCGCCAGGGCACCGGGCTGCAGGGCCAGGCCGTGTTCAAGACCAAGCTCACATTCAGGTGACTCATTCACACGCGCCTCCGATACTGGGAGCTTGGAGCACGCAGTTACCATGGTCTCAGGAATACATTTGCTAATTGAAAGCGCACCCCACAAAAGTACCAAAAAAGGGACGCTTAAGAGGCTGAGCTTAATAGTAGCACATTTTGTATGGAGACATAAAATGGCATTTTAAAGCCTGGTCAGGCAATTTGGAGAAACTGGCCAGAATAAGCAAGATTTCAAAACCATCCAACAGAAAATATCCTACACTTCTCTTCATGCCTCCCTCCAAAGCTATCCCCCCAAAACACATGACTCGCTCACTAGCTTTAGCAAGAGGTCTGCCTAGCCTTGTGGAAGACTTCGGTCATGTGCAATGATTGTACGGGCAGTGTGTGCCAAGACTGTGCAGGTAGCCGGCTAGGTAGGTAGGTAGACAGACAGGTAGGCCATCCAATAATTTCATCCAGGCTGAGCGTAATGATTGTACGGGCTAATTTAAGGCCTGTGACAGCCAGAGATACCCTAGTTATTTATTTATTGATTGCTGTCAGGAAAAAAGTCAATTTCAACAAATAAATTAAATAAATATAATAAAGTATAAATTATTTATATAATAAATTATATAAATCAATAAATCAATATTTAAATTGCCTTCCCTAGCTTTAAGATCTAAATGTGTGTCTTGATTCCCCTCTCTCTCCTACCAGGCCTCACTCCACAGACAGCGCCACCCACAGGAAAATGACCCTCTCTCTCGCTGACCGCTGCTCCAAGACCCAGAAGATCCGGATCCTGCCCATGGCTGGCCGCGACCCCGAGTCCCAGCGCAATGAGATGATCAAGGTAGGGCAGGGTCATAGGTCAACACATCCTGCATGCTCGCTTTGCCTGGAGCTTCTGGAAGCCAGTTTTTATCTGGAAGAAAAAAGTCATTTATATTAAAAAAAAATCCACCTTTATTCAAACATTTATTTATTATGACCGTAGGACTGCAACCTATTTACGTCATGGGCTCATTTTTGTCAAGAAAGGAAACACTGCTGTAATCAATTTCTTTAAGAAATGTATATTTAGAGTGAAAACTCAATTAACCTTTTTACAGACCTGCACTATATAACTTTTCTACTAGAGCTACTACATACAAAAAGATCTGTAAAACACCCCCATCACAGAATTTTCTCTACAAATAGTTTTTATCTGGTCTGCTATTACCACGCCCACCAGGGTAGGGAAACTGTTTTGGAAATGTAAATGCTATAACTGACGCTACAACTCAAGCCACTAGAGGCTGCTCAAGGTTAAACACACACAGTGCAGCTTTAATAAAGAAGATGGCCGTGCTCATTAACGTGTGGGTCGGCGCAGAAAGAGGAGGAGCGTCTGCGCGCCTCGATCCGCAGGGAGTCGCAGCAGCGGCGCATGCGGGAGAAGCAGCACCAGCGGGGGCTGAGCAGCAGCTACCTGGAGCCCGACCGCTACGACGACGACGACGACGGCGAGGAGGCCGTCAGCCTGGCCGCCATCAAGAGCAAGTACAAGAGTGGCGGAGGACTGCGAGGTGAGTGACGACTAGGCGATGGACGAAGGGTCCTAGCATTCTCTCTCTCTCTCTCTCTCTCTCTCTCTCTCTCTCTCTCTCTCTCTCTCTCTCTCTCTCTCTCTCTCTCTCTCTCTCTCTCTCTCTCTCTCTCTCTCTCTCTCTCTCTCTCTCTCTCTCTCTCTCTCTCTCTCTCTCTCTCTCTCTCTCATCCTTGGGACTCATTTTAAATTGTCTCCCCTCTCCTCCCGGGCTTCCAGAGGAGCGAGCGAGGATTTACTCATCTGACAGCGAAGAAGGCTCGGACGATGACAAGGCCCAGAGGCTGATGAAGGCCAAGAAACTGGACAGTGATGAGGTGCGTGTTCCCACCCACCTGATATATACAAGACTTCCTTTTTTTTTTTGTGGGATGCACACCACCAAGCCCCTTGGCTTTGCACATTTGTTATTCTTGGCTGCTGAACAGTCAGTCAAGGATGCAATGTATTGCCCTGATATGTTTCACCCAACATTGATGATGGTACGATTTTCTAAGGCAATCCCACTATTGGTGATGGATCATTGTTTGATTAATTTGACAAGAAAGGCCTTTTTGCCTCTGACTGCAACCAAAACGGTTGCATTTTATTTATTTATCGTTGTGTATATGCTCATGACTAGACTAATGGATATTCAACCAACTAAATAAAAGAATTATGCACTGAACTTTATAAGACTATGGTGGATTTAGCTAATATGGTAAATATGTTTCTTTCAGGAGGGCGAGGGTTCGGGGAAGAGGAAGGCAGAGGATGAGGATGATGAGGAGGAGGAGACCCCCACAAAGAAGGCCAAGAAGTATGTCATCAGCGATGAAGATGACGACGAAGATGACGATGAATAAGCAGCATTTTTTAAGCATTCCACTGTATTATCAGTGATCCATCTGTGTGCCGTCAGACTGCCACATTTTGTATTATACTTTTCTTTTCTAATGATGTGTGTGTGCACATGCATTAATGTGTGAATGTGTCTACTGTACATTGTTCTGTACCGTGGCGATGTGGTTAATAAAGAATTGGTGAACCAATCTCTGCCCCAGTTTCACTTTTTTTAAATGTTTTAAATATTGGTGAAAATCTGAGCACAAAACAACCTCCAGCAGGTGGCAGACGTGTGCCAAATCAGCCCGCTTCTTCTGTTAAAATACCAGCTATCCCTCAGGACAGATTCTAAATTCAAAAAATGATGCTTTTGGCTGTGATTGACCATTTTGGTAGAAAAAGACCTGCAACAGTTTTGAAATGCACTATAGAATGGTGTTTGGGGCGACTTGAATAATTGTAATGTTAATAGTGAACTGACCACCTAACTTTAAGATACCTAGAAAGCTGTTGCATGAAAGAATGCTATATATGCATAAAATATTATGAAATATGAATTGACTAGTAATGCAATTAATAAAATATACATATATAAATGAAAGCAATGCAAATGCAAATAATAGGCTCATGTTCACGATTGTGGATGATTGTTGCAAACGTTAATCTTAGTGATTATCACGAACAATTGCTCCCTCTCTCACACGTAACAAATTAGTTCTAGGTCGGTATTGGGCTTGAGGACCTCGTTGGCTACCATGTTCCTCTTTGCCTCACGTGTTATGTTTAGCTTTGGCTGGAGGTAGAGGCTTGTAGTGAGTAAGAGAACCATCCTTCTTACCAAAGCACCAATGGTTTTGGCTCCTACATGCATCAGACACATTGAAACCCTGCTTGCTCCAGGGGGTCTTTGCTGTGAGACCCTGCACTCTAATGGGCAGCACTGTACAGACACACAACAGTTCATCTTCTCCTGGAACAACTGTGTCCTTAGTAGGAACACAGGGACTTTGATTCTTATTCTTACTAAGCTGAGCTTTAAGTTCTGAGTTCTGTGTATGTCTTATATAGACCACATTTATGCCTTGCATTAAAATGCATGTTTCCATGCTGGCCAGGTGTAAATGGGCCATAAGACTAACAACCAAACCCCTTGAAAAACATATTATAGACCCTTAGAAGGAGCTCAGCCAGGTGCTTCCAATTGCCCTGATTGCAGTTGCTTTGCCCATCAGGTGTTGTAATGACAGAGAAGGAAGCTGGAGAGACAGACAAAGAGACAGTGAGAGAGAGAAAGAGAGAGCAGCCAACAGAGCAGGGGGGCTGTTGTTGACTGCATGAATATTTAGCAAGCAAATAATGGATCCCTCAAACCTTGACAGTCCCATCATCATGCTTTCTCCACTGAACTGCTTAGTCGCTACTGTCGCACCAAAATAAATCAAATGTACACATTTATTTTCTAGTTATAAGATTTTATTGGCATGTTCCATGGTAATATTTTACAATGATGGTCACAGTCTGGAAAGATGTACGTACATTATACGAGTGAAAGTAAAAGAGTGGCACTATTGTGGCGTAGGGGCAGTAGACGTAGGCCTGTCGTCTGTGTGGCCTACATTTAAAGCATGCGATTGCCCTGATATTATCATCTGCCTAAATCAATTGTTAATGACAGCAGTTGAACATGCATAACACACTTATTGAGCAACGTCATATTGAATTATGGAAGTAAAACCCAGTGTGGTTGACTGAATGGCTCTGAGCCTGTCTCTCGGTCAGAGGACTTATAATCCATTTTCTGTTGTCTTGTTATGTGCCTCGGACCCCAGCCGAGCCTACATCCTTTTGCTTTTCACACCAAGCGGCAGCTAATAACAATCCAGTCTGACGGCTACAGAACTCCACAGTCACAAACAGGTTTGCCTCACGCCCAACACACGTATGTTTGTTGATGCACTAGCACAAATGACGATTAAGAATGTCCTTAAAGAAAGGATAAGGGTATATACTGTGCAAACCATCTTAAATTTAGTTTCAGTTTCAATTAAAGTGTCAATAGAGACAGTTTTGTGGTTTGCTCTCAGTGTCATTGTGCCTTACATTTAGTTATTTGTTTCAAGTAGACATTCATCTTCGCAGTAGCGAGGTTAGCCTAAGGTGGTATAATAAGCAGGCTGGAGAAGTACAGGGAGTCACTGTGGTCCTAGCGTCACAAACGTAGCATAGCAGTGTGTTTTACATGGACAACATCAGAATACTGACACAAGAGGGGGTGGGGATTATAACAAGGTGTACATACAGTTTATATTATACATAGTTATTTAAAAAAAAACGACAGCAGGACATACAGAGAGAGTGAGACACAGAAAACTAGACGGGGGAACTAAATCTGTGAAGCCATCAAAGACGCCCCTATATACAGCAGGGAGGGGTTGGGGGGTGGGGGGACACATGGACGTTTGGTATCAGGACTATCATATGTTAACAAAAGCCAAAGAGAGACGTCACATCACAACATTGACAACGAATAGGGTGGTTGGAGAGGCGCTTGGGGGGGGGGGGGGGGGGGGGGGGGGCAGGTGGGAGGAGCAGATATGTGCATGTGTGTGAACCTCTACAGAGTAAGTATCACGATAAAAGCATGTTGTGTGCCCACCCACTGCAAGGAAGAGGGCACATAGCGCAGGTGTTGGGGCGGGGCTGGTGGTGGGGTGGGGTGGGGGAGGGGGGGGGGGGGGGGGGGAGAACGTGAACGAAAGCAGTTTTCTTTGCCGTCTAGCCACTTCCCAACATCTTTGTAGCCCGCTGGTTGGCCTCATCAATCCTGGTCTTGTTGGAATCAGCCTGGAGACATGAGAGAAAGAGCCGGGTATTAATAGGGGGTGACTGTCCCTGTTCAAGCAGCGGTTATTCAAACACTGCATACAATTGAAAATTTGGACAACTAGTACTCGAAAAGGAGAAAACACTTCCTGCATCCCGTTTTTCCAATATGGCCGACTGGTGCGAACAGAACCCTTCCTGCTACCGATGGCTATAACTATCTTTAACTACGTTGGTCTCTCTTCACAAACACCGTACCTTATCCATGATCCTGTCGATCTGCCGGTTCTGGGTGTCGATCTCCTGGCCCATGTCCAGGGCCATGTGACGCAGGTTCCCGATGATGCCGCCCACCTGCTCCAGGTTCTCATCCATCTCATTCTCCCGGGCATCGTCCGTTACCCTGGAAACACATCCAGCAAGAGACTGAGAGAGGGAGTGCGATTCCATGCCAGTGTTTAGGTTCTGGTGTGTTGGATTTCGGGGCGGGGGGAGAATGAATCCTTTGTTCGTTCACTGTCGTAAAGCTCTATGCGTTATACAGTATGTGTCCTACACTCACATAAGCCAAAGTACATTTCGTGTGCATAATGTGGCAATATATGCATGTGCTCTCACTCCCTTGCTCTTTATTTCCATTTGTCTCTCTCACTCGCACACACGCGCAGAAGCACACACGCACGCACACACACACACACACACACACACACACACACACACTCACTCACCTGCGGATGAAGCCCCCGCTGATGGCCATCTGTTCACGCTCGTCCACCACGCGTGCCCCGGGCTGGCTGTTCACCACTCCATCCTGGTTGGCTCCCCACGCCTGGCCCCCACCCTTAATCCTACCACACACACATTCATCAGTCAGGCCAGGGACAACGCATGTGTGTGTGTGTGTCAATGTGCTACTTAATGTGTGTGCGTGTGTGTGTGTGTGTGTGTAAATGTGCTACTCTGTGTGTGTGTGTGTGTGTGTGTTTGTCAATGTGCTGCTCTATGTGTGTGTGTGTGTGTGTGTCAATGTGCGACTTAATGTGTGTGTGTGTCAAGGTGCTACTCTATGTGTGTGTGTGTGTGTGTGTGTGTGTGTGTTTATAGTTAGAACTATAGATACCGCTTGTGTATCTGTATCACTGAGTGTAAGTGTGATTTATAATGCTACCATAGACTTTGAACACTTGCATTATACAATGCAAGGCATCATAATCACAAGCCAATTCTCTCTCTAAAGCAACATGGCGCCAATGTATTGTTAGAGTGGACGTCATGCAAGTTAGTTCTACGGGTGATCCAGTGTGCAGATCAACTGTGTTTTTGGAAGCACAGTAAGCATATGCATGTGACTTGTGTGAGATAGGAATGGTTGATCAAATCCCTCTCTCACAAGCACATATACACAAACAATACACAACAATACAAAACCACATGCAGTACATAGATCATCACATGACACTAGAGGACACAAAGTCACAACATAGAACATGGCACAACACAACACAACATAGTTCATGCATTCACACTCAAATGCACACACACACACACACACACACACACACACACACACACACCCAAGCCTAAATGGCTCATCAAGTCCCACAGGGGAACATATAGTAACACATACAGAGACACGGGGAGGGGGTGTGTTGGGTGTGTAAGGGTCTCGGGACATGTTATACAACATGGGGGTTAGGACCAGAGCACATCATATCATAACTCTCCCAGTCTGCTGAAAGATATGTCCACCTGAGATCCACTATGGATCAACTCTTCCTCATCCAAAAAGCCCAATAGTAATAGTAGTTGTAGTCATAGTAATAGAAGTAGTGACCTGACAATAGCTGTGCTTAGCCCCTCATTGCATCTGGAAGGATTGATTTGAATGACGATACATTCAGTATACACAGTCAAGCAGTAGCTTGTAAAACTTTTAATATAAACCCCTCAGGATATAGGAGCGTTGGGGTTTCCCACACAGCGTTTAGACATTAAAAACCTTCACTGTGTGAGCCAATCAGAATAAGGCATTGTGTGGTGAAACCCAACTCTCTTGTGCCCAGAGTAGATTTAAACCGTACCACTGTATTGTTTTCAAACAGTACTTCTCCCATTTGACTGTTTATATAATATCTAGATCTGGTAAAGAAAACAACATGTAATAAGCGAAGAAGGAGGATTAAAGAGAGTTGGGCTGTGGTTACATCAGAGCTATATAATTTACAAGTGGCTTGGCAAAACATGTCTCTCAACCGAGCCTCAAAACATAGCCGGTCAGATCTTACCAAGGCTTCTGTTGAAATAGCCTTTGGTCATGCATTTCCGTGGAGCCCCTGTATATGTTATAGCTCTGATAAGGACATGTAGAGTAGAGCTGTGCACAGACATGGGCCTCAGAGGCCATAGTGTGGCAGACAATTTATCATACAAGAATTGAGCAAAATTGACGACTGATCTGGAATCAGTATGGATGCATTAGCTCTGGAATCATTAATAATACACATTCAATAAGAGTGTTTTATGATTCCAGGAATATATAATGATATATTCACATGTTTGCCTTCTTCTTGTATGGTTGTTTTTGGGCTGGAGGGTAGCTACCTGGGAAGGCAAGCGAACGTAAGGACTTATTAACTTTTTTGTGGGTCATAAAGTAGCATGTTTAAGCATGATTTTGTGCTCTTTCGGAGGTTCACGTTAGCCAAATATATTGAGATTCCTGACTTTGGTTTGGCTGTAAAAGATTTTGTAATGCTAACTATGCTAATGGTAACTACAGAAACTAATATTGGTTATATTTTGTCACAGTCTCACTGAAGGCATTTGCTTGTATGTTACATACATTCGTTTTTTTGTTATGTTGCATTAATAACAATCAAACAGGCGTTTACACTGTATACAATTGTATATCAAGACATACATAGTTTATTGTTAAACCAGTGCTACTGAATTACTGCCATTCAAGTTGAGAAACTACGTGTATGCGAATGCCCTAACAGGGACACCCACATCCCAGGTTTATGTCGGATGTAATCACTGTAATAACTGTCTGCTTCATGGCAGCTGAACAGGCTGACGTTTGGCTCCTTCCTCCTGAGGAATTATTGATGAAATGACACATTTCAGCTCTGAAGGAATATGGACCAAAAAGAACAAATCAACAGGGGTGTCATCCCAAACATGGTGAATGTTTAGTGTGACTACTCTGCAATATGATTGAGTGTGGAATGTAAAAGTGTTCACGTTGAAGACATGAATCTCGTTAGCCTTAATTGGTGGCAGGAATTGATCATCCGATAACATAATAATCCCCAGAAGGTAATGAGACCATATTGAGCACCTGTAGCCCTGTGGTCGAGGTTCTGCCTAGAGGAGGGGGTACATGGGGTGGGCTGGGTTGAGGGGTGGGGTTTCGTGGAGGTCAAGATGGGGGGGCAGGGGATATTGGAAAGAGAAATACAGTGGCTCAGATGTTCGGCCCTGGCTAACAGACAATCTCTTATCCGCTGATGAATGAAGGGCTTTTTTCCAGGCCGGCCGTGGGGGGCGTGATCAGAGTGGCATTGTTGTGATGTGCCCTGTCATGCATGCGTGACAGTCAAGACAGCGGAGTGGTCCTTCATGGCTTTGGTGCACACGTGCATCCACATCCACGTGTGTGCGGATTTGTGCCCTGTGGAGTGGACACATATCCTTTTGTCCATCCAACTTTCATCTCTCTCTCTCTCTCTCTCTCTCTCTCTCTCTCTCTCTCTCTCTCTCTCTCTCTCTTGCTCACCCACCAACATGCACACCCACCAACACACACACACACACACACATACACACACACACAGACACACACACACACGCACACACACACGCACGCACGCACGCACGCACACAAGCACAGAGTGTTATGTATGTTTTGGGTCTTCCAGGAGTGTGTTGCGTCGGGCTTGACTGCCCACAGCACGGGGACCCCCGTGGTCTACACACCGTGCGGGCTGAAGCAGGGCGCACAGAGAGAGAGGCACAGGCAGGCGGTGGACATAAACATGCAGTCAGACCAGGCAGGCTGCACCTACTTGTTACAGGGACATGAACACAGACCACAGAACTGTCCTAGATTGTTCAAATTCTTTTCCGCATCCTTCATGTCCTTATTGATTTGGTCCATCCCTTCCTCGATGCGCTCCAGTTGCTCTGATTACCGACACATTGTCAAACATCCCACCGCAAGAACGTGAGCACGTGTGAAGAAGAGAGAAGAGAAGAAGAGGTTGGGGGGAGGAAGTAAGGGGGAGGAGGTAGTGGGGGGGGGGGGGGGGGGTAGAGTGGTAAGACAAAGGAAGAGGAGACAAAAAAATACATTGACTGTGACAAGAGAGACATCACCACCACCATCAACACCATCACCACCATCACCAGCACTGGACAGGCTAGGGGGGGAGGGGGGCAAGTGTCCCCTGCCGGTACCTACTTCGCAACACATGGGCATATCAGACCACAGCACTGGCCTAAATCTTTTAAATCTTTCTCGGCCTCCTTCAGGTCTGCGTGGACCTTGTTCATGCCCTCTTCGTTGCGATCGAGTTGCTCTGGTGAGGACAAAGGCATGAGAGTAGTGTGAAATGAGTTGGACTGGTTTGGATTTGCGTTGAGTTAGCGTGCTAGGCTACGGGGCTACGAGGCAGAGAGTGCTTGAAATATGCATTGGGCAGAGATGGCAATAAGCGCTAAGTGTGCGCGTGTGCGTGCCCTGCGTGAAACAACGAATGCATGCTTGCATGTTTTTGCATAAGCGATACCTTTTACCTGTCTGGATAACCTGGCCACGGTCACGGTGGCCATTGCTGTGGATACAGTGTTTCATTGCAAATACCAAAAGACAGCTTTGTGTCTGTTTGAAAAGACCTACATTTCAGTTTCATCCGTGAAGCGCAGCAGTGAGCCTACATTTCCTACAGAACAGAATGAGCACAGTCTGGTTTTCAGAGCAGTATGTCTCTCAGTGCTGCCATACAGGCAAGTATGGAAGAAAGGATGAAAGACTAGAGAGATGGTGAAGGAAACTGAAAAAATAGGGGAATTTCGATCCAGTAATGGCCCGAGGAGTACACAGATGGCCACTCAACATAAAAGCGAACAATTTGAAGAAAGGAACACAAGAAGGAAAATGAATATTAGACATGACTCACAGCAGTACATGAATGCATGCATGATAATGAGGACCAGAATGCATTATGCCTTTGGTTGAGGTGAAAGGCATGATGGGAGAGTGACACATAGATCTGGATGACTCTTCTGTAGTCCTGGTAGAAAATGCTTCATGCAAACACACACACACCCACACACCCCCACACACACTGCCAATCCTGTGAATACTGAAGAGCAGGGCGAGGGGCACTCATGTTTGGTTCTCCGTGAGCAGGTTTTGAGAGAGACCTAATTCAGTTAGGTTTCTTTTGTCTTTCTTCAAAAGCATGCCAATGACATGTAACCAATCCCGTCCATGCAGGAGATACAAATGCAGCCACAGGTTTCCATTTATTTGTTACAGTGAAATGTATCTAGCAGGTCACTGAACACTTGTTGTATCAAGGTCTATGTTTAATATGTAGGACACATGTTTTAGTATTTAGTGTAAACTACAGGATGCAGTTCAACATTGTAGAGCTGGTGTGAAGATACTCGGGTCCAAACCCCTCATACAACAATGACCGCAATAAGTTAATAATATATGCGTATTAACCCCCTCCTCTCTTTAATATTGTTTGGTTGGAGCTTAAACACTCTCTAGTTTTTCTCTTTAACACTGTGAATGTTAACAGGCATAAAAAGAGACCAGTGAGCTAGTGAGCTGTAGGACTGCTCATTGGAAGTGTTAGTAGGCCTACCTGCACAGGGGCATACCTTTAAATAATGGTTTACCAACAAACATCCCTAGTAAGGACCACAAACGGAGACACATATTCAGGAGTTTCTAGATGATCATTCATGGTATGGTAAGATATGTGTGTGGGTGTGTGTTTGTGTGTGGGTGTGTATTTGTGTGTGTGATTTAAATAGGGTTATACCTCGGAGTTCCCCAGTAAAAAAAAAACTATGCAGAGCCGGTAATTAGCCTTCCCCGCTAATCCCAGGCAACACAAGGGATTGGAAGAGAGAGAGAGAGAGAGAGAGAGAGAGAGAGAGAGAGAGAGAGATAAAAGACACTTATCTCCTTGCTATATGCAAGGCTCTCTTTAAAAACATCCTCCCCCACCATCAGGTAGGAGTATTCTAACGAGTGGCTCGCCTGTCAATCTTAGTATTCCAACCAAACACAGCTTCCCATCTCACTGGAGCACCAGATTTAGATCTTGGTGGTAGTTATGGCATAAAATAGAGTTAGCCGTTGGGGAGGTAAGAGAGTATTGGAAAGTCACTTCGGTAAATCAATACAGTGACTGGAGATTGGCACTGGCAATCCCTTCTTCTTCTCAACTGTGTAACAGCAGAAGATATGAGCAGCTCTCCCTGCGAGCATATGCTTTATTATAACTGTTGAAAAATGTGGTCCCATGGAGACATGGAGGCGTAGGGGTGATCTATCTAGCCCCCCCCCCCCCCCCCCCCCCCCCCCCCCCCCCCCCGACTGAGGTGTAAAAGGCATCCGGTGGTTGGTGAAGGGCTTATTAGCACTTAGCTCGGTCTGCACAGAAGGCAATGCATCAAAGCACCCAATGACAAATCCTCCTGCCATGCCACACACACACACACACACACACACACACACACACACACACACACACACACACACACACACACAAAGTTGTATATATACACCTCAGATCAATTAGTGGTATTTTAATTATCAGGTACATGTCTGATTACAGGCTGCCTCATGGATTTTCTAAAGGAACCCTCCAGAAGCTTTGCAATGTATTTATGGATGTGTTTGTGGCTCTGTAGTCATTGCAGCTATTAGAGAAAGTGGACTATGTTGGGTTTGAGCACAATTGGTGTGTACCACCCACTTCATTTACATTAATACTTTTTTGTCTATAGAACTGGTCGTATGCAACTAACCTTTTATAAATATTTTAATAATACAATTTCAAGATGTGTGTTATTGAAGATGATCAAATGAAAACCAAGAAGGAGAGAGATAATGTGATGGTGTTAACTGTGGAGAGTAAGGAAGAGAGAGAGAGAGAGTGAGAGTGAGAGAGAGAGTGAGAAAGAGGTAGAAGGGGGAGTAAGAAAGCATTGAACAGGAAGAGAGGAAGAGAGGCAGAGAGAAAAGGGAGGAGCGGCATCAGGTTAAGGTTTGCCAAGGGGCTGAGGTAATTTGAATCTGTGAATTGATTGCAGTGCCGTGTTAACAGCACCAGACCAGACTGGCCATCACTCAGGAGACTGGTAAATGGGAGGGGGAGAGAGATAAAGAAAGAGAGAGAGAGAGAGAGAGAGAGAGACAAAAAGGCTATATGTTCCATTTGACAGGCTAATTAGGCTGCTCGTTCGTGCATGGAACAGCGCACAACCCCTGAGGAAGTGATACAGTTTATGCACACACACCCCTTCCTTTTTCTCAGACGTTACCAGCTATCCTTGCAACATTCTGCTCTTTTAGTCCTGAAACTGTACCTAATGTGGGGTGATGGCACAGATTTGATACCCAGGCAGGCAGTGGCACACAGAGGTTGGTTTTCTTTAGTATATATACAAAGGACCAATGGAGCAGTCTCTTTTTAATCCATTACTATTACAAAGCTATTTAATGTTTGCAATGGAAAACAAATATCTCAAATATGTAAAGAATATATTATTGACTGATGTAGTTCCCTTTGATATTGTCAAGAGTATCCTGTGAAAATGTATTGTTATTTTGACAACAGTTGATATTTGCATATATTGTTTATTCACAGTTTCTTCAGCGTTCACGGTAACCATTGACTTAATGGATGCTTTCCGGGTATTGGACCACCTCGACTCTTAGGTTCAGCCTCAACTCTCAGCTACTGAAATCGTTTCAGCCGCAAACGACACCATCGATTTATTTTTTATTTTTATGGATTTCATATCTATAGGATTATGTTAGATTTACTTTAATTATTGTGACCAAATGTTGATGTTTGCTTTATAATAAATACACCTCTAAGGGACTTCATAGTTGTGAATGACGTTTTGATGTTTTCGACCTCAACTGCAACAAGATCCGTCAGATTGTGGAGATCACCTACTTACGCCTCTGCATCTGAAACCACACCATATAATCATTTGTGTTTGTATTGTTATCTTTGTACGTAGCATTCCGGGATATCACTCTGCATCCTTTTTTGGAAGCCTCAGTCTACTGGAGTGGATTCGAGGGTGAATGAGTGAGATGATGAATGTTTGTCTTAACCAGTCAAACTGCAATCACAGCGTAAGAGGACGAGGCTACATTAGCAGACACTTTTTATATTTGTCTTCGCTCATTCTGTCCCACCTGGCCTTGGGGAACCATTCTCACTGGGATCTCACTGACGTAATGGCTGAAGCAGAGTAAAAAGAAAAAAACTGATTTTGCTTTAGATTTAGTATCTAACTGATTGAATAAAGAAGGCGGTTAATGCCTCCATCCCACTTAATGTGTCTATTCGAGTTGGAAGGAAGGAGCCTGATTGTGTAACAGAGAGACTGGTGCTGGGACCCTAACGGCGTCCCTTGCACAGATAAACGGTGGATATTAATGGCCTTGCTGCGAACTTAAAGTGATGGACATCAGGATCTAAAAACGTGAAATAACCATAACATCTCACACTACATCGCACTACACAACCACATAATATCTTGTCAGGAATGTATAAAAGTATATGAAAATACATCCATCTAATAAACTTGGTCATTGGTCACCCGCTTGGCTACGGAACCAGGAGTGAAAATAGACTCTACCCATTAAATCAGCTCGAGTGAATAGAAGGAAATCGATAGACGGGAATTACGTGAGATTGCAATGGATTTCATGGCCAATCCTTTTCGGATGCTAAATGCCCACCTTATTATCGTTAAAAACATAATCAGAAGTAAATGATGGATTTCTGTTGTCCATCACTTTAAGAGAAGATTGTGCAGAGTGATGGAGTGGCTCTGTGTGGGACCATGCTGCAGAACGTGCAGAACAGCTGGACGTTCTGCAGCGTAAATCAGGAACTGAGGACGACATCGTTAATCCTTGAGGGAAAATGCATTATGTAAAACAATAAGTGCCAGAGATGGTGAATGCTTGCAGGCTACAGCAATTATAGCAAGTCATATAGAAAAACAACACTTTTTGTTTGGTATTTATTACACCCTATACAAATGTTGACGCCATCCAGTATGGATGATGCGTGGATGAAAACTATTTCAAATGTACTTACAATGTACGTACAATGTACAATCTCAATACAGAAGGGATATTTAAGGTGCAGATTTGATTGCACACCTTCTTGCTGAAATATAATGAGCAAACCTTCTGATATAAAGGTTAGTTATATAAAGGGTTGAAACTTTTACTGTCATATATTTTCCAGCACAGGGATATTTTAAAAGCCGTAGCAATTAGGAAGCATAGCAGAAGCAAAGCTTGTCAGTTACATCCAGTATACAAAGTAGGCTATATGAACATAAGACTAAGCGTAAGACTAAACGATATGGTTCTGGTGAATTAATTTGTCTACAACAGGAACCTTCTGACATTATACCAGATGTGTCACTGACTTCAGCTACTGCATTTTCATACAGCTTTAAATAGAAGCAATTGAGACTAAAGGGAGCAGCAGAATAACATAGAACAGAACACAAAGAACAGATGAAAGGTGGCAGAGAAATGCCAGTGTATTAAAAGAGATCTGACCCTACTGACTTACCTCCCTGTTCATCCAACATGACCAGAGTCCTGATGCCAGCATCTTTACTCTAACACACAGACGGCAAGAGGCACGGACGGACAGGAGGGATGTTTGGAGGTGGATGGAGAGAAAGTGGAAGGAAGCAAAGTAGGAAAGAGAAGAGAAAAAGAGGGGAATTATAAGCACACGTTAACAAAGCAGAGTATCAAGCTGAGGTGGACGGCCCATAGCTCCATTTCTTAGGCTAAAAGTAAAAATACTCAACTACATGCTGAAGTAAACGCTGCCCATGGCAATTTCTCATCTCAACAATTCCGAGGACTTTTCTTATCAAAACGTTCATTTAAGCATCAACACATTTCTGTTGTCATAGTTGATTCAATTCGTTCCACCTACCAAATTAACTGATAAACCAATAAAAACACATTATTTTAAGGTTTAAATGACGGTGTAGCTTATCATTATAAGGGCTGCTAAATGAGGGTAAAAGTGTGAGCTGTCAGCTTATAAAGACCGAATTGGCTGTTAACTGATCAACAAATGTGTTGATTCATTCATTGAACACTGATGCAAAACAGTGTATGCAACAGCTGTTCAGACAACCAGGATACATCCATTGCTTGGGTTCGAATAGCAAACATTCTTTTTTGTCAATTGATAATCAGTAAATCTCGTTTTCTGAATGTCTACAAAGGATTGCAAACATTGCCGAAACATATTTAGCATTACTGGATAAACTACTTCTGTTATCTCAATGTGAAGAGTATTTCATTAGCACCGCCAGTTTGGTTGGAGGCTCCATTACCTGTAAAGCTGTCATTGGAATGCATGGTATAATTATAGCATTGACTTAATGCTGGTCTCAATACCCAAACAGCAGGGTTGGGAATGTAAGCCGCCATGATTAATAGCATATGGCAGAGTATGGCCTTTGCACAGCTAGAGTGGGCGATCCAGTCGGTGTAGATGCATGGACAGCGTACACTACCAGCCCTACAGGGGTTACAGCAGTGACTTTGTCTTGGACAAATGGGCTAACACAAACTATTGCAAAATGTCCGCCAAAGGTTGTAATATGTAACATTTTGGTTTGGCACAGTCTGCCAACTGAGCATACATTTGTAATAATATTAATTTACATCCAGTATACCCTTCAACATACAGCACACAATGATAATGTTTACAAGCTACAGGCTAGCTTGTAAACAATACACAGAACCACACACACACACACACACACACACGCTCCATCACTTAATTATCCTCAGTGCTTATTTTACTCACAAATCCCTGTACAATGTGCATTCAACCTATCATAGTAACACAGTTACTATTACCAATAAAGGATGTGTACAAAATCCATTTCAAATGTGTCCTCCCATGAACTATAAATGATCAAAAGGCCACAGTGTTCATGCACTGCTTATTCTGATCATCCTCAAGCATTCGTGATCAGACAGAGGCTGTTTGGATCCGTGTGGAACAATAAGCTATAGCTCATCAAACCCAATAAAATAGAGTAATTTGAGACTGGGAACAATCCCATAACACTGAGGTATCTTAGACCCAAGATACAGACCCACCCTGCAGAGAAGAGAGGGCTGAACTACTCTAACGACTCTATACTGACTTCCTTCTAAAGGGCAAAGATCTGGCAATGCACCGGACATCAGACAGACAGTGGAATTTAAAACTACAATGTTCACGGCGTGACCACTTCCATGTTCACTCCGTGCTCCCTATTGATTTGCTCTTCCCCTGATTATGAGCCCCTCCCACATCGCCGATGCTTAAACTTAACCTCCCAGAGAGGGTTGGGAGTGGTGGGTTGATCCACAGAGTAGACACCAAATAACCCAATAAAAGCCAACTCAGTAACTCTGGCACACCCGTAAATGTACTTGGTACCATGGGAACAGGCTGTCCATGGCAAAAGAGCTACAGGACAGGATGTCTGACCTTGCCGACTGGCACAATATCATCCGCTGATATCATCTCTTCTCTCGCATGGATGCACACAAACACACTCACACACATATGCACACACACACACACACACACACACATATGCGCACACACACACACACACACACACACAATTTTCACATACATGCATGGGTGCACAGCACACACACACACAGATACACACAGATACAACACAGCCACACACATACACAAACATACACAGACAAATCTTCAGACACCACATAAGGTGCATACACACCCACCATATAACAAAAACATTGACAGACAATGACATGGGAGGTGGCTGTGACACTAGATACACCCTGTTACACTGAAATAACTGCCGGGTCTTTTCCACACCCTGCTGTCATCAACACTCAGCAGAACCTGTGATTAGTGCTTAGCGCTCAGCTTCCCCCCCTGAGCAAAACTCACACACTTTGATTTTGTTGACTGACACACAGAACCAAAATTATGATTTATTTCAATTAATTTAATATTTTCTGCCCGTGTAATCAACAATTAACTCCACACAGGCCTTTAGTCTGCAGGAAATAATTATTTAATCATAAAAGTTAAAATGTCACACACAGGACCTGTGTGAAACCTTTGAACATTTTATTTATCAGATATCTAAAACAGTGTGGTGTTTGCACATGCCAAGTCATCAGCAAGAGTTTTAGCGACACTTTGTGTTCAAACATTTAAAGAACCTAATTTTAGAATAAATCTAAATAAAGATTACATTTGTACTGTACAACAACAGCTAATGTTATCAAGAGCAATTGCCACATGCCCTTTAAGCAGGGCATTTAGCTGACTCCATGAGGATTCACACTGACAGCACGAGAAAGAGCCAGAAAAAGAGGAAACAAAAGAGAAGAACATGCGTAGCGGGAAATGAGGTCATGCGTGTGGATGGTGAGATAGGCGCTATGGATTCTTCGTCTTTAGGTCTGTGCTCGTGCTCTATCTCCAGGAATCCATCCCTATTGGTCATGGAGCAGCCCTAACCGAGATCCAGACTGTCAGAAGACACTGGATATTCAGCATAAGTGATATCTGATATGCAGACACTTTCTTTTGGCATCACCTGGAGAAGGAGTGATGTAATCCATGTTATGATTTATTTTGTACACATTTCTCACGTGTAATCACTAAACTATCCGGGGAGGGGAAAATAACCTGTTAAGAGACTAATCTGTGTTAAGCCCCATTTTTGTGTTACAGATTTGTAAAATCGAGTATTGAATATTACAATAATCTCACACATTCCTGGTTTAGAAAGCTGATCATGAAGTATTTGGACTTATATTTTGTTCTGTAATGCATGTTTGGTTGAAAGTATTATCTACATGTCCCAGTGGAGAGTAAAGTGATGTTGGTTCTAATTGACTTAATGTATTGAGGGTTCATTACATCACTGAGCGAGAGAGACTGTGGGTGGGCCATTGTACTGGCTGGTGTGTTTGTCTACTTCCATGCATCGCATTGATCTCTCTGACCACTTGGTGACCCTGCAGTCCCAAAATCCTTTTACAGCATGTCTATTGGCTTGGCAGCACAGATAATCAAACACTGTATCCTTTCTTATGCAGGATGCTACACGTACTGTCCAATCAGGTTGCCCATCTGGTCCACAGAGACATCTGATAGCTGTACTGATGTCCTTCACATGCACTCTCTGTCTCTCTGTCTGTCTGTCTGTCTCTCTCTCTCTCTTTCTCTCTTTCAATATTATGGGTTTGAGGTAATATTTGTCATGGATTTAAATGTATTCAGTAGTTGTTCAGTAGCTAGACATCGTCAGATCAATTGTGTATTAGTCTCAAACCGCTCAGTTAATTTTCGATTTCCAAGTGGTTTTATCAACAGGCACAGACCAAAATGCTTCTGGACGCAATTGGATAGACCTACAACCAATCAGAGCAATGAAACGTGTGACACATCTGCGGCAGCCAGCCGCAACGGCGCCCCCAGTCGTTGTATCAAATTCGCCCACATTTGAGATAAACGGTTGTGATTTGCCCGACCTAGGCCAAGGACTAATATAGACAAACACACACACACACACACACACACACACACACACACACACACACACACACACACACACACACACACACACACACACACACTTTTAAATATAAATATATGCAAGTGCTTAACATTTTATACATATACACTAAATTCGGTTCATGTGTTCATGAGCCTGCCATGTGTAAATTTAGCTAATAATGATATATATATATATATATAACACATGATGTCGAGACATTAATAAGAGCTATACCTTTCAAATTTGATGTCTTTGCCTATTGCACTGCAAAAGCTCAGCCCAGCTTGGACTGTAAAGACATGTAATGTTTGCATCCTACTTAACATAAGAAGGAGGTGGGGGAAGCTAATCCTCACATCAGAGAAAGCATCCTCTTCTTGTAATGCCTTCTTAGTACCCAACTAAGCAGAGTACAATACACAAGCACTTAGCAGATGCAGTTAGAGCATGCCTCCTGCAGGGGAGATACAGGCTCTGGCTGTCTGGTCTGGGCTTCTAATCAGGGCTATCTGCTAGTGGATCACTTGGTAGATTGCCAATGTATGTGGCACTTGTGTTAACTGTTCCTCACTTATTACGTTAGGGCTAGATTAGATGAGAGCCCACTTACAGCAGAGGACACAGGGGTTAAGATATCGGCGACTGCTCCGAGTCCATTGTCATGGCATTCGGTTTCAAAACACACTGCACACTTTATGGGGTTATTTCCTTTGTTTGTGAGAAAACGAATGTCGGGGTCTGTCATAGGTCTTTAGCAGGAGGGTTACCATGGTTGCAGGGGATGTTTGTTTGGATTCGAGGAATTACATCAAAGACGGATTTCTACATTTATCTGTTTTCTTTTAAATTACCCCTCTGACACAGATGAAATCAAGCCCACCCACTGTACAAAAAATATATTATGGTCCACCACGGTTGACCACTTTAAACACTGTGGGATTTTGGTGATATTTGCATCAAATTAAAATCTAACATTGACCTCCTTGTGTCCCAGGGGTAGCTTTGCCCTTCATTACCAGTTAAAAATAAAGTTAAGTGCCAAATTCAACTAAATCCCTATCTAGAAACACAGTAAACACAAACAAACACACACCTGTTCACTACCCTTTGTAGATGAACAGTAAAACTCAATGCTAGACAATTCACAGTTGGACAATAATTCCACACTGGTGCTCTTTCCTGGTCTATACCCAGCCTATAGTCCCCCTAGTGACACCCTTAGTTGCTGTAATATAAATGCATTGTCAGCCAGACAGAGAGGAGCCCAAACCAGCCAAACATCCTTATTTGTCAGCACTTTCCAACATATTACACGTCTAGAGACAGACCCTCTGAGGCCCTAGTCGCAGGCCCTTTGGAACTATACAGTGTATACGTTACGCAACATTTGGATTTTCAGAGTTATGTACTGCCTCACATTGCATCCAACATCCTTTTTTTGTATCTGTTGTCTCTTTGATGTGGTATTATACTCACACAGTCAATCAAAACGCAGACTGGGATCACAAAGGACAAGATCTATGGGCTGTAGATATCCACCTCAAAGACCATCTGTCTGACCATCTGAACCAATATAGTCTGACAGGATAGAGCCGCTTGACATTCAAGGTACACTATTTAAGCTGAGATACGTCATAAATTATCTTTATGGAGCTTAATATAGTCTGTGCCCTTTCTTTCTGTTTCTTTCTTCGGATCAACGTGTCCGTTATCATGATGGTTTCCATTTACAAAAGAAGATTATTGGGGAGGTTTTAAGTATTTTTCGAAGGCTTTGTTGTTATGTAGTTGTTTCGTCTTCTAGTGCTGGCCATGCTGGTGAAATGTGTCAGAAATCCTTTCAACCACGCTCCCAGTGTCTGGGATACTGTGAAGGCTTGATGTTCAGCTGGCGTCTGCTCATACTTGTAGGTGATGGGAGGGAGGAAACCCAGACTTGGCTCTCATGTGAAACTGTGGAACCTAGATCTCTGTGTCTGGGAAAGATTTATCTGTGCTGAGGCATAGCATGCACCTGCTGTAAGTGATACAAAGCTGGCCTTCACATAAATGGGTCACATTTCATTGTTTGTTTCTGCAGTACTGGACAACGTCACACAGTCACCCAAGGTCTCTCTCTTCATGCTGTGCTTCATCAGACTAGGTGGAACAGGTCGTATCGGGGCAGGTGGAAGGAATCAATTATTTTTAATGTATAATAAATTCTTATATTATTGTACGTATTATTGTACTATTTTATTGTTCTAGCATCGAGTATGATTTCCTCGTTACCATTATTCCTGTTCAGATTGTTGGCCTGGAGTCACTATATGTTCGAGGAAGGCATTGACAGTATCATACTGTATATATCCCATAGCTATGTGTACTTATGCTGACATGGGGTTGAATTCCACCAAAACCTTCTTTGAATTCCTATGATGTTGATTCTGAGATGGTTCCAGAGGAGAGCTACATGTTCCTGGGTTTCATATTCAGCCAGTGCATTAGCAGATAAAGGATACAGCTCTTGCCTGTGGATGCTGCAACAGGAAGGTGTCTGAACAGGAAATTGAATCCAGGAGGCTTCAGTAAAAGACCACCTGAATAACCACACAACTATCCTGCCCTGTACAACAAGAGTTAGCAGAGGACACATATACAGGCTGTCAACCAGCTGGCACCTTGTGACAGGAAAACCATTTCGGGATGTATTGATGTGTACTCCAGTTGCCTTAGATGCTGATATAAAAACTGCATGGAATTGCATGTAAATTCCCAACAAAGTGTGCATGCACTACATATGAAAGCTGAATTCATGTGTTAGGTCCACACTTTCTTTCTTGTGCCTTAATAGAATGCTGTGTTATGTCATACAAATTTGGTACAATTGTTTAGTATAATGTATTTGACCAAAATAAAAGTATTGTTAGCAAGCGCGGTCACAATTACTGCAGATATTGTGTATCCCCTAGCTTATCTTAATACTAGGCAGGCATTTCAAGGTCACCAGTGAAAAAGTGGGGGTGAGAGACAGGTGAGAGACAGGACAGGAGAGGCAGTTGACATTGCCATGCATGACCCATCTTCCCTTTCGGCTTTGATGAAGACCAGATGTCAGGTCAGTCAGGGCTTGGAACGTCAACCAAGACAAAGCAGAAGGCAAAAGTGCCGTTATCATTGTCGACGTAACAGTGTCCAGTCATAAGTGTGTGTGTGTGTGTGTGTGTGTGTGTGTGTGTGTGTGTGTGTGTGTGTGGGGGGGGGGGGGGGGGTGGGGGATCAATGGACTCACCTCCTCAACCAGGGCCAGCATACGCCGAGTGCTCTCCAGGGACTAGAGAGAGAGAGAGAGGGGGGGGGGGGGGGGAGGATGGGACAAAAGGGAGACAGTATTTACTCTGAGTGAAGGACATAGACATGAACAGCTAAGATGTTATTTTCAGCAGTGAGAGATTGATGCAATAAAAATGGTAGCTGGTAATTGACATGAGTTATTGGTTATGGGGCCATTTAAGCTGTTAGCACATACCGTTTATATTTCATATTAGCTCATCGGCCTGTATGTGTGGAGATACAGGGGATTAACTTTGACATCCCTTGCTCCTCTCTTCCCATCTCACTTCTTACTTGTTCTCCTATTCTCTATGCAATCCTTATTTTGCCCTCCTTTTCTGTTATTCATCTTCTTCATCACCCTCTTATGATTTATAGGTTCTACGGCATTACGTCTCCCCTTTTCATTTTCTTTCCTTTCCTCCAATGTCAGATCAAATCGCTGACTTTAGTATCTGATCTTCATGCTTTTCCCCTTTACAAACATACCAACAGAGTCCATCCATCCATCAATGCAACGATTCTCATCCATTCAGCCATCATCTATACATCTGCAATCCTGTCTTTATCCCCATCACGCACTGGATGTGCCATCTGGCAACATACAACGTTCAATAAATTCCAAATCGTCATTCTCAATGAGATCACTCACACTGGTACCGCCATACAGCGCCACCCATTATACTAAACACAAAAAGTCCTAAAATTGAGATTGTTGTTCCCCGCTTGACTCTCTCTTTCTCTCTCTTGATCTGTCTCACTTTTTCTATCTCACTCTTTTCTATCTCTGTCTATCTTTTCGTGGCTCCCGTCTTGTCTCTGCTGGTATCGGAGAAGACTCTCGGCTTTGCATTATCTCCTCATGAATGTTTAATGGGAGCCATCAGGGCTGGTCTATTATTCCCTCCACAAAAATGACCTGTTCTTTCCCAATCTCCTCTCCAACTCATTAGGCGAAGCTGAAGTTTCCAGAGAAATCGTCTTTACTGATGAAAGGGTAGGCCAAATGTAAAATATGGAGGGTCAATTCCTCTGTCCTCTGTTCCTCTTTCAAGAGTGATATCTGTTTGAGAGTGTGTCTGCAGGGAGGTATACACATTCACAGGAGAAAATATAATATATTAACTGTCTCTGTCCAAAAGAGGAACTGACAACTGCAATGAAGTTTGCATGAATAAAATAACGTTACATAGTACCTGACATTGATTATGCAGTCTTGATTTTAGCAAGAATTTATAATGCTTTAAAGTAACTTCATTTTCACTATGTCTGTCTAAACTTTCACTCAATACACTGCAATTATTCATAATATGGGACGGACTTTCCAAATATGTAGTATATATTTATGTAAAATAAAGGGTGTATGTGTGCGTCAGAGTGTGTGAGTGTGTGTTCGTGCGTGTCTGTGCGCTTGTGTGTATGCGTGTGTGTTCTTACATCCACAGCTGCTTGGTCTATAATGTGTGTGTATTTGTGTGTGTCAGGGAGTATGTGTGCGTGCCTCAGTGTGTGAATCTGTGCGTTTGAGTGCGTCAGTGTGCTTGCCTGTGTGTTCTTCTCAAATCCTTAACTACTTGGTCTATAATGTGTGTGTATGTGTGTGTGTATGGGTGTGTGTCTATGTGTGTCAGTGAATGTGCGTCAGTGTTTGTGCGTGTGTGTTCTTCTTACATCATCAGCTACTTGGTCTGCCCGTGTCTGCAGGTCAGCCAGCTCATTGCGCATGTCAGCTTCATCGGCCATGTTGGCTCTGGAACGTGGACCTCACGGGGCGGGGCCTGGAAGAGAAAAGAAAGTACAGGTAAGGGACCAAGAAGAAGAATCACTCAATCACACAGAGTACAACAAAATGTGATCTCTGCATCCGACCCATCACTAGGAGCTATGGGCCGCCACTGTGCAGCACCCAGGGACCAACTCCAGGTCTATCCCTGAGCAAGGCACTGGCAGGAGTATTCACCTAACATGGATGGCTTATGGTGTGGGAGGAAGCTGGAGCACCCTGAGGAAACACAGGAGAACAAACATACTCCTCACATTATGGTCCCAGCTGGGTTTGAACCCATGGCCTTCTTGCTGAGGAAACAATTCCAACCACTGTGCAAGCTGAATAGCTCAACACATACACAGGAGACTAGCATTGTAAGCGCCTCTGTGCCTGCATTGAACATTGACTGTCTTTAGTATGAACAGTCAAGTTTAAAGTATGAATATCCCACCCTGTTGTATGATGGACAGATGATAAGACCAGTCAGGTTATTTGATCCATTCCCCATCATTGTTGCCTACCTTGTATGCACAGAACAACATACTCTTTTTTCTGTCATCGCAACATGTCACAACTGAAGGTTAGGTACCATGACTTAACATAAGGAGGTAGGAGAAATCTATTAGTAATACTTCAAACATAAAAAAAAGAAAAGAAAAAGGTAATGTGTATATTGTGAACAGGCATAGCAGTAACATCTCTTTCATAGAATAGAGCAAATAAATGAAACAATGTTAAAGGAAAACCAAACCCCTTGTTTAAGCTGTGTTTAAAAAAAATGCATTCTCACTGGGGTGGGTTATATCGCTGTTTTCACTATCTCCACTCGCTACAATCAGAGTTGGGGGGCCATTTGATTGACGTTTAGCCTGACACCTCCAGACCAATTCTCAAATGCGTATTAGTCTGGAACTTCAGACCAAAGTGCAGACCAAAATGCCTCTGGACTCATTGAATAGGCCTACAACCAATCAGAGCAACGAAATGTGGGACACATGGTTGTTGATTAAAATGCCTCAACGGCGCTCCCATAGGGCACTCCTCTGCACAGTTTTCGTATCAAATCTGCCCCATATTAGATCAACGGTTGCGATTGGCCTGACCCGGGCCAAGTCTGCTGGAAATCTGTCTGAATGGGAGGGGGCTACACGTACAATATCTACCAGAGCAAATAAAATATGAGCTTGCAGATTAGTCTGGTTCCCTGGCTAATTGACGCAACCTGGTAAGACAAAAAAACAGTAACAGATAACTCATGCAAAAACATGTGTTTAACCTATAGATGGCAATTTGAGTCCATATTTACATCTTAAACTAAAACATGCATTTAAATCGGGATTTGGACCATGATTAATCCATACCACTACTATTTTAACCTGCTACATCACTTTTCATCTAAAGTAAGTTGTTTTGGGGTTTGGTTATCTTAGAAGTAGACAAACAGGATAGAGACAATGATGCATTTCTGCTCTCTGAAAGGGCTGCCAGACAGTCAGTGTTTGATAGAAGTGCACACTGGAGGAGCCTGAAATATATCACATGAAAAATGGATGGAGTTTTTTAGTCTGTAGCAAAGCGGACGGTACTGGATGCGGCTCAGCTGAGGCATGATGGGAAAGAACCCGAGGATGATGGGAAGAAGGCTGACGGCTTATCTCAGCAACCTGACAGTTCCAACTCCCTCAGACGAGCTGACTGCTTACCGGAACATTATTGGTTTGTCTTCTGTCTTTTTCCCCTTACCGGCCCCCTCCTCCATGCTACATTTGCTCTCTCTTTATCTTTGTGTTTCTTTTGTTTTTCCCCACACAAATAACACCGTTCCACTGCAGTTAAATGTGAATTAGTTTCCATCAAATCAAAATAACAAAATCAAAATCTGCAAATAAACATGCACAGAACGTGCAAAAACAAAGCCTTTTGCACAAAGAAATCTACTAGGATTTGACGTTGAAAAATAAATGACATAGCAGCCATTCCCTCTCCACCACAACCACCAGCAGAGAAACAGATTTATATTTAGTGAGTCGCTACAGTTTTATAACAGGGCTGAGGCATGCTGGGAAATTACCAATAGTCACACAAGACAAAGGACAAACCATTTTTCGTTGACAATAAATGTCCGCCTACTGTATCAAAAAGGCCGCCTGTGTTTCTTATTTTGGGCTTTTGTGGGACAGTTTCTCTCCAAAGCCCCCTCCGTCCACCCCCCCTCCCCCCCCGCCGTCTCCCCCTTCTCGTCACAGTGTTGAATAATTAAGCGTATATGTAGGGGGAAAAAAGGTTTGGTGGCGATATGGCCTCTTAAGAGCCCTCCTCTTCATCCATCACTCGCTCTGTCATTGCGTTCCCTTTGCCTCTCTTTTCTTTTATGCCTCATCAAAGAACAGAGCTTTGCATTATTGAAGTGTGCATTTGGCATGTTGGCCCTTTCACTGACGCTGCAGTGCTCAGCAACGTAGGATGAGTCGACGCGTGGAATACTCCTGGTTCCCAACGCAACATACCTACCATAAAACACAATAATGGTCACAGCAAAATGGGGTCCACGCAATGGAAGCTTACTTTCGTTGAACATGGAATACTATGATTACATTTTCTACTTTACTTGACAGTGAAAGGTGATGGTGAATAATAATAATAATACAATAATAATAATAATCATCATAAAATAATATTTTTTCTTAAAATAGAAAATTGTATTTCATCAAGGCGGGAAAAAAACAACAACCCATGCTCGAAATGCAGCAGGGATACAGATATTATTATGGTATAATGGATCCTCAGAACTAAACTATTTTCTCTCGCCTGCCTGCCGTCTTATCAGCTGCTGTTCTGCTGCGTCTTCCTCCGATCCTCCACCCCCTCCCCTGCAGCCCGTATTCATCTCCTCTGTGTAATTTTCTCCCCTCTTATCGATCAGTCACTGGCTCATCTCTCCCCCCAGCGCCATCGGCTTCCTGTTAACTTGAGAGGCGACACTTTCTTTCCACTGAATCTCATTTCCTTTCACTTTATTATTGGATGCCATGCAGACGCTCGCTCTCTCTCCCTTCTCTTATTGTCAACACTCTCTCTTTCTCTCCCTCCCCCCTCTCTCTCACCCTTTCTCTCTCTATCACTGTTTCATTAATTAATTGACCCTTCATATATATTTATATATATATATATATATATATAGACCGAGAAATAGAGATAAGGAGAAAAAGAAATAATAAAAGAAAGAGAGATAGAGAATATAAAGATAGAGATAAGGAGAAACAGAAAAAAGAAAAGCAAGAGAGAAAGAGAATATATTAAGATAAATATCTATTTATATAAATGTCTATATATAGACAGAGCAAAAGATAAGATGAGATAGAGAGAAAGAGAGAGCGAGAGAGAGAGAGAGAGAGAGAGAGAGAGAGATAGCAAGCAAGAGCGAGAGCGAGAGCGAGAGAGATTCAGCACACAGTACTGGTGCGTGGCGTGTGGTACATCATAGAAGTAGTCATGTGACCTGTGCCCAGCCCCCACGAAGGGCAGCGCTTCTTGTCACTCAGCGTTATTAATGGCTGCCGGAAGGCCCAGTCTACAGGCACCGCCCACTGAGAGATTAAAACCTACAGGAAAGAGGATTTACACTCCACTGTTTACCCTCTCAACACTTGCCTCGCTCTCTCCTTCTCCTCCCCCGGCCGCTCCCGCTTTCCCCAATCTCCATAGTTCAATTTCTTTCTCACTCGCCCTCCCTCTTTCTCTGTCCCGGTCTCCCTCTCTCTCTCCCTCATGCGCTCTCTCTCTTACGCTCTCTCCCTCACTCTCTATCTGCCTTTCTCTTTCATTCTCTCTATCTCTAACTCTCCAAGTGGTGGAAAATTCCAGTTACAGAAAGCCTATCCCGAATGTATTCCCGTCCGCTCATCCACTGAGCGTTCAGATTCCACTTTGTAGCTGAATCTTTGGGTCGCGTTAATTAGAAAACCTAGAAGGTTGATTCCCAATTCCCAACACTTCAGTTTACGAAACATGGAAGCACCATTTGCCTAGAACTGGCATGTATTATTCTTACTGTCGTTCCTTAAATGAGGTAAACGTATACACGGTGAACACTTGAATTTTGCCTGTCCTTTAGTAATATATCCTTATATATTCTACGGAGCTCTGTTTCCATCTATAGTTATCCAAGCTGCCTGTGTTTCCTGGACGGGTTCTGGCGGTCGTGGTTGTTCCATCTGTCCTTCTACATCTCCCGCCTCGCCAGGCCCCGCCAGCAGCATTCCTCTACTTGTATGTCTCCCTGAGATAAACAGACAAACAACCATAATACACAAAGAAGCAGTGGTCCATGCTGAATTACTTCCAGTCTTGTGGTGCTGACTCGTTGTATAATGCAGCTATGTACGACGTGTGTTTGAGAGTGTATATAGGAGGTTTAACAATGTACAATTTTGTCTGGACATGGCGCTCAAAAGGGCTTGCTTTTGCGTGTCTGTTTCTGTGATTGTGTCTGTTTTCCCTGTGTTGTGCGTGTAAATGTATGAATATATGGGTCATGCTTGTGTGAGTTTGTAATCTATGTTTAATGTATGTGTGGAACTGTTTTTGTTTTTGTGTGTACATTTGTGCATCCACTTGTGTGTGTGAGTGTGTGTGTGTGTGTGTGTGTGTGTGTGTGTGTGTGTTATTCCAAATGGGGGAATATAGATTTACTAATTTATTTTCTATAAATTTACAGTAGCTGCTTGAGAGGGGGAAGGATTAGTACTGTATGGCCTGACATGATTAACACACAAAACTACACAGTCCCCATCATTCAGGAATCCAACTGCAAGCTATTTCAGGCAACAAAGGGAAATCCTTTCAGAGACGACAAATAGAAAGTTCCACCTTGAGACCAAAGAAAGTGTAAGGCTATATTGGCCATTACATTTTGTGCTAGTGACAACAAATTCTGTTCACTTAAGAATTATAAAAAAAGAAAAGAAAAAAAAGGTATAGTTAAACATTGCAAAGGCGATGACTTAAAACATGCATTTTGGGTTTGAATGGTAAACTGAGGAATAGAGAATAGTGCGCTAGGTCAGTAGACCCAGGGGTGTCGTACATAGCACAATCATTTCCACAAAACAAGGGCTCAGTGTCCAAAGACATTGCCAGAACCCATCATCCTTATGGCTAATGAAATCACTCTAGTTTTACATTTTCTATGCTCTGAAATCACATTTCCTGTGTGGAGCAACAGTATACTATCCAGTACATGTATACTGGATACAAAACCATTTGTGTTACATGGGAAACAAACATGGAACAATACTTACTAAACACAAAACATCTTCTTGACCACCCCCTTGAACACCCCCAAAGCAATGACATCTGGCAGGTTTCCAATAGCTCAATACAAGGGAGCAGCTGGTGCATCGATCAATTCACATTTAGGCAGTCAAGTGTCTGTATACCTCATTTGAATGTAAGGAGGCTGAAATGATATACACATTTGAATAATGATATGTACAGAACTGCAATTGCTTCAGTGATCAAGTCTCAACGATTTCCAACAACATCAACCTAACCACAATTATACATGAACGCTAAATTGTTTTGGTGTTTGTGTGTGGGTGCATGCAATTACTTTGAATAGTTCACATTTAAACCCCATTGGAAAAAAAGGTAAATACAGATAAATAGTAATACAGAGCTGAACACAGAGGTATAGTATGGAGGTATAGTATGGAGGTATAGTATGGAGGTATGAGTGGAACAGCTTTTAAAAGATAGCTACATGTGTCACAGAGTGCTGGGTGAGGGAGATGATGAACTACAGTAGCTAACTAATCCACTGGGTTGGGTTCATTCAAGCGCCAGATAAAGACGCTTTACTACGAAAAATGGGACATGTAGGATTATTTTCTCTTTTCCCCCTCACAAGCCGCTGGCTCTCGGTGCCAGGGAAAGCAGGTGCAATTGTTAGTCTTGGTCTCGTGTTCCCACAGTGTAGCTTACCAGGGAGCTGTAATGCATATAAACCAAAGCATATGTCCTGTTGCGTTTATGTTTGCGTTTCCAGACGACTTGCTGACTCGCATGTATGGGGCAATACTATTCCTGACCGTTGCGCTGAAGACGACTGTCTGCACATAATGTCAGAGATGAGTCTACTCTATGCAGTCACTGCAACAGTGTCGGATCCACTGGGAGGCAATGGGAAAATGTAAATGTAAGGAAAATGTAAATGTGGCGGAGACATGTCGGAGTGCTGTAATTGCCCATATCCCGGTTGCCCCATAAAACAGGCAGTGGGGGAGATGCTAAAGTGTCAACCTTCAGAATGTCAGCATCTCTCAATATGAGTAATGGATGTCTCACTGGGTATGTGTGTCAATGTGTGTGTGTGTGTGTGTGTGTGTGTGTGTGTGTGTCTGTGTCTGTGTGTGTGTGTGTCTGTGTGTCTGTGTGTACTACAACAACAACAACCATGTCTGTCATTGGTCTCTTGCTGGCCTCTCACACGCTGAGACAGTCCTATGAAACACTGTGCTGCCTAATTGGATGCTGGGCAATCACCTTCAAGTACAAGGAAGGGGAAGGCAGCTGTGTAGACGAGAGAGAGAGGGATAAGGGGCGGGCATGGCGGCCATCTTAACCTGACACATCTGCTTGGCTCACATCAAAAGAAAGCAATGTTTCATTATTCACTGAAAGGATCCAGATCAATATTAATAATTCAGTGGCTGGCTGACGGCGTTCCTGTCTGTGTGGGATTATTTA
Source organism: Lota lota (assembly GCA_026745465.1). Classification (NCBI taxonomy): domain Eukaryota; kingdom Metazoa; phylum Chordata; class Actinopteri; order Gadiformes; family Lotidae; genus Lota; species Lota lota. The sequence goes on along the minus strand of JACYXH010000659.1, from coordinate 15,731,055 downwards.
TGCGTGACAACATCACGAGAAGTTCCTTAACCTATGTGTAGAGCTGTGTGCATGACATTCTGGTTAATGTGCATTTGTTTGGGGGAAAACATGTTCAGCACACCACAACACACTGCTTTATATTCATACAATCAACCTGGGTGCTGTTGGAAAAACACTTCCATTGGAGCAACAGGGAATAAAATGATAAAAGGTGAGATAAAAGGTAGTTCTCTCTGAGCCAGGCTAAGTTATTCTTAACCTCTGGTTGCCCTATGATCTCTTTCCTTCCCATATCCTTGCGTCCAAATCAATAGATTTAGAGTTCTACAGGGTCAGCAGGCTATCTGGCACCAACGTATACAGAAGCAAACACACACACACACACACACACACACACACACACACACACACACACACACACACACACACACACTGAGGGGTAGGCACACACACGGGCACATACACGCAGGCGCACGCACACACACATGTGCTCACACATGCAGGATTACATAATCACATGGACTTTCTAACACATAATCACAGAGCAAAGATAGATCTTTTTTTTAACACATATTATGCCATAGATAACACTGCACACGGCAGGGTGTGCATCACAGAGTATGGTATAATCGGAGCCTCCTCTTAATCCCATAAAGCATCATGTTACCCTGTCACCTCTGGTACATTGTCACACAAACACATTAATCACAGATCATTGGGGTCTCGTTAGCCAGTTACTCTTGAACATGTCAAACCTACATAACCAGAGCACTTCAGCAGATACCAAAGCCATTCGAGAACAAACAGGCAGATAGACAGATGGATAGATAGATTCTATTTTTACAGAGAAGAAAATCGGCTGTGCCACATTCTGCCTCAATCAACACGATTCCAACTAGTTTAAACGGAACACTTCCAAGGAACTTTACACAGAGGCCACACAACTTAATTATATATGTGTTTGTGAAAGGTGGAACACCACATCATTATAAAGTAGAGAGTCTCTTACTCTCTCTTTCCCATTCTCCCCCTCTTCATATCTGTCTCTTTCACCATTAGGTGCTCCCGTCTCCCCCTCAGCTTTTCGGCTGGCTGCTAAATATTTGAAGCTTTTTTGGTTATGAATGGGGTGGGGTGGGGTGGTATGGGGGAGGGTGAATAATATAGATCTGCAAAGGTATGAAATATCTGCTGAGAGGGCACCCCTAGGGTGGAGACTATATTGTTTATTTCTTTATATTATTTCTTTCTTCCTTCCTTCCTCCTGTGTGGATAAACCTTTAATATTTCCATAGGAAGACCATCGCTTAATATTTCCCTCAAAAGCTTGCTTGCAAGGCTGTTACGAGGTCCAATTACAAAGTCTAAATCAGGCAAATTGTCAGCTAATATAATGGTTGTGGTTAGGAATTTTAATCCTGGTGTATTACTATTACAAACTAATTATGCTGTTTTACCATAGTTTTTTATAAAAATAATTGTCTTTACATATTCCTACTTTGTCTCAATATTGGTGTGAAAATAAACTAACAAAGAAAAACAAGTGCAAGAGAAAACTTCTGCTTTGCATTGGGATTGGGGACTGTGAAGGACTGCAGGAGACACAGAGAGCTGGTTTGCTGCCCACTCCCTGCAGTGTCAATATGGTTGGTGGAATTAAACGACTCCATACAGAGACACAGGACAGACCCACTGAGACAAACCTGCAACAGAAAACCATACAATGGACTAAAGCCCTAATAGTCAGACGACTTCTTTTCAAAGAGAGATCTTGAGCTTTGCCAAACACTATAACATCTGGGTTACTTTAGAAAAGGTCACATTTCATGTCCGTATGATTCATGAGTATAAAATAATAGGCTTTCTTCGCTAATGCCATCCTACAGCAATTCATTTTTCGATTTGCGGTTCCGGCTTATATTACAAGGATGATAATGACAATGAGTGTAATTATAATGCTAATATATTTCACATCCATGTGTAAAATAAAAATCGGTATCATTTTACAATAATGGTACATTAATGAAAGATTAATTGACATTACTTAATACAGTAATAAGCTTTATTATATAGCATTTGCATAGGGGGTTAGGGTAGTGGGTTTCAGCTTTTTTAGGAAAATAATCCTGAAAAAAAAGAATAACACTAGTGAAAGAATTGGAGTTGGTGTGCCAGTGAAACCATAATATCTTAGTTAACATGAACATCATTAGTAAACATGAACTCCATTAGTTAATGATCATTAGACCATTGTTTAACTGTTAATTAACTGTTAGGTAATGCTTATTATTGAATTAACAAATGTTATTTAATTGTTAATTAATGTACCCTTATGTCACCAATAATTCTATACCCCTTATTAACATACTAATATTCTGAATTATGACTGATTGTGGCTAAACGATTCAATGAAATATAACAAGGTTCTCTGGAAAAGTACGTTTCCAACCCTGAGACAGACATGCTGGATGTTGAATGAGTGGGATGCTTGAGCAGATTGTATTTACAACACACTCTGATTATGTAACTCAAGGCCAACAGGCATGTGAAGCAACAGACAGACAGAGAAAAACGGGTGGACAGACAGTTGGATGGACCAGGGGGACAGACAAGAGGATGGCCAAATATATTGACATGCCAGACAGTAGTGAGATGTAGACTGACAGTAGATAAATAGGCAGACAGACAGTAGACATACAGATAGATGTACAGATTGATAGAAGGAGAGAGAAGGCCAGAGAGAGAGACACAGAGAGACAGAGAGAGAGAGAGAGAGAGAGACAGAGAGAGACACAGAGAGAGAGAGACGCATAGAGAGAGAGACAGAGAGAGAGACAGAGAGACAGAGAGATACAGAGAGACAGAGAGAGAGAGAGAGAGAGAGAGAGAGAGAGAGAGAGAGAGAGAGAGAGAGAGAGAGAGAGAGAGAGAGAGAGAGAGAGAGAGAGAGAGAGGCCTGTCAGTGTGGTGGTGCATGAGGTAAGTGCAGCGGCACACTATTCAGGAGATTCAAAGCAATCATCTCTCCCCTGAAGGGATTAAGGCTGTAAAGCCCCAGTGTCCCATTCACCAGGGATAAAACCCACAACATTAATCTGCATCGGCCTACAGTCGTGGCTGTCATACCATGGTGCAGTCCATATAGGAGCCCACTGGAAGCCCCCCATTTGCCTCCGCGGAGAGACGCCTCACAGCACTTGCGTAACTCACTGCTGACTCCCCTCTGCTCCCATCCACTAGCTCTTACTCATAATGTCCCTTGTTTCACATGCAGAAAATAAACACACACGCATGCACACAAACACACATGCTCACACACACACTCACACACACACACACACAAACCGACATGACCACACATACACATGCACACAACACACCTTCTTCTACTCCTCTCCACTTCCATCTCTTCTCTCCTCCCACATACACAAATTCAATGGACATGTGTCAACTCACTGCACTGTTCATGCTGTTCATTTGGTGTGCACACGTGTAAACACACACACACACACACACACACACACACACACACACAAATACCCACCCTTGTATGTATATGCTTGACTACACACTTCTTTAAAACACAAAATAAAACGCACACAAACAATTACATCTGTACTCTCTGAGCAGCAGTGGTGCATTTGACTAGTCGTGGTTCTGTAGCAGAGGTCAGCTTACAGTAAATATGTGCTGCCTCATCCGGATCGATAGGAGGGGTTAGAAACAGACAATTCACGTTCTGAAGGATCTGTTGAGTAATCAGCTCCATTGATTCATGCACAAGGATCAAAATACAGGCTTATATCTCCTTCTGTCGCTCTGTATTTCTCGTTGTTGCGCCTGTTTCTTGCTCTCTTTCTTTTTGTGTTTGCATGTGTATGTGTGTGTGTTAGTGAGTGTGTTTTTCATTTATTAATTGATTTATTGATCTATATTTAGGTAACAAGATATTGTGTGTACTACAGTGGAAGCTGAAAGCAAAAGAAATGGTGAAAAGATACAGGTTTGAAACAACAAAATCGGAACCAAATTTTATGGAGTGCCAGAGTTGTGGGTTTTTGTGTGCATTATTATCTGTGTGCGCGTGTGTGAGTGTGTGTGTTTGTCTATATTACAAATAGGAGGGCGAGAAGAAATGCATGAAGATGTTTATGTTGCTCTCTCTTGCACAGCTCTAACACTTTTTGTGTGTGTTTGCGTGAGAGAGAGAGAGAGAGAGAGAGAGAGAGAGAGAGAGAGAGAGACAGAATTAGATATAGACTGTATGACATTTCTCTCCAAGGTAAGAAGTAAATGGAAAATGGTTTGGAATAGGACCAGTGCCTTGTGTCAATCCTACAGTGGCGATGAGCTGGATAAAGATAGACAGCAGGGAAGTGTTTTCAAGAATTGCTTTTTGACACACACATTAACAGTTGAGTGTGTTTGTTGTCACCATCTGCTGACAGACTGTTTACCTTGTTGACTTCAATCCACTTCAACATGACACTAGGACTCAGGACGATTTCCTCTGTCCAGTGTATACTCAATACTCATGAAGGACTTTGTAATCTAAAGGAGCTCAAACCCAGGGCGACTCAAACTATTGTCTTCAATAAAAGGTGCTCACACTGTGACACTGCTCAACACCATCCATTACCCTTAATGACCAGACTCCAACACCAGGGCTGTTTGTTAGGTGGGTGTACGAACCACTTCAGGCTCCCTCTTACATGGCAGACCATGTCTGACCTTTAAAGAACACGGCCAGAATGACAGATCGCAGGCTGTATGCCGAACAGTATTATATCAACCCTTAGTATTAGTATTAAAATAAACGGGCAGGGGAAAACACTGGCAGTTGTTCCCATTAAATGGATTTCCAAGAGTATAAAAGCATATCCGCCCAACATATGGAATATTACCAGCATGGCCTATATCTGGTTATTATGCCATTCTGCAGCATGGTTTAGCATCAGATGGCTGCTGTTCATAATTAAGGCCAACCAACACGCTCCTTTGTAAACAGCAGCAGCTAACTACAGCCTCATCTAGGTCAACCTCAACTCAGTGCCCTCCCTGACACTACCATACACACAGTGAAAGAGAGAGAGAGAGACAGAGAGACAGAGAGAGAGAGAGACAGAGATAGAGAGAGACAGATAGAGAGCGAGAGAGAGAGAGAGACTAAGATGCAATTGTCATGAATTTCAGTCGAAGTCGATGGTAGATCACTCAGATAGATCAGATAGATAGACAGTGAATAAGTAGGGCGCATACTGAATTACCAGAAGAAAAAGGCAATTCCACATTTTCTCTATTAAAGGGTAGGCAAACCCCCGTTTTAGCAGGAGCATTTCCTGCTAAAACGTTTCAAAAATACAACCTGAGTCGTAAAGGTCTTAGACAAAACACATTGGGTTCCAGTGGAGCAAGTGCGAGGGGCGTTGTCCAACCCACACTCGCTCCAGCTATGGTGCGCAGCTAATCAAAAAATACCACTATGAAGTAGCAGACTTCTTGTATTTTACAGAAGTCCAGTGCAGGCACACCATTCAAAAGACTCAGCGACAGAGAGATAGCAAGTCGCAATCAGTCGAACTGTGTGTGTGTGTGTGTGTGTGTGTGTGTGTGTGTGTGTGTGTGTGTGTGTGTGTGTGTGTGTGTGGTGTGTGTGTGTGTGTGTATGTGTATGTGTTGAGGGGGCGGGGTAACATTGAAATAGAGGCATTGAAAGAGAACGAGGGGGAGAGAGATTCAGAGAGATAGAGGGGGGAGAGCGAGATACAGAGAGAAAGGGATACAGAGAGATACATATATATATATAGAGAGAGAGAGAGAGAGAGAGAGAGAGAGAGAGAGAGAGAGAGAGAGAGAGAGAGAGAGAGAGAGAGAGAGAGAGAGAGAAGAGAGAGAGAGAGAGAGAGAGAGAGAGAGAGAGAGAGAGAGAGAGAGAGAGAGAGAGCGCAACGTAACTAAGGAAACTATTTCAGTTGTGTAATTTCAACAGAGTTCTGGTTTATGGTCAAGGATACCATCACTTAAAAATAACGAATCAGACATAGGCTGTTCTCAATCGAGGTCAAGCCCCAGAAATCTGAAGGAGAAACAGGACAGGAATCAGCTTCCATGCGAAGAACGAAGAAGGGTTTCGATCCGAAACTGCTGCCGATTTGTAAAAGAGGGGGTGGGTGGGGGGGAGCTAACAACAATCAACTAACTTAACTTGTATAGTGCACACAACGTGTCTCTTGAATAACACGTTGATTACGTTATAAAGCAACAACAAGGCTACTACAACGGTGTGTTGTTTTCACATGCGCGCGCTGTCCAGGGTGCTGAACGCTGTCGCACGAGCTCAAGCTACACGGCAACCTGCTAAGCCTGTTCGCTTTACACGGAATTAAACTGGGGTTGTCGACCGAAACACTTTTCTACCGACTGCATTTTGTTGTGGAATTGTAAAATGCATTAAAAAAAATCCAACTAGACAAATCCACAACAAAGGATAAAGACAACGCGTTAAGAGGGGTAAGACCGTAGGCTACAGATGCCCACAAACGACTCGGAAACAATTAAGAAACGAAAACGAATTAATTAACGCTTTTAATACAATACAGCAGCTGTCATTGTGAGCAGGCTAACTTTTGAAAAAAATATGTTTCAAATGTGAAGGGAGAAAGGGTCGCGATGATAAATAACCCTACACCCCCCCCCCCCCCCCCCCCCCCCCCCCCAAAGGCACGCATACAACAAACCTACCTCAAGTAGTTTCCAAGAGATCCTTCGTTGTATCAGGGTCAAAATGTCTCCCGGTCGTTTTCCCTGACTCCTACCGCTCGCTCAAACGGATTGTCCCCCGGTAGATGCGCGCCCTCCCAGACCGGACAGCCCCCGCCCTCTTCAAAATGGACGCGCCCTCCTACGTCACATGCCTTTGGAAAAGGTGAGGCGGCTGCCTCCTCTTATCCATGGGCTGCGTGGTGTATGGGACTGTGCCGGTTGAACGCACCTCAAGAATAATGTGTACGATCAAAAATACATATAAGGGGATCAGTATATGATTTAGTCGATTAGTAGTTTTTAAGCTTTAAAAAAAAGTATAAACACAAAACATAAAACACATAAAAAGTGCGGAGTTAAATGAAATAAGCAACGTCTGTACTAAAGAAAGAATTTAGATACTAGCAAGGCTAAATATTCAGAGACAGGGTGCATGAGGAACAATAAGCCAGAGGTGCACTATTATTTCCCATTACCGACCATCTGTGGGGCCCAGATCCAGCACCATCTGACATATGCTGATAATACTCAGAAGGTTACACTGCCCTTCTCCTCTTCTCCCTGTCACTTAGATGTCCTCATTTCCATGACGGAGGCTACTGCTTACAACAAGGACTTTGGCCAATGGTATTTAAGCTCCTTGCTTTTAACCAGTGCCCTGAATATTGTTTTACTTCTCCGTTATACATAGTCATTTTGTGCTTGACTTTCCCTTCATATTCTCTCTCCTCTCCTCTCTCCTAGCTGTTCCCAGATTACCTGCACCATAATTATGTATTTAAAACCACAGGCCAACTGAGGTTCCTTTCCTGTCAGTGCTCGTGCGTCCCCCTGCACACCTGTGTGTGATTCTAATTAAAGTCTCAGACTGTTCATCTGTCTAGTCACTACTGCAATGTGGCCCTTTCACCCTCATCAGGAGAAAGTTGCTGTGGCTTTTTCAAATTGAATATTAATAAGTTTTGCTTCTCTCCATGTTTGCCTTTCTGTAGTAATTTTCAAAGGTGTTTCATGCAAATAGAAATAATTTTGACACTGATGGTTTTTAATTAAACTTTCACTCTGGTGTCAATAAATGCCTGGTATGCTGTTAAAAACAATTATTTTAAAAATGGCTGTAGGCCTTTGTCTGTGTGAAGAAAAAATAATAATTCTAAGATATTTTTTTATTCTCACTAACAATATATCTGTTCATGGATCCTAGTCCTACTAAAAATATATCTGTGAATGATCTACCAACTGCTTGCTGTAAAGGCTCATTCCTCTACAACTGGAAACTACCAAAACCATCACACCCTTCACTGAGTTCACGCTGCTGCATCTTTGGGGATTTTATTAGGCGTCTTCACAGGCATACTAATTGATGCGTAGGGGTGTGTGAGGAGGTGGCTTGAAACAGATTCTGATGAATAATTTCTGATGTTGTGAAGGTTGTTTCATAAGAAATCAATCAATAACCATTACAAAACTCTCTCCCTGCTTTACATTTTCTGATTCTTTAAAATTTTTTAATCCTCAATCAAATTAAATAAACAGTATTATTTGTTAATCTACTCAAATAATAGTATTAACATTCCTACCATCTGTTACAGATGATTGCTTTACACTGGATTTATAAATTAGACAGAACACAGAAGTGTTTGCAAAAATACCCTAAAATCCCTTACAAATACAGAAGTCCACATGCATGCACTGAATCTTATTACAATGCATGTTATGTGTTTGTGTTTGTGTGTGTGTGTGTGTGTGTGTGTGTGCTGTGCACACATTATATGTATGCTTGTCCTGCATGCTCCTGTGTAAATGATGTGTACAGTGATTTACTACGAGCTGGCCTCTATCAGATTCTCCTTGGTGTATAATGTGTCCTGGTGTTTGCCCCAGGAGTCTCTGCCACTGAATAATCTAACCCTCACCCACTGTGAAGGACGAACACAATCTCCTCAGCTATATGTCCATCAGTAGCAAGAATGCATCACGTGGAACTAATAGTCAATTCAGTTAATGCACAAAATATATTCTGTTGTATATTGTCATGTATTGCTACCGTGTATTGCTACCAGCAAATGGGCGACTTTATATATATGTTTTTGCACCACTGGTCAAATAAACATACACAACTTAATCAACACGTAAGTACAAAAGGTGTGTTAATTAAGGAAATGAAAACAGCTTTGAAAATGTTCCTGATTACTGAACTGGCACTGAGCAGGCAGCCATGGTCCCCCCCCGCCCCCCCGCCCCCCCATCTATCACCTTCTTTTCATCTCTCTCACGTCCCTGCCTTACTACTGTCACTTTCTGGTGTTGGTTGGCCAGCTCAGTGTCGAATCACTGAACATGTTACTTCTCCTAAAGAGAGGGAGGGAGAGAGAGAGAGAGAGAGAGAGAAAACAAACAAGGTGTACTTATCTTTTGCTCACTGTTATTTGAAAGTGTTCTGAATAGCAAAGGTTTTCATGTTCAGTTGTATTACAATAGTCTGAACATTGAGACAGATCCATTGTCTGAGAAGATCTACATGAATAGTCCTTGAAAAAAACAAACTTTACAAACTGACTTTCACAAGACCTTATTATTTTGTTTGAAAAATGTACACCTATGCATCAGTGGGATTGATTCAGTAAGAACGTTTACAGATGAGACACCCTTGTATGCTGGTGAAGGTTACTAAAACAGTGCGACTTCTCTGATTAGAAAGAACCACTACACCTAATTGGTTGATTTCAACAAATGTGCAATGATGGTCTGATATCTGGTTGCTTGCTATTCTATATTTTAGCTTATTTAGCTAGTTTGCTAAAATAAACTCTCCTTAACTAATCTTAAGCCTAACATTCACCTTAAGCAATGTCCCTTTAAAGTGTATTGTTTTGTAAAATACATTTTGTATGAGGCTCACTTAAAGTTAATCAACTGAATTAGCAGTTGGGGCAATTAATTGACATAACATTTAAATATTTGACAAATTACCATGGGTCTGCCTACAGTAATGAACAACATTTACTTTGACCTTTCCATCTGTCTCCATCCAAATTACTCCTGCTAATGTGGCATTTATGAGACAAATTAAATATTGTTTTGTAAAAGAGAATAAAGATTTGTAATAGATTTCCCAGATAATTACATTTTAGTGAAACGGCTGGTTGCTGGTTTAGTATATTTCAAGCTCAGAAACACTGACTCCATAACATGGATACCACAACTGACTTGCATCAATGCTTTGGGACCCAACTCAATCGATATCCTCGAGGGTGGCATGTAGAGCAATTTGTATGTGTAGGTACATTGAGGAGCCACGTATGTGTGTGCCTCTCATGTGTACTCCATATACAACCTTTGTCAACATAAACGGCATACATTAACAACAAGCAGACATTGTCAATACAAACATCAATACATAAGCATTTACTCATTTGTCAAGGTCACTTACTTGGAAACCTAAAGGGATTACAAAAGAAAAACAATCCTCAATCAGTAAAGAGAAGGGAAAACCCATAAGACTGCTTTCTTTGCTCCAATTGGTTCCCTAGCAACACTACATATGCCCCGCCCCTGTATGAGGTCCTTGACCTAATTCCATGACTTTGCTAGTACAATCACTTCTCTAGAAGGATCCACTTTGGCCTGCTGCATGTGTTAGATCATGTAGTTGGCACATATGTGATTGTCCCCTGGATGACGCCATTAATCATGTAAATAGAGATCTGCTGCCACCACACTCTTTCCTGCCTCCCGCCGGGACCCCCAACTATGCCTCCATTAATACTCCATCTTTCTTATCCCGCTCCTTTGTCATCCTGGATGACTCTTCTCGTTTCCCTCTGAAATGGGGGTTTTACTTGTATATGATTACAAGCATGTATTTATGCTTCAAACTTGAATATGCTACAAATGATCTACGATGAGGTTTAGTTTGCATGCAAAATGTGTAATTCTTTTTAAACACTGAATGAAGTTTGTGTATTGATCTTCATCACTTGATCTGCGGCTGTTGATCAATATTTGTCTGTTGCAAAATTGTACAGTTGGAAAGTATCAGGCAACATAATAGTTATTGAGTTATTGTCATGAACCAAATGACTGCCCCCTATTGGCAACTTGACAAAGTGTGTACAGTAATAGCATCGGAGCCTGCACACACACACACACACACACACACACACACACACACACACACACACACACACACACACACACACACACACACACACACACACACACACACACACACACACACACACACACACACACACACACACACATATAGTGGAGAACTATCATGACTGACGATATGATAGATACCTTTTACAGAAAGGTTAGCCAATCTTATCCACATCAAAGTAAATCACACTAAAAAAAACATGGGATGCATTTTTTCACCATCTTTAGCATAAGCCGTGCAACTTTTCTTGCTTCTTGCTTATGACTCATATTTTATAATACCTTGATATCTGGCCACATGGCTTGGGTTGTAAACTATCAGATAGGTGTTTTTTTTAGCAAAGGATTTGAAAAGCAGTTTGTCTGTCTGCTTCATACATTTATTTATTTTTTAAATATATGTAGATGTTTCGCCAGTCAATGGAGTCTAGCCGCGGAGCTCCTGCTGAGGCTTGGACCATTCCAGGAGGTTCTGTTCCAAGGGCATCAGGAAGTCCTCAAAGTCCACCCGGTACGTGAGGCGCTCTCTCCTCTCCTTCCTCCTGTCAATCAACTGTGCAGTGGTTGTCTGGCGACCCCTGACCTGAAGGAGGAGGGGCCGGGGGATAGAGGAGAAAGAGAGTTAGAGAGAGAGAAACAAAGAGAGACAAAGAGAGAGAGAGAGAGAGAGAGGGGATGGGGTGATGGAGAGGAATTGCTGGGGTTGAAGTCGAGAGATGTGGGGGGGCAGGAAAAGAGTGAGTTATGTGAGAGGAAGGAACACTTACAAACAACATGTACACTCTTTGTCTTTACCCCTTACACAGAAGAAATAACCCACTCCACCCTCCATTTTTCAGTTTACAAGATTTCTGCTGTGTACACATGCATGTTTATAGCTAAGCCATATGCACATGCACACACATGCACATGAATAAGACACACACACACATACAAAGATACACACATTATGAGGCAGACAGAGATGCCTACCAGTCGTGGTAGAAAGCTAATGTCCCGTTGGAAGCCTTTACTGCTGCTGATATTGTGGTGAAGGAATAAGACATCTTCTCCTCTCCGAGAGGCCTTCTGACCCTGCTGTAACATACAACATACATACACACACACGCACACATACACATACACACACACACAAACGTGCACACACACACGCAGGCACACACAGATGACCATACCGAAATGAGCTAGTATTTTTTACTAGCTTTTTTACTAACAGCTTCATCTTATCTGAGTGACTTTAAATGTTTCTTCTCTTCTTTGTACTTTGTTTAGACTGACAGAAGCACTTTATAGATCGCAGAAGCACCCAACACACTATCCAGTTATAAAGCCATCAACACCAACAATTGCTCATGAGTTACTGTAGATCACAAGAACATCATTTTCTCAGCTGGTATGTGTACCCTCAAACTGTAGTTCTGAGGGTAGCAGACACTAACTTAGGCCATTAAATGTAGAGTGGAAATAAGAAAAGACTGGAGTAGTAGGTTTTGGTTATGAGACCTTAGGGGCCCCACGTTGGGTCTTCTTCGATGTGCCGCCACTTTTCCCCTTCTGTTCCTTGTGTTTGTGCTTATCCTGGACCAGGTCTGACAGCTTGTCATCATTGTAGGCTCTGGCTAGGGCCACGCAGTTCTGACCTAGATAAACAGCACACATACACAGCACAACAAGATTCGTATGTGCGGAGATGCTCACAACCAATCAGCAGCCAACATTTAATATATGTTTTTTTTCTAGTCAAGGATGACACGACAACAAAGTTGGCTGTTTACTGTTCAGTTTGAGAACAAGTCATGTTCATCCGGCATTATATTTGGTCCTCGATGGTGCAGGTGAGCAGGTGTTTGTGGTACCGTGATTGGTCTCCGCCAGGACGTTGGCCCCGGCTTTGATCAGGTACTCCACGCAGTGGGGCGCGCGGCTATCGATGGCCTTCATGAGGGGCGTGCCTCCGTTGAGGGCCACCGCATCCACCTTGGCGCCCGCGCTCACCAGCAGCTTCACCGTGTCCAGCTGACCGGCGTGGCACGCGTGGTGGAGCGGTGTCCATTTGAATTGGTCCTGCGAGTTCACGTCAGCACTGTGTCAAGTTAGGGGAATATGACACACACACACACACACACACACACACACACACACACACACACACACACACACACACACACACACACACACACACACACACACACACACACACACACACACACACACACACACACACACACAAAGGCTTGTGAGCTTTTGAAAGTGAATGGATAAGAGTTCTTTGAAATCAGAAATGAATACAGAAATCTACTAATTATTAGTTATTATACATACTTGTGGGGCAAGCAATATACCAACATAATAGCTAGCCTAGGAACCAGACAAATTTGCGAGCTAACGTTTTATTTGATCTTGCATTTCCGTCTGGCCCCCCTCCCTTACAGACAGATTCCCAGCAGACCTGGCCCGGGTCGGGACAATCACAACTGTTGATCTAAAATGGGGTGGGTTTAATACGATGACACAGCGGAGCGCTGTGTCGGAGCGCCATTGAGGCATTTTCATAAACAACCAAGATGGCTGCTGCTGATGTGTCACACGTTTCTTTGCTCTGATTGGTTGTAGGTCCATCAAACTGCCCAGGCATTTTGGACTGGGCCCGTTGATAACACCCCTTGAAAATAAACGGAGAGGTTCCTGACTAATACGCATTTGTGAATTGGTCTGGCGATGTTGGGCTACATAATAGCAGTGCTCATAAGTAACTAATAAGTAATGTATTCATTCATACATTTATTTGATGATTTGCAGCAATTGTCTGTTAACAGTGACACACTAACACTCTACCTCATTCACAACACACACAACAATACAGAAATCTTTGTCTTCTGTCCTCTCTTTGCTGATTATAAATCCTCTCCATTGGCGTATGAGAACATGATTCCTGCTCCTTCTATTGTGAGTTTGTGAGTTACTCCTAACCCCATAAAGATGAGGAACCTGGCCATTTCCAGGTTGACACTGCTGCAGGCCGTCATTAGAGGTGTTTTGAAGTAGCGGTCTTGAACGTCCACTGGTACCCCCTGGCTAAAGGCAAGGCTCAGAGACTCCAGGTCAGATGTCTTCACACAGTAGTTGATGTGTACAAACACCTACCCAGGCAACATGGATAACATTTATAACTCTACCACTAACACACACTACAATTAACATTAACACCACTACCGCTACTGCTTTTAGTATATTACTGTATTACTGCTATCAGAACTTATTCTCTAACTTGTATAACAACAAAATGACTACTGACTGCTAATACAAAAAAACTAGATTAAAAGAATAAGGTTCACAACAAGGTCTATTCAGACAACACACACACACACACACACACACACACACACACACACACACACACACACACACACACACTCTCTCTGAAAAGTACATCAACAACACACAACAAATATAGCACAGAACCACAAGGCATAGCATGCAGGCACGCACCTGATCAGGCGGGTCTATATACCACGCGCAGTCGTCCTCGATGGCGTGGCGTGGACGGTGGTCCAGGGCGAAGAGCTTGCTGTCGTTGGGGGGCTGGCAGCTCTCGATCATGAACTGTGGGAGCCCTCCTTCTGGGCGTCGGCGGATCAGGGGCTCGGGGAGCACGCAGATGGGCATGGGCAGGACAAACTTCCCCTGGCCCTTCTCCTTTCCCTTCTTCTTGGCCTTCTCCGGTTTAGGGGCATACGACTGGAGGGTGAAGGCCTTCTGCAGGTAGCCAACGCCCTCGAAGAACTCTTTGAGGTCGATCACACGTTTGCGGTCCTTCTCGTGTTCCTGAATGATCTACAGACAGACGGACAGACACAGGCGGACAGACCCTTTTTACGGTCAACAACTGCATTCAATACAAAATTTGAATATTGAGGCCTCATTGCCTGTTGTGTGACAGGTTTTTGAAGAGAAGTCATACCTCCTGGAGTTGGTCTTCCTCCAGCGGCGCATGGTGATCCTTCAACACAGTGTAAAATGTGTCCATAGCAACAGTTTCCAGACGAGCCACCGCATCCTCCATGGTTTCCATGGCAGTGCGCAAGATGTCCTGGTGCTCACAGGACCAGTCGTGGAGAGTGAGTTTCCAGGATGCATTGGGGTCAACGGCATCGGGTTTTGACAGCTTCCCCTGCAGGAGTTGGGAGGAGGAAAAGAAAAAGGAATCGCACAATCTCGCCATCCTACTAAATCCATTTAGTTACAGCTTCAAACAAGCCATAAATGAAGAGCTATGCAGATGTAACTTGTGATGACATTTAAATATCATTGCTGAGTATGAGTATTACCTGGACATTTATCTAAATTCAATTTGAAATGTAATAGTGACAGAAACGTTGCTCTTTCCTGGTTTTAAATGATTCCATAACAACAAGCCTATAACATTAGTTGTCTCCCCCATTTTGTATGTGTAGTGAATACTGTAAGTGTAGTGGATGGAAACATCTTGTATTACGAGCACCCAGCACCCAGTTACCTGCAGCGTCTCGGCCTTCTTCAGCTCCTTGGAGGTGGCCTTGTCTTTGGCCACCTGTCGAGGTAGGAGGCCATCAGCGTTCTTCTGTCTAGTGTTACAGCCTGAACCACACACACACACACACACACACACACACACACACACACACACACACACACACACACACACACACACACACACACACAGTTTGCACACAGGTCAAACAGCTCATCACCATATTTCTGCTAAGTACAGCATCATGCACAAGGTAAAGGCCACAATAAGGAGAAAGTGGTTCTTGACTTGTAGTAGAATCATAATTTAGCATGAGGAGGCTACCTCTCTGTGACAAGAAGCGGCAGCAGTCTGCAAAGCCTCCGGCTGCAGCCATGTGTAGTGGGTTATTGAGGTCCAGGGCTGCAGAGCCCAGGTCAGCTCCATACGCAGACAACAACACTAACACCTTCATTGAGAGAGGGGGTACAATAAGCTAAGGCTTGTATATTGCGACGTCACATCTGAAGAATAGAATCATTGGAATGTTAGTTATTATGTTGTAGAAACTTTTTTTGGTCATTGTTTAGTAATTAATCGTGAAATGATTTGTCATTATGGGGAGATATTGTTATGTTTGAAACTGCCACTGCGTTTCTCGTGCGAGGCAAAACAAAGCTTAGTTTATCCTAGGTTACGGTATATTTACGTAGATTAAGGATTATACAGTACAACAACTCTCTTCAGTCCTCTCAGTATTCTTATGTAGGAGGATCGAGATTACTGAATCACTATTGTGATGAAGCATGGATCAAATGTCTGTGTTTGCCAATATGGTTTAACAAAATAAATGCTTATCAAGAAGTTTTGACATATGAAGTCAATGCAGGATCTGTAGATGACAAAACAGAGAATGAATGGACAGAGCACATCAAGGAACATGGACCTAGAAGGCGTACCTCAAAGAAGCCCCCATGTGCGGCCAGGTGGGTGGCTGTCATCCTCTGGTTGTCCAGACAGTTGGGCTCAGCCCCCCGCTCCAGGATGTCTCTGGCCAGATCCACGGCTCCAACGCGACACGCCTCCATCAGCGCTGTTTGTCCCGTTACCTGGGGAGTAGTAGGGAAACCTTTAAAATATATATATATAACCCAGAAGACTGTGACCCAAAAAACGAACACTGGGACTCTATGATGTGTATTTTCATTATAGTGTGATCACAAACGTTGACATAATCACTATTGAGAAAACCATGGTTATGTCCTCTGTCTATTTCCACGGGCATCCTCAAATGAACATCAAGATAAGTAAGACGATACCTTTACCCATCCGACTCTTTTGATCTCTAATTGTTTCATCATAACTTCCACAACTTAAAATAAATTCCAAAAAAAGAAGCAAAAAATATGCCTGTGAATGACATGTATGATCCTGATTACACAATGAAAGTCTCCCAGTCAGTGAGTTCAGAAGGCCGTTCACCTCACTGACGGCGTTAGGGTCGGCGCCATGCTCCAGGAGGCTGAGACCCATGCTGCCGCACTCTGGAGCCCTCTGACAGGCCAGAACCAGCACCGGCACCCCTGCTGTGGAGCTGTTGTTGGCATCTGCTCCATTGCTAAGCGCCAACTGCAGGCAGCGCTGGTGACCCTTGGTGGGGGAGAGACAGTAGAACAGCACCCCTTGGAGGAAAACAACAATGCACACACTTAAAATAAAACGAAAACACACATGAATAGACATAGACTCGCGCACAACCACCCATACGGATCTGTATCAAAGACAAAAGATGCACTAGCATTTTCGCTGAGCTTTTAAATAAATAATTAATCCAAGGACCAAACCTTTGCCCTGGTGGTCCACCACCTCCATATTGGCCTGACTCTTTGCTAAGAGAACCATGGTGGAGTATTGGCCCAGCTCTGCTGCCATCATCACAGGGGTCCGACCCTTCTTGTCCTGTACACTTGGGAGGGCCCCCTGGAGACAATGCAGGAAGAAACCATCAAATTGGTCAAATGAAGGATTCAATAAGTTGGATGGAATTGTGTTGATTGATTGATTGATTGATTAGGGAATCAATTGGATGGCTCTCTGTTCGAATTACCAACTTGGTTGAGGGTCATTACATTCTGGGATGCGAGAGCCAACGTGGCTAACTAACTCTACCTGAGAGAGCAGGAATTCCACCATTTCTGTATCAGGAGCGATGCAGGCCAGATGCAGGGCGAACTTGCCCTCTCTGGGCTCTGATAGGTTGAGAATGTTTGGAACACCCAGACGAAGCAGCTTCTTAATTTTGTTCTCGTCTTTACTACGCACACACTGCAGCAGGTGATACACCTGGTGACGTATACAAACACTGAATTACATGAATTACTGTTTTCTAATATTACAAATAGTTTAAAAAGTACATGGTGATAAATATGAAGAAAAAGTGTCTGACACAAAACAGTATCTGACACGAAGGTTACAGTTAGGATTAGGTGAGTTTCTGTTGTTCTATATTTTGGTTTCTGCTTGGTATGGTGTCATTGGTCAGATTCATAAGCATAACAGCACAGACCTGAAGGACCTCGAGACTGTCAGATGCTACTCTCCTCTGGACTCCAGGAGCCATTGCGCTAGTGACTGACTGGAGACACAAACACACACACACATGCACATTAGCACGCACACACATACTAACACACACACACGCACGCACACACACACACACACACACACACACACACACACACACACACACACACACACACACACACACACACACACACACACACACACACACACACACTTGCTCTCTTAAAACTATAAATATATGTCTGTACCACCCTAGAGTCCTCTATCATCTATGGCTAAAAAAATACAAACTAATCAAGCAACATCCACTGAGCTTTTTCATGGTTACTATTAGTGACTTAGCTTTAACGGAAATAAATGCAATAATAATAATTATCTTAGACATTAATAACGCAATGAACAACTTACAGCTCCTTTGCATCAGCTAAATCGTATTAAACGCAACACCACATTCACTGAATTGCTTTTAACATAAAACAACAATTCTAAGAAAAACAACAAACAGGCTTAGATAGAGTTTTACGCTGCGTTTTCTTGTTGTCAGAGCAACGCAACATATTAGACAATTGAATGGGTAAATCCGGTCCTCGTTTAATTCACAAGGGGATACATTACCTACAGCAGCGTTGCCTGCTGTTGAATAAATGCATACAAACACAATTAAATAACACGTATAGGGGCCTATACATGATGGACAACTTAACGCGGTTGAATCAAATGAACTAATAGGACTTACGTTGGAGCAGCCATGACATTGGCTGCTAAGCTTCGGGGCAACTCGTCTACATTCGGAAACGAGGCGGCTAATCGCAGCTCGTCAACTTGGTCAAAGGCTGACTGTTGCGACGAGAACAGACTGCCGACAGATAATGACCTACTCTTTGCTCAAAGTCCATCCTTGTCTCTATCACGTCTAAAATTTGAACGGACAACATGGGCGACAAAAAGATCCTTTGTATCGGTTTAGTGTGTCTGGACATTATCAATGTTGTGGACAAATATCCGGAAGAGGATACTGACAGCAGGTTTGGAGAGCGTCTAATAAAGTAGTTTCGTTGAAAACACACAAATGCATTATATATTGGATTGCCAGTCCTCTGAATGCGAACGCTGTGATGCGTGATTTGGAATCAAAGGTTCTGCGTGCTTTCTAATTAAACTGCTAAATATATGTGCGCGGCATACATTACATGATGTTGGTTTCTAACTAAACGGATGACCTTCTGAAGAGGCCGTTCTTTGTATTCTTTTTTAACTGCTATAATTGTACATAGTTGTTGTTATTATAGCTCTACTGCAGGCTACTGTTATGATATCGTGCGTTCATTTAGCGCATGCGTTGTAGGTGTCAATCCCAGCGCTGGCAGCGAGGAGGGAACGCATCCAATTCATGCACGGTTTTGTCTCTTCTCGGTGCTCCGTGTGCATTCATGGGGTCCCTAGCCCCTGGCCCCGTTGCAGAGTGAGTACGATATAGCTTGACATTTAGTTGTTTTTGTCAAACGTGCCGCCAACTTGTTAAAAATTGTCAAATGTATAAATCTGTCGATATAGGCCTACATCTTCATTGCAATATATACCTGCACCATGTAGCCCCTATACATTTATTGATTTAATCAATAATGAATTATATCGACACTTTTTACACGGAGCACTTATTTTACATTTCACATTTAGACAATAGAACATTGTTTTGGACTGTGGTTAAGTGTTTTAAGTAATATGGGGCTTTGACTACTATGATGTTAATATTAACTTGTTTTCAGACTAAATATCCGTCTTCTCTACATGTGTTAAATGTATTCTCTAGTACACTAACATTGTTTTAAACTCACTCATGTTTTTAAACATGCTGGTCTTGCATTAAAAATAAAGAAGACTCTCCCAGACCTTCTGTCAGTCTTTCTGCTTCTTCTTTTGATCCATGATTTCTAACTGTCTGTCTGTTCTTCTGACCCTGGCCATCTGTCTGTGTGTGTGTGTCTCTTGGTCTGACCCTGGCCTTCTGTCTGTCTGTCTGTCTGTCTGTCTGTCTGTCTGCATCTTCTCCTGCCCTGGCCTTCTCTCTGTGTGTGTGTGTGTGTGTGTGTGTGTGTGTGTGTGTGTGTGTGTGTGTGTGTGTGTGTGTGTGTGTGTGTGTGTGTGTGTGTCTCTTGGTCTGACCCTGGCCTTCTTTCTGTCTGTCTGTCTGCATCTTCTCCTGGCCTTCTGTGTGTGTGTGTGTGTGTGTGTGTGTGTGTGTGGTTGTATGTGTGTGTGTGTGTGTGTGTGGTTGTATGTGTGTGTGTGTGTGGTTGTATGTGTGTGTGTGTGTGTGTGTGTGTGGTTGTATGTGTGTGTCTGTTGGTCTTACCCTGGCCTTCTGCCTGCCTGCCTGTCTGTCTGTCTGTCTGTCTGTCTCTTCTCCTGACCCCGGCGGTCTTACCATCTGTCTCTGATGTAATTGCCCTGCGCCTGTAGCTTTGTTCTTGATGACTTCCAGAAGTACAGCATCGACATCTCTCTCTTGTCTGAGCACGCTCAGTGCTCCTTCCCAGCCTCCGTCGTCATCAGCAATGTGACATCGGGCAGCCGCACAATCCTACACATGAACAGGTCTGTGGGATCCATCGTGGTTAAAATAATGTATTTTCCTTTGAGTGTATACAGGTCGGAGTAAGGGGGTGCATATTTGTCTTCACAGGTTTGGATCCTCTCCTCAAAAGTCAGTCTACTTTTGAGTTGGACACTGAATACCGCTTTATTTTTGTTCTCCTTTTTCTCACGCTTCCTTCTCGGTCCGGGTCAGTGTTGTAATAACTTCTTTGGCCTCTTGGGGAAGCCACATTCTCACTTAAAGCCCATTACCACGTAAAGGTATCACCAGTGCTTCTGTAGTTTCTTTCAAGTCCTCCCTTCTAACTTCATATATCCATCAGAAGCTGGGTATGGTGCGGTTAACACCACCTCCATTGACTTCCGTGTCTAACAATAGGTAGTCGGGTTTTCAATGGAAATCTCTGAGAGGACCCTTCTATTTTGCTCTGTCTCTCTCTCTGTCTCTCTTCTTCTGTCTCTCTCTTTACCTGGTGTATGTCAGTTACATTGTGAGTGACTTCACCAAGCGTGGGGTGGACATTTCTGGCGTTGCTTGGCAGCAGCAGGGCGAAACCCCATGCGCGTGCTGCGTGGTGTGCCCGGCTAGCGGCTCACGCACCGTGGTGCTCTCGGACACGTAAGATGGGAACCTTTTAAAGAGGCTCTGGACCTGGATCAGATCATATTTTGCAAACCTATAATGGATCTCTTACTAGTGTATAAGAAGTGTTGGTTGTTCTGAAGGTGTAGCCACGTCAGATATTCTGCTTATGCTTCATTCACTTCAGAGGCATAATGGGAGATGTCAAGGTTAACTTTAATATCGGAATCCCAATGCAAATGTTATTTAATCCAGGTCTGGAAAGGGTACACCTAGGATCATGGAGAATGTGGTCTTGATTTCACATCGGGGGGTGTAATGTAGGCCGGGTGGCCCACTGCAGAGAACTAGCCGACAGTTGTAGACAGAGTCACTGTTATACTAACAGGTATGACATGAAGTCAATGTCATTCCACTGACAGTTAATTGTTTTGCCAAAGGTCCCTTCAGCAAGCCAATATAGTATCGCTTATGAATCATTTCATTCATCAAATGAATGGTTAATGAGTAGATCTATGTAAATGTACCCGACTGAAGAGCGATACATCAAGATAGTTACTTAAAAGATTAGCTTGGAGATATGTGTACAATTAATAAGAGATGATATTTTAAAGGATGCATTTTATTTCCACTGCTCTTTTGAGTTGACTGTGATCCTCAAGTTTGTTCCGTTTTTGTTTGTGCTGTTTTTGGTTGCATGTAGCAACTGTAGTTCATCACTGACTGAAACCAAGGCTTGCAGATGAGTGCAGATTAATGCAGTTACACCCAATGCAGTCTTGGCAAGCACATAATAAAGTAGTAGGCTCAAAGCCTTAAACTATTCAACATCAGCCTCTCTGCAGTGGTGCGTAATTATACATTAAATTGGACAGTATTCATTTTTTAAATTAATATCTGCATGCTTAATTTCAATTTCAATATCAAAAACTCTTCATGTTAATTTACATACATTTGATTTTGAATGAAGTTTTTTCTAATACCGTGATAAAGTCAATCTAGACATTATTTTCTATGGGATACTAGCAAGTTTGTGATTTTTTATAACTTAACATCTAGATTTCTTAAAAAGAATTCTGGGGATTCTAAGGAAACTCTGTGTTTGTATGCTAAATCATTAAGTTGGTACCAAGAATCATACACTGCAGTATCCCCAGAAATGCAAATACTATATAAATATTTTTTAAATGCATACTATTTATTGTATGCATTATTATTCTTTTTTGTGTTTGACTTTTCTTTGTAATGGTTTTATTTGTTCTTCTCTTTAAATATATTTAGTGTCACATTGGTTTAAATTTTTTTAATCCAGTTATTTTTATTTACTCATGATATTTTTCCTAATGAATCAATTTGTATCATCACACATGTTTAAATGTTTATGTGCTTATTATATTTCAAAATTAAGTTTTTAATTATGACCTCAAATTTCTGATTCATTTGAGTAAACTCAAACTAAATTGTATTTAATACACAGTACACAGAGTGTGCAAAATACATGGACGTCTGTTCATTCCCTTTCTTAACTAAACAATTAAGTCCTCATGAAATCCATTTGATAGGCCTAGTACATTTTTTGCAGGGGAATAGATGAAGTGGAGACAAAAATAAACAGGATGTTTAGGCTAACATCAAAGATAAAGTGATGTTCCAAATATTTTGTGGACTCTGGAATATAATTCTGTCATACTTTTTTCTTCTTTCTGACATTTCTTCAAATGTCTTTTTTGATATCCATGCGACTGACTCATCTCACCCTCTCTCTCTCTTTCTTTCTTGCTGTCCGTCTGTCTGTCTCTCTTTTTTTCTTTCTCTCTCTCTCTCTCTCTCTCTCTCTCTCTCTCTCTCTCTCTCTCTCTCATATACTGTATATCAGGAATCTCCCTGATGCAACGGCAGGAGACTTCTCCAAGGTGGACCTCAGCCAGTACAAGTGGATTCACTGGGAGGTGAGCCCTTCAGCAGCACAACCGCACTGGACTATGGTGTATTTATTCATATCAACATATAATGTTGTTGTTGTACATTGTAACCTGTAGGGTCGGAATGCAGGGGAGCAGGTGAAAATGATCCAGCAGGTGGAGCTCTATAACAGCACGTTGCCACAGCAACACAAAATCACAGTTTCTGTGGAGATTGAGAAGACCAGAGAGCCTCTGTACCAGCTGTTCTGCCATGGTGACGTGGTAGGCCCTGGTGTGTGTGTGTGTGTGTGTGTGTGTGTGTGTGTGTGTGTGTGTGTGTGTGTGTGTGTGTGTGTGTGTGTGTGTGTGTGTGTGTGTGTGTGTGTGTGTGTGTGTGTGTGTGTGTGTGTGTGTGTGTGTGCGCGCGCGCGTGTGTGTGAGTGTGCATCCCAAAAGGCCAGAATATATTATAGTTGAGGAGGGTCAAGTGACACCACTCTTTCTAGGTGTTCTAAATTGTTTTGCCAACAAAGAATAATCGATCACTTCTCTTCCCATAAGCAGATGTATTGGGTGGAGTATGTTTACTCCATCTTGGCTATGTAGCCAAGATGGAGACCAATTACTGTACCCTTTCTATCATAATTCCAAAACACCTATGCCCATGAATACCGCAAACTAATCGCTGTCTGCGGCCAGTTGAAGAAGTTCATTCTTAAAGGAAAATGATTTATTAAGGTCAGACATTTCCAAAACAAGGGGATTCTGACCAGACCCCTACAATCCAGAGAAACTTCCGATACTGAGTTTATTAGCTGACTTTTAGATGTATATAAAAAATGTTAAAAATGTGTTTGGCATTTTATTTATTGATAGCTGTTGGGATGTAGAGAGAACTTCAACAAATATGACCAAAAATGCTTCTTCTTCTTATTTTTTGGTAAAACTAATTGCCTACCCTAGCTTTAATTAGGTGCAATTCCCTTGAATAAAAGTGTGTGTGTGTGTGTGTGTGTGTGTGTGTGTGTGTGTTTGTTGGGACCATTGCATAGGCTAATCCCAGCCATGTCTCTATCTGAGTAAGTGGGTGTCCTCCCCAGGTGTTTGTCAGTAAGGACGTTGCCCTGCACTTTGGCTTCAGCTCTGCTGATGCCGCTCTCTGGGGCCTCTACAGCAGAGTTAAAAAAGGGTGAGAAATGTCTACTTTTTACATTAGGTATTCAGACAGCCTAGTGTCTTCAGTTGTAACCTATTGTTGAGTACTTTCTATGGTTAAGAGAGGATTCAAGAGGCTTTAAACAGGCTTTAATCTGTTAAGCAACAACAACAGTTACAACAAACATCGTCTAAACTAATCTGTTGAGCGGTACTTGCTAAAATGTTGTATAAATGGTGGTATAATTAAGATCTATTACACTCAAAACAATGTGTGTGTGTGTGTGTGTGTGTGTGTCTGTGTGTCTGTGTGCGAGGGTGCGTGTACAAGAAGTATTGAATTATTCTTCAAAGACTGAAGGAAATGAAAGCTACAGCGTAGGTTTGCCCTGGTCAGAGGATACAAATCGCTTTTTAATGAGAAACAGAAAAGTGCAACTAATTCCCCCCTCCAACCCCGTGCATTCCAGGGCTGTCCTAATCTGTGCCTGGGCAGAGAAAGGGGCAGATGCCATGGGTCCTGACCACGTAGTTGTCCACTCTGATGCCTTTCCTCCCAAGGCCCTGGTGGACACACTGGGAGCAGGAGACACGTTCAACGCAGCCGTTATCTTCAATCTGTCTAACGGTGAGCAGTAGGATTAAAGGACACTACAGGGTGACGGCCTTCCTTAGCGACACCTGGTGGCTTGGAGGTGTCAGGAGCTTGAGGGGCCATTAGGGTTAATTGGTTCACACTTGTTGGCTGGTGGCTACGTGACTGTTTAAAGTGATGGACAGCAGAAATCCATAATGTACTTCTTATTATGTTATGAAGGGTTATGAAGTTGTGCATTGAGCATCAGAAAATGATGTTCCATGAAATCCTTTTAACTCTCACGTGATTTCAGGGTATACATTTCCTTCTATTCTTCTATTCCTTCAAGCTGATTTAATGGGTGCTATCTATATTCCCTCCTGGCTAAGCGGGTGACCCATTACTATACACTCACGTGGCCAAGCCAGGCCACTCACTTTACAGCGAAACACTTTCTGGTAGGATACTAGAGTATCAGTACCTAACACGACACAATGGAGAGCCAGGAAAACATCTGGAGATTTAGCAGGAAGCGCGAGGCGAATCACAATAGACAGACAATCAGAATGCAGCCGGCCAATGTCTTGGTTTTCATTTAAGGTTGATCATGTTTCCTGTCCCCTGGCCCAACCTTTGACCTTGGGGTGTGACACTAGTATTGACTGGTATCCCTTTATTCTTAAATCTTGTATTTTTGGAAGCAACATTGAAAACAATGAATGTTGAAAACGCAGCTTCTTGTCAAACTCTTCTGCTCACCCCATCTCTTCTTTTGAAGGTGGAAGCCTACAAGAGGCCTTGACCTTTGGTTGTCAAGTGGCCGGTAGCAAGTGTGGTGTCCATGGTTACGATGGCATCGTTGTGAGGCAACATGACAAGTGAGAAGAGGAGGAAAGCAACAATGAGAACATGAAAAGAGCAGATGAAGAAAATGCACATGGCTGCCTGTAGAACATTTGGCAGTGGAAAGTTACACACGATCTTCAATGGAATGTAACTCAGAAACTAAGCAAATGGTTTGAACTCTGTTCTGAGGAAATGTTATGCTAATGAAAAATGGAGGCCTTTTGATGTTTCACAGATGGAGAGATGACAGGGACCTCAGGCATGATATAAAAAATAATTTCAAAGCTATTCAATAAAATGTGATTTGAAAGAGAATGACCTCCACTACCATCAAATCAATCTGACAAGCTCAGACTGGTCCGGTTATACTTCACAGGATCAGGCAATAGAATGAAATCCTAAAAAAACATGCCTTTACAATACAACATCTTTTCTTGGGCAATAAAAAGGATGACAAATTATTCAATAGCCATGGAAATTCTCTGCACATTTTTCTTTGCCCACAGTCATTATCTGGATTTAAATGTTGTGCCATTTTGTTTTGTGATGTTCTCTTTCAGAAGTAATTGAGGCTCTACAAGCTAGTATTTTGGTAGGCTGGAGATCCTGGTTCCACCCTATCTGCAGTGAAGGATTTGCTTTTATTGAGTGTTAATAATAAGCTGGTTAACATTTGGTATGTGTGATTTACTGTAGCGCCACTTTTACATAGGATGGAGCCAATCATTTCTGCAATGAAATCACCTTCAATGTAATAATAGAAAACACATGATTATGAAATCGTACAATGAGTCGCACCAACTGGGATACGAGTTTGAAAAAACCTTTTGGAAAATCCATGCGAATCAGCACATGAATTGAATTCTATCAGACTGAGATTTACTGAATAAATAAGCTCATTACAACAACAGCCTTCTTGACTATAGAGCGATTATGCGTGCTTGTGTGTGTGTGAGTGAGAAAGAGAGAGTTTAAAGTGTGGAGTGTTATTACAGTGAAGCAACCTCCGGTGGGTATGTCCTTTCTTTAACAGATGTGCTAATAATACACCCACCAGCAGTGTCAAATTATGGATGTGCGGTACCTTGGCTGTGTGTGTATATGAGGTGAGAGCGAGGGGAAGCTGAAGTATATCCAACTTAATGATACACCCACCGACAGTGTTACTAAATTGTGTGTGTGTGTGTGTGTGTGTGTATGTGTTTGTGTGTATTTGAAGATAAAAGATAAACAGGATGTCTGTTCACATCCCCCAGCCGGTTACACACACACACAAACACACTTTCTGCTGGTGTTGCTTATGCACCCTCACCCTTACATGCTCTCACATGGTAACCTCCACTCACAGGACAAACCAAAACAATTTACACACACACACACACACACACACACACACACACACACACACACACACACACACACACACACACACAAAGGCCATGCTTTGATAAACTAAATATTGCACTTGTATACACAGAGTACTAGGAATGGAGACGCAAACACACCACTCCAGTGAGCTGGAATGTGTGCTGAGTTACTCATTATCTGGATGGCCATCAGACAGTGCAGCAGTTGTGCCTTGGAATATGATTCAGGGATCATTCTCAGTGTTCATTTCCAATTTTGATCTTGCAGTTCCAGATCGGTTGAATGTACTAGAGTTTATGCATACCGAATTCATTTTGAAATACTTGTACTTTGGCCAACGTGCTGTTCCGAATGGAAAACACCATACGGCAGAGACACGTCCATACTCCATCCAGCGTTCCTACTCAGGGGAGAAAGCACTGGCTCCACCACATGTCCTGATGGTCGTCTGGTCTACCCCCCTGATCTCAACACACCAGATTAAAAACAAGCTTCTCTTCGTCTTTGGAGTCCTTTACGCTGACACCCACTAATGAAACGGAGGGAAATGAGCTCAGCCGGAACCAAAGGTCTCTTTGAAGCCTCTCTGGCCGCGCTTCAGTCAGCGAGTCAGCGGATGAACACAGCTCAGTGAGCCAGCGGGGATAAAACTGCCCTCCCAGGCCTGGGATCAACTGGCATCATGTTGCAGGGCTACCTATGTCAGCGCGGCCAGGGTTTCATGCACGGTTGTTATTTCTATCTGCTGTGACCAATAGAAAGGGATCTCTTTTCCAGCTCAGCGGTTGAATGCTGTCCAGGCTTTGCTGCATGGTTTGAGCTCGGGGAAAGAGAATAGCAGGCTTTTTTGGGCCGGATCATGGATAAGACCAGGAGATAAAGGCTTGGAAGAGAATACTGCTACAAGAAAAGACAAATGGCACGTGTGTTTGTGTGTATGTATCTGCTTTTAGACTGGATTCTGCTGTGAGTAATTGGGATTGTTAATGAAGACAGAAGAAATGTCTCTGGAAATAGGTCTTTGTAAGGAAGCCTTCCTTACAAAGGCCATAAGTATAAACCCGCGTACAACTGGGATATAAATGTGAACGACTTGTGTTTTTATTTAGTAAGTCCACAGACCGGTAGTAAGGGGTCTGCAGAAAGCAGGAGTACTGAAGAAAAAAGCTAAAGTCCTGGCAAGGTTCTGTTGTGTGTCTGCAATAATTATCAGTCACCATATCTGGAAGGGGCGCTGCTTTCTATATCCTCACACATCACAGAGCACAGTCTCCTACAGAGTTGTCCATCTGTTAATGTTTATGTTCAATATTCTTTTAAATTATTATTATTTTGTGTGTTTGCGCACGTGTCTGTGATCATCTGTGTGTGTTTGTACATTTGTGCATGTGTGTGTGTGCGTGGGTGAGTGCGTGTGTGTGTGTGTGTGCTCACATGGACTCCCAGACTTGGGACTCCCAGTAGCTGGCCCCTCAGGCCCCAGGTCATCATTCATACGTATAAAAAACAGCTGGGTATCACAGTATCAAACTCAACACAACTGAGACCCCCTACGCTGAACATAACAACATAATGACACACACACACACACGCACAAATGGGCTTTTACTTTACTTTGAGCTGAACCACTTTTACTCCATGGCAACTTCCTTTGAGTGCAACAGTAAACAGTTTTAATACATTAAACATCTGCAGTAAAAGGTGAAAACACTGGTGAGTCATGCAAGGGTAAGATAGTGCTGACAGTAACCCTGTGTTATTTAACGTGAAAGAAAAACACACCACAAGCGTGGATGAAGAGGACTAAGATGGATCATGTGTGGTTAAGAAGGAACCCTGTTTTGTTAAGATAAGAACATATTTAAGCAACCATATAGAAAGGTCTGAACCTTAGAAAACACGGTACTCCTGAATAAGCTAAAAGGAAGCGAGACAGAAAGTTGTTGAACCTTCTCAAGCATTGTTCTCATCCAAAAGTCCAAGAAACACAACAAAGATATTCTGTCTGGGATTTCCCCCAATCGCTAGCAAAAAAAAAACAACTATATTTAAACAAAAAAAAGTTTATCCTAAGAAATCAAACTTGCTGACTTCATTGTGACTACTTTTTCAACTGACTGAAAACCACATTGTGAGTGATGTTTTGACTATGGGTTTTTACCCAATATTCAGCAGAACCGAGATAGTTACAGTATTTTTCTAAAAACAACTCTGGCAGGATGCAATTGATTAGACTAAAACCTCTGATCAAAAGGGGTGCATTCTTTATCACCACTGTATCAACTCTGCTTTGTCAAGAGTCCGATTTAGCTTAAATTTTGTTCTTTTCAGATATTTCCTGCCTCAGCCTGACCTCAGATGGTCTCTCTTTATTGAAAATTATTTGGAAAATAACTTGACAATGCAGACTTCCCCTCTTCTAATGCACTGGAAAATGTCCATTGACAAATGTGCAATATGAGCATGACCGTCCCCTTGCACGTCATCGCTGTGCAAAGCATTTGTAGCGACATGTGAAATGTTTTGATTGCCTGTTGCGGCCATAACAGATCTGCATTTATGCAGTTAATTTACTCTATGGTTGTTGTTTATTCTGGAGATTATGTGTGACTGAAGAAAAAACAGAATGGGTAGAAATGTGTGTGTGTGTGTGTGTGTGTGTGTGTGTGTGTGTGTGTTCGGTGTGTGTGATTGTGTGTGTGTGTGTGTGTGTGTGTGTGTGTGTGTGTGTGTGTGTGTGTGTGTGAGCTTCCGATAGATGTATGTTTCTATGTATATCACAACACCTGGGTTGTAATTAACCGATGAATGCTGACAAAATTATGTAACTGCTTGGTGACGTTAACCCAAATTCCCAAAGTAGATAACGATCGATGGGAAGCCAAAACCATCAAAACAGAAAGATAATTGCAAAATGTCAACTCAGATGATTTGCTACCATTGTTATATAAATGCTAAAAGGAAGGAGAAAGAGAGTACACGGTTTTGTTATAATAGATTTATTTGAGACACACATGTTGCAAATTACAATAAAGTTCCATCTTTAAAGCACTATTTCACAAAGCAGGCAATGAAACTCAAAGTAATGCAGATGTCACACAATAGTTAGTCGCACATCAAACATTAACATAAAACTCATAAGTAGGGTCTCCTCTCTCAAGTAGTTAAACTTTGGAGTGAGCTTGCTAAGCACTGTTCCAACATAACTGTCACCTCCTGTTATCTCCTCTCTCTACAGCTTCATATCTTTATTGATGTCATTATAATGGCATAGGCCCAAATTTAACATCATCATAAAAAATGTAAAGATGATAAAGATGTTTCAGGAAGATACGCTTTGAAACCACTGCGTAGTATATGTGGCGTTGACAGGATTGCTGAAAACTGAAAACGATGAAACAAAGTCTGGTCTGCCAGACTATGACGGACTCTATTTCCATTGTATGTGAAAGTCATTAGCAAAATGATCTTCAGCACTAGCCCAGGACCTCAGCAGGACCAGCATCACCAGCTAGTGTTTCTTAAAAGCATATGAGACAAACTGACTCTTCATTAGTCTGAATGGAGATTGTGACAAACCCAAACACCTTTGAGAAGGAACTACAACATTTCACCATGAGTCATTTAACTATTGCATGAATGAGTATGTAGCCTCCTGAAACTAATGTATTTACGATTCATCTCTCTGAATGAACCCCGATCTCATACCTTTCCTTAATGCCCATATAGGCTGATCAGTCTTCATAGAAACACCTTAAATGAATCACTTCGATGACACAAAGGAAAGGATGACGTATGAACGTAGGGATGGATGTCTGGATGGATGGATCCAAAAATAACATCCGTTGTAATGACTGCATTTGAATGCCCCTCGCCCAGACCTGACTGTCAATCCAGTGCAGCACTGTGATTACTGCTCCACTAACGGCTGACGACACAAGAGACCCCTGAGAATGTACAGTAAGATAGACCTGGACTCAAAGTGGGAGGCCCACATAATAGCCCCTTAGAATGAGTCGAATTGTTTCATGATTGGTGTAAAATATGATATTTTCACATTTTAGTATTTTGCTTTTAAAATGATGTCATATCACGCTGTGGGTGTAATCACATGCCATTGATTGGTCCTGAAACTTTAGTCTTGTGTGAAGAGGGAGACAAAAGGTCAGAGGCAGACACGGTGTTTCTAGCTATAAGCGGTTCAAGCAATGGCTTAGGGCCTCAAAGCCACCAGGGGGCCGTTTCAACAAAAAGTCAACTTATTAGTTTTTTTGTGATTTTGATCATTAGAGCAATCTCAAAATGTGTTAAAATGTAGCTTTTGAGCAACAATTCTGATTCTCCCCGGACCCCCATACATGTTTATGCCACAATGGTTTGGGTGGGGAACTAGGAGAGAAGCTATTGCTGTTTTCTTTTGCTTAATATATAATACATATTCCAGAATTTATGAAAATTGAGAAAGGGGGCAAGTAGGATGTGACTTAGGGCCCCCAGAAGGTCAGAAACGGCCCTGGGCAGAAGATGGATTGAATTTGACGCATTCAGTGATACAATTGTTAATGAAAAATGACATTGAAATGTTTATTTGGTAGACAGTACGATACATTTCCAGCAATTGTTCCACTGAGGCGAGACTTAGTAAACGGTCCTGCTGTGACAAAACCAACCCATCTAATGCTTAGAGGGGGTCAAATAAACAACAGGGCAACGCATTACTTGCACAATAACATTTGACAAAGTCTGCCGGGAGGTGGTTGAACTGCCCCCTGATGTGAATCAACAAGCCAAAAGACAAATAGACTCATCCTCCTGCTCCTCCCTCATTCCCTCCCCCGCTGCCTCCCTCCTTCCCTCCATCGTCTCCCCTCCGTCTGCAGTGGATGCCCTTTTAACTGTTCTGTGTAAACACTCCCAGTTTCCCTCCATTAATGTGGATATTTTATAGGAAAGCAGAGGACTGTGTTTATGATTGGCTGACTCCTGCTTGCCCTTCACTGTCATTCTGTCTCTGGGGACAGTAGACTGAGACTCTTCAATGGGTGTATTCTTTTACTTGTTTTTTCTGTAGGGGTTGGTTTGGACTGGTGCTCATATCCACTTGGACACTTCCATATGGCTGCAAAACTAAAAGTTCACTAGCTTACCACGCTCCAAACAAAGCACTGTTTAATATTACAGTACTAACAGTAAATCCAGATTTTCTGTCGCCTTTTCTTTGACTGTCAAAGATGGGAGAAAAATTGGGCTTGATCTAATTCCCATCTATTTCGCATCAGCTGGCATGAAACTGATAATTTTATCCCACTGATTTATATTAAAGCAAGTATAGAAAGCTGTTGTTTGGAAAAGGTGAAACGAATAAGTGAAAAAAATGAAGGTGCAGATACATGAGGGAGGTAAACAATGAATAAAACGTTGATTGTAACATATTTTTATTTTTATTGGAATTAATGTTTATTTCAAGATGGTGTCTTATGAGTCTTGAAATTATATTTTCTGTCTGTTTTTATAATCAAGGGCCACACTGAGTACATGTCAGACATATTTATGTGTTTGCATATTTTTTAGATTTTTTTGGTGAGGTTGGACAATTCTTCAAAACTGTTAAATCCTTTACATTGGACTTTTTGTGGTGAAAGGCACATGGCAATATATTTAAAAAAAGAGAAAGGTGCACTTTGATATAAAGCAGAAACAAAACATTCACAATGTGAATTCATCCAAATAGAATGACACAAGTTAGAAAAGCTGAAAATAGGAGTCACCATTTCTTCACATCTGGCTGCTGTACTCCAACACACAAGACATTTGGTTTAACTTTGGCTTAACTTTGACCTTTGACCTTGATTGGTCTATTCACCTCTTTAAAATGTGTAAAGCTAAGTACACACGGCTTGCTCTCCATACAATATTGTCCTTTCTCTTCCGTAGCAAATACTGTCATTTGCATTAATAGAGTGCTATTGCATTCAATTTCATCAGTATTTGCATAGCATCTTCTCAGTAATGCTAACTCAAAAACAAGGTTCCCAGTAGACACAATCCAATGAATCCTGCCATAGAATCTACAGTCGGGTCACGTCTCCAAATCAAATTAGCTACGTCTTTAAAAGGCACCAGAAGATTCTTTATTAGCTCAACTAGGAGACTACGGACACAGGCTCTTTGGCAGGGAATCACTTGGCAGCTAAAACGGGTACATTAAGTCATCAAGACTTTTGGCTTTCGTGCATAAAGCCATTGCCGTAAGCCTAGCTGTTGTCCATAGTGATCTATATAAAATGAGGCACTGTAATAGTAACATACATCTTTCTGCAGTAGTACAACTCTGTGTGGTGAGCATGTCTCGAGAAATGCAACGCAGTCGATTCGATTATGGATGGTAAACGGCTTCGCTCAATTCTAAGCGTTATCTGGTAGTCAAGCAGTTCATGTGCTTCCATCACGTTCATCACCACTCTGAGAGCCAGGAACGAGACAAAGGAAGTGATGTAATAATTTAGGCAGTGGACTCCTCTCGTTGTTTGTTTTCAATATTTAATATTGAAAAAAATTGTTTTTTTGAACATTCTCTGGCCTCGTCGTTTAGTTTTAGTTAATTTGTTTTTGTAATGTTTTTTTTCTTTTTTTCTCTCTCTGATATTCAGTTCTCAATGTTGAAACACAAGTCGCAAAAGTCCATTCATTCATTCATTCCTCTTCTTCTGCTCCATTCCACTTTCACATATGTGGTCACCATGGTCTATCATCTCCCTGTCTCTCCTTCATCTCCTTTCAAAAAGAAAGTTCATAGGAAGAGAGTGTGAGGGGAATGGCCTCGGGGTGGTGACCTCTTTGTGATCTGAGGTGACGTCCCTCACATGTCCTCGTACAGCAGGACTCCGCTGAAGATGGTGAGGGGCTCCACGGAGTGAGCCAGCTTGCCCATCACCAGGTCGATGCAGACCGTGTCCTGGGCCTGGAGCGGCAGGATGACGTTGAAGACGGCCAGGGAGCCCGGCGGTGTCCGGGCCTCCGCCACCGGCTTGTTCTCCAAGCCCTCGGGCTGGTAGCCCCCAGAGTCCACGCGGGCCATGCCGTAGTTGGATTTGGACAGGACCGCCTCGATCTTCTCGTTTTTGTGGCCCGTCAGGACGGCGCTGAAGAAGTAGTGGCCGTCCACAGGAGCGGTGAACACGCCTGTGAAGGGCACAAACCAGGGTTGGTTAGAGGTTTGGGTGTGATGGTGGACTATCAGAAGGTTCCTGTTAGGAGGCTTGGGTCGTGCTAGCCTTGCCTTTCAAAGGGTCGTAGAAGTCTCCTTCGTTGACAAAGATCTTGTCAAATATGATGGTGCCGGGTCTCTCAATGGGTTTAGTGAGGGCGGCTGAGAAGGACAGCTTGGGCACATTGGCATCGGCACCAGGCATTCCTAAGAACACAAGGACACAGTAAGACATAGAAAGCCCTCACTTCAGCCCTTATTTTCACAGAACGTCTCACACAATATTCGTATGTATTCCTGTGTTATTGTATGGTCTTGTCTCGCTCAACTGGTAGAGCAAGGCATTAACACAGCCTTGGTTAGGGGTTATATTCCCTGTCTAGCCCAACAAGTAGAGCAAGACATTAACACAGCCATGATTAGGGGTTGGATTCCCCGTCTATCTCAACAGGTAGAGCAAGGCATTAACACAGCCATAGTTAGGGGTTGGATTCCTTGTCTAGCTCAACTGGTAGAGCAAGGCATTAACACAGCCATGGTTAGGGGTTGGATTCTCACTGGGGCCACCAACTCACGGAATTGAAGATGCTTCATTTGAAAGAGTCCGCGAAAAGGCATTTATATTACTGTTATTATATTAATTCATTTGATGAAACTGGCTTAGTAAATTACTGGAAATGCAATGCAAAGCTATGGGTAAACATTTGCAACTAATAGAAACCATAAGCAGTGCACACAGCTGTTTAGGATGCGCCAATTTATTATTGCCTTGTATAAATCCATTGGGAGATTCTACAGTTGTGGTTAAACTGTGTGCCTGTTGTCAGTTCAAAGCCACATCCAAGCATGCCATGTTACAATAACCATGTAAAGATACTGAAACAGTGAAAGAAAAACAAACAACATAAGGGAAATTAGTAATATTGAATAGTTAGAAGAAGAAAACTGAAACAAAGACATACCTGTTTCACCTTTGGGACCTACAATAAAACAAAAGAGTACTTTAGAAAGAGTGACAGCCACAGGTTAGGAATGAGTTGATTAGAGAAATGTATCTGTTACATTACTTAAGAGTTATACTTGCTTCATAGCATTTATTAAGCGACTATATCATTTACTCTCTCTCTCTTTCTCTGGACATTTGTGACCTGTTAATCTGTAAATTCCTGTATAACATATTGCTGTATCTATTCTACATACATAATATCTACATAATTATTCTTGTTTCCTTCTATGTCCCCTTACTTCATCTATAATGTCTTATGTCTAATCTCTCTCTCTGTCTCTCTTTCTCTGTCTCTCCTCTCTCTCCGTCCTTCCTTCTTTAAAACAGACATCTGTTGGATTCATAATTCTGTCCAGTCCCAGAATGGGCCTCTCTCCCCCCCTCCGTCAGCAGCCATTCATCCTCCCCTCTGTGATCCTACCACCTTATACCCCCCCCCCCCCCCCCCCAACCCCCCTATCTCATGTTCTCTCATCCACCTATCTTCACGCAGCCATCCCTCTGTTTGAACCTTCCACCATCTGCACTCTCTCCTTACCTGGTGATCCTCTGGGTCCGTAGTCTCCCACTCTTCCAGGGGGTCCGACGGGACCCTTGGTACCTGGCAGACCAGTGAAGCCTCTCTCTCCTGGGGGCCCCGCAGGTCCAGGCAGGCCTGCGGTGGAAGAGATTTGTGTCAAAAAAAACAATAGGACACGATCGAGCCTTGAGATGTCACTGAAGAAGATGTTGTGTTGTGTTCATCTCCACATGGATTACAGGGGTACAATGGTTAATAAAAGAAAGAAAGCGAGTCTTTAGGAAAGCTTCCAGTGCACATTCGACTCTTGAGCCTCACGCTACATGCTTATCATCTTATGGGCCCACAAGTAGAACCAACTAAGTATGTTAAAGTCAACATGGCTGCTATCTGGGAAGGCTTGTGAAAATAGTGAATATGATTGAGATGGCTGCTGATCTAAAGATATGTGGTTTGGATGAAAATTTAATGGAGTAGAGTGTAATAAAGATACCGAATATGACTTGGACTACTGTGTGTATAGCGTATCCAACAGCAACAGACAACAATGGCGCTTTAATGACAAAGAAAACATGTTGTTGAGCGTGTCTGGTATGCATTACATCAATACACAGATTATGTAAAATTGGAAAGGGAAAGCATATTAAAAACACAACGGACAAATGAGCGCTGGGACCGGAGCTAACTGGAGACAGAACACAGAAGAACCAGCAGACCAAAGACAACAGTGTTGAACGATAAGGAGAACTGGAAGAAACGCAACAGGCCGTACAAAAGTTGAGACATTGTTACAATACAAACCTAAACAACCTAAAACATACAAGACTTTCACACGTTGAGATACAGTACATCACTGTGTGTCTGTAGTATGTGCCTGCAAGCCAGTGTGTGTGTGTGTGTGTGTGTGTGTGTGGGGGGGGGGGGGGGGGGGGGGGGGGGGCTGTGCTGTGGGAGTCCACTTTGCGTTGAATGATGGGATTGTTTCTGCTTAACTGCGTTCCCATTGGATTGCAATGGGATTGAAGTGTAGAAAAAGTCACCATAGTCAACATATCTCAAATGACCATTCGTTTGCAAAAGTATGATTTATGGGATTTTCGTTCCGTGCAAAACAATAACTGAATAATGTTGTTGGTTGGTCGATAAAAACAGGACTTCATAAGTAATAAGTTGGATGCGACTTGTGTCTGCTGGCCATGCAAAATGTATGAGTGGTCTTGTGTATCCGTGACGATGTAGGTTTGTCAGTTTAAATCCTCAACTTACATTGCTGCATTTAATGTATGTCACCACTGGATTTTGACATGTTTAATAATGCCAATGCCATGCCATAAAGGTTGAGAGTTATTTTTCAATTTCATGTAAATATTTTTTTAGACAATTGTTTTTTGTTTGTATGCTTTTGCTCATATTTAATATTTTGTAGCTAGGAGCTGCATTGCATGGCATACACACACATTGTATTTGTATTGTATCTCACAGACAGAAATCCTGGAACCAGATAAGGCTATAGTGGCATTAAACCTGATATGTATTAACTATGGAATTATTTTAAATGCATGTTAGATTCATTTGACTCAATCTTAAACATGTTTAGAAAATAGATGTAAAAAAATTGGAACGGAAATCTGTGGTTGTAGATCACCTCAAGGCTTTTACGATACAGTGCCAACATCAATAACTATTATCAATTCAGATTGTTTGAGTGTTTAGTATACAGAACGCCAGCTATCCGCCCCACTGGCTTCAAGGCTAAAAGTTGGATTTCTCAGTCAGGTCATAGTTAGTTTAATATAATAATTGTTAAGTGCAGCTCCACAGACAAAACATTTCCAAACCTCTGTGCAGCACAACAGCACCTATGAGCAAGGAAAAGGAGATAGAGGAGAACATTTTTACTATTTAAGAGAATTGGGACTTAAAATCAAGGTTTTACAATATAATTAACATTACTGGAACAAAAATAGAGACGTATGAGTGCTAAATGCATAGTGTTTGATAGATATGTGGATATTACATTGGTCAGTCAACACTAGCCAAAAATACTTTTTTTTTTCTATTGTGAGAAACGGTTTCCATTACGACCCCATCGGAGATGTATAATAGAAAACATATTTCAAAACCTTGCTCGTAAATAAAATTAACAAATTCTGTCATGGAAATCTCTGAAGGGCTTCTGGATTTGCTCCAATAAGCATATTACTAACTGGCAACGCAAATATTTCCCAGCTGAACCGAGTGACATGGGCTTGTTTATTTTGCAGGGTTTCACATTATGATGGTTTTATGTCCACACATGTTCCATCCATTAACGTAAGGCTTTCTGTGTGGTGCTTAATGGATTCAAGTATGTATCTGCAGAGAGTTGCACCCAACAACGTCCAAGACAATATAAACGTCAAACCAATACACTTAACCAAAAGCCTTTTACTGCCAAAAAACGAGTACCTCCATATCTTGAAAATATTCCTGTTAAAACCAAAAAGGGCAACCCAAGGGTTGTGAAAGGTCAAAGGTGAAATCATGGCACGTAAAGGAATAGCTATCAAAAAGAAAAAAACAACAGCAAAGTAATAGGAAGAATGAACAGCTGTCAGAATAGAACCGAAGAGAACAGAACAGAATACAATAGAGATGAGTAGGGAGTGGCGAGGTCAGGGTCACCCACCGGTCAGGTCCTGCTCCGAGAGGCTCTGGAACGCACTGAGGATGTGGTTGACGGAGGAGTTGAGGTTCTTGATCTTGCCGTGGATGCCGTCCAGCTGCTTGTTCTGGATGTCGTCGAGGATTCCTCCGTGCGCAATCACCGTGGAGTTGAGGCCGCTCACACAGCTCCACAGGCCCGACACATGCTTGTTCAGCCCTGGGGAGTTCGGCGGCGACAACACACACATGAAGAGTAAGTCCGTTGCAAGCGGACCTTGAAAAGAGACGAGCTGCTACATTTTCGGGTGTTTCTTACGGAGAAGAAACGACGTAGATTAATCTGCCTGTTAAAAAGAAACGGAGAACGGACTTTTGATAAGCATCACACTAATCGCATCCACCGTTTTTAAGGCCAAGAATAGCCAGCATGCTTTTTTTGGCAGACACAATTTAGCCATATTTCATGCTTTACATGATGTGATCCAGATTGCTACAAACTATTTAAAGGAGCAGTCAAATCTGAGTGCAGAACAAGAAAGGAACTTTGCTTTTCCATGGGATGTCCTAATCACAGTGATCTCGACTCCATGACACATGAGGAGCCTTTAACTCATCACGCTGACTACTCACACTCACACACATACACTGAACTGCGATCATTTTTTATCGATAACAGGGGCCCGCCTAGTCCCAAATACATGTTTGCGGACACAAAGTGAATGAGGAACACGATGAGATCCAAAACAACCGAGGAGACAAGGAATCGTACCATCCTTGATCCTCTGGAGGGAGTCCGACACGCCGTCCATCCTGCTGCACACCCCCTCCAGCTTGGACAGCCTCTTCTCCAGCCCGTCGCCGGATCTCCTGCAGTCTCCCATCTCCACCACCAAGGTGCTCTCGAAACGACGCACGTCCCTGTCCATCCCGTCCAGGCGGTCGCGGCTCTCCTCAATGTGCTCGTTCACCTCCAGCTGGATCTTGTCCAGCTCAGAGATGATCTTGTCCTTTGTGTTTCCTGTCGGGTGTGACGAAGGAAGGAGGTTTAACCATCATAAGGGAGAGGAAAGGTCTTGGATTTTAGAAGGAGTGACCATTCAGCGCTGAAGTGATCAACACATAATGAACCCTGGTTGGGCGTTCGGAATACAGCGAGCCAACAGATGGGACTTCAGCGCTTTTAACTCATAGAACATGTATTTGAGTTTAGAAATGAATAAAGAT
Source organism: Lota lota (assembly GCA_026745465.1). NCBI lineage: Eukaryota > Metazoa > Chordata > Actinopteri > Gadiformes > Lotidae > Lota > Lota lota. The sequence goes on along the minus strand of JACYXH010000659.1, from coordinate 15,691,444 downwards.
GTTGCTGTATAGATTCTGGTGGTTTTCAAATGTCAAACAAAGCGGTCATCTGATTGGATGCACCTGGAGAGGTCAGCGCCAACCGGAGTCAAAGTTGAAATAGTTAGAACACTGAGCGTGGTGTCAAGGTGGAAAAATTGGAGTAGTCGGCTATGCCCAGTCTAGCGTCAATGCTAGCGTTAACGCTAGGTTGGGCTTCGGCGCTCAACTCCATAGGAAAACAATGGCAACGCAGAGGCCAAAAGCTCATCCTGTTTTCACGGCTTAACACAAAGCTTTGTCTCCAGCCCTCACCTAGGTCTGTGATGACGCTGCCGTGCTTGTGCGCCGTGTGCTCCAGGCCCTTCAGGGTGTCGTTGATGGAGCTGAAGGTCAGGAGGACCTCTGAGAGCTCACCCTGCAGCCTCTTCAGGTGGTTGTTGTTCAGGGTGCCTCCGATCACGCTGTGGCCATCCAGGGGTTTCTCGCCGCCCAGCCCGGCGCCGGACAGCCCGGTACCGCCACTTCCACCGTCTGGATTGGGTTTGAGGTCATATTGATGAATGATGAATCAATTGGTCCATACATATGGATGGATGGACAGATGGAAGGAACGATGAATGGATGGATGAATGATGAATGGATGGGTGGATAAATGGATGGATGTATCTATGTTGAGATGGATGAATGAATGAATGAATAAATGATGAATGTATGTCTGTATGTATGGACGGATGTATGGATGAATGAATGATGAATGTACGGATGGGTGGATGAATGAATGCTGAATGGATGGATGGATGGTTGAATGAATGATGAATGATGAATGGATGGATGGATGGACGGATGGACGGATGGATGGATGAATGAATGATGAATGTACGGATGGATTGATGGATGGGTGAATGAATGATGAATGTACGGATGGATGATGAATGAACGATGAATGGATGGATAGGTGAATGAATGATGCATGTACGGATGGATGAGTGAATGAATGATGAATGAATGGATGGACATATGGGTGGATGGATAGACCAACAGGATTGCACCAACCTGTAGATGTGTCCAGTCCATTCTTGCACTGTCCCATGCACTTCTCCACATCCTGTCTGAGCTTGCCCACCTCCTCCTGCAGGTTGGAGCAGACCTGAGAACAAGGGCCCTGGTCGGACGGCCCGCTGCCCTGGAGGGTTTTGATGTGGATCTGGAAGCGGTCCAGGGCATTCTGGGTGTAGTTCTTCAGTTTGCGCAGCTCGTTCTCCACTCTGCCGCACGTTTCACCACAGCCGTGTCCGAGGGTCTCGATCTCGGTGACGATGCGGTTGAAGTGTTCCCCGCTGTCCCCTGTCAGGGCTTTGATCTGACGCACGTCGTGGCTCAGGTCCACCACCTGCGGAGCATTCATTCGTGTCAATTACATATTCACCATGTTAAATGTACCACCATTTATCGAATGTATAAATGAGTGACGCTGATTTATCTTTGAGACTGACATGTGTGTTCGATACAACACATGCAGAGTATTTATGCTATTTATGTTTCTTCATAAAAGATTCAAAAACCAAAAACACACCAAAATAAGGTGGCTGCCCATAGGATCTAAACCTCACCTTGTCGAGCAGAGAGTCTCCAGACACAGAAAGATCTTTGAGGGTGGTGCTGAAGCGGTGAATCTGGTCCTCGTTGGCTACGACCCTCCACTCCAGAGATTTCTCTGTGGTGTCATTCATCCCTGGTAGTCCACCAGCACCTCCCCTGCTTCCTCCTATGGTCCCTCCCGAGGTTCCTCCTGTTGACACTCTTCCTCCAGGTCCCCCAGATCCTCCAAATCCTCGTCCTCCTCCGTCTCCTCCATCGCCTCCTCCTCCTCCCGTCACTCTATTCCCTCCCCCGTCTCCCCGTCCTTCGTCCCCTCTTCCTCCCCCGCCATTCACTGATCCTCCCTGGCCTCCAACGCCTCCTCGTCCTCCTGTTGCTCCTCCTCCTCCTCCGTCCTGGGTGCAGCCACACTCCTCCATCTTCCGGCTCATGAGGGAGGTGGCATTCTCCAGGCGGGCGATCCTCTTGTCGTGCTCTGTCACCCGGTCCTTCACCAGCCCCACGTCCAGCTCCACGTCCGAGATGCGGAAGCCTTGGTCATCGAAGCGGTCCAGGAACACGGTCCTGAGGTCCTTCACCTCGTTCTCCACGAAGGAGCAGCTCTTCTCCGTCTGTCGGACCGAGCCGTTGATGCGCCGCTCCAGGTCCCGCAGCCGCCCGTCCAGCTTGTCCTCCGTCACCACTGCGTCCCTCCCCCCGCCACCCCTGCCACCGCTTTCTCCACCAGCCCTCCCGACTCCACCAAAACTCCCTCCAGACGTCCCGCCCCCGAATCCACCATTTCCGTAGTTCCCTTCGCCTCCTCCTCCTCCTCCTCCTCCTTCTCCTCCTCCACCTTCTCCTTCTCTTTTTCCTCCTTCTCCCCCGCCTTGCCTCTGGCCCAGGAGGTTCTGGATGATGTCATAATTTTCCGAGGTTGTGGTGATCTTGCGCTCGGCATCGGTGACGCGCTTCCTCAGGTCGTTGATGCCGTCGCAGCATCCCTGTGACTGCGCCACGTCTCGCCGCAGCCCGTCCACGCTGAGGCGGTACCGAGAGTCTATCACGGTCAGCTGCTTCTCCAGAGCGCGGATCCTCTCGCGGTCCTCTCGCTGCTGGTTCCGCAGATCCTCCACACCTTCCTGCAAGACCAAGGGTTGGGAAATGACCCATTGAAGGATAGCACCTTGCTCTACCTTCTTCACGTTTTGGCTCGGCTAGCCCGATAACACCTTAGACTCATTGCTCATCAAATCGAATGTGAGGTTCTGTTGTCGTGTGCTACCTGGCAGAAGGAGCAGGAGAGAGACACCCTCCTCTCCAGCTCGCTTAGGATCTCCTCCTTCAGGGAGTTCCCCTTCCCTCCACCCACGCCTCCTCCAGACAGCCCTTCCTCCAGGTCTTTGCCCTTGCCGTTCACGAGGTGGTTGTTGATGTTGACAAGCGTTTTGTCGTGGTCCTGGGTTAAAAGAAATACAATCATTCATTATACCCACTTAATACTAAGCAAATCATTGTTAGCCAGCAGCAATGGAGTATTTCTAATGCAGCACTTCCTTCTTACTTTGGACACACAGTAAGCCACAGAAGAATGCAGTTCAATCTAGGCTGAAGGAATTTGTAGTGTTCCTCTACCCAACCGCCCTCCACCAAGAACCCAACGCTTATCATTCCTATTTTCTATACAGTGAACTGCACCAAAGCCCCCCAGCACCTGGGTACGGTTATCCAGCTGGTCCAGCTTGTTCTGGATGCTGTTGATCATCTCCTTTATCTCTGGCTGGGCGGCGTCGGCTGGGTTCCTTCCTCCTCCGCCCGGGCTGGTACTGCCTGTACCGGTGTTGCCTGATCCACCGCTGCCTCCGTTTAGGCCCGGTCTTCTCCCGGTCTCCTCCTGGAAGCGGTCGTTCATGCCTCGCAGGGTGGACTGCACGTTGTGGAGGTCCTTGGTCAGGCTCTGGATCTTCTCCTCCAACTGCCTCATCTTGTCGCTGTCCCCTCGCCCTGACCACAAAAAAGAAACAGACCAAAACTAAATGTTGCTTCCAAACAGAGAGTTGTTGTTGCATTTGTAGTCATTTAAAGGCCTACATTCTCACAGCTGCAGACATATTCACTGTTTTAAACCCATTAGCCCCATGCTAAAGCTATTATTGTGAAACAAATAGATTGCTGCTTGTGTACCTTGCGTATCCTCCTGGGGACCATTCTGTATTGTGCTGCCGTAAGTGAAAGCATGTGCGGTTGAATGTTCCCCCAAACAGCCCAGCATATTTTCAACGATAGTCTGACATTAAAATAACTTTAAACCCTTGAAACCTGTTAAAGGATCACACCTAGGATTAGGCCAATGCTTTTGCAGGACTAAACAGCTCTTTTATAACATGCATTATGCAGAAGGTGAGTGTGTATTTCTATGTCTGTTTATGTTCCATCCACCCACCACTGTCTCCTCCGCCCTGCCCGGTGCCAGTTCCACCCTGGCCATAGCCGTTTCCAGCACCGCCCTGTCCAGGCCGGGGCCTGGGCCTGGGCCTGGGGGTGGATACCTGGGTCCCAGAGCCACCCACAGGACCCACGTTGCAGTCTTCCCCACTGTAACCATGGCAACACCTCCACTCCATCTCCGTCACCATCTTGTAGGTCATCTTGTACCTGGGCCTCATGAACGTGCGGTAGCTACAGAAACACAGACAGGTCACACATGAGGATCCATTAGCCTACTGAAAGCATTACACTGCTGCTGCTGAATGTAACAGCATATACAGCAAGAAAACAGACAATGATCGTCTGTTTGTGCATAAAACACAAACACACAATCTGGATCCAATTGTACGGGATCATGGAAGGTAATGCCCAAAGCTGGCAGTCATAAACCCTAAAAATGCTAAGATCACAGAATTCAAATCGAAGAAGCTACTTAAAAAGTAAAACATGTTTGTTATTCACATATTCTATATTTACTGCAAGAACCAGTGAAACCGAAGGTTTTACCTCTCAACACAGCCTTCAAGAGCATGGTTAAAGGGTTCTGTGTGCCATAAACTCCTACCAAGTCATCTTATGAGAGAAAAAGCTTGCTCTAGAACTTAAATACATATGTGAGTCGAGCAATGCATAGCATGTCACACAAAACTGTCAGGAATTCTAATTATATTTTATTTTAAATTAAGTAAAGACATTAGTTACCACCAAATGTAACAGAATCGAGAAAAAAAAAACGTATTGCTGTCACATACTGTTCATATGTAAATAGCCAAACAAAAACATTTATTTCCAAATGAAAGAGGCTCTCCAATTGACTGAATTACTCTGCAAACAAAGCCATTACTGGAGACACACTGGTCCAACAGAGCCAGTGCCAGACTGTAATCATGGACTGAAAACTTTTGTGCTGCACATCCTTGGTAAAATGAAACACTTAACTGTCTTTTGGTTTTGTCTGGGTGGATTCTAGGAATTCTGGGGCCATTCAAGTGTCTGAGGAATCCAAAACTCAGTTTCTGTGGGTGGAATTATTTCTTTGCATTTTTAATTTTTTTTCTACCCAGATCTGGTTCTGTAATCGCATCCACTCGATTCCTCCCTGACTGCAGTAAAATACTGGTGCCAATCATCACAATGATTACAACTGTTGAGGCTTTGTCAAGGGCTATGTACACACACAGACACACACACACACACACACACACACACACACACACACATGAGCATACATATACGCACCCAATCACATACACACATAAGACAAACACACATACTCACAGACACACGCATGCATGCACGCACGCACGGACACACACACACACACACACAAATACACACACACACACACACACAACCATGTGCACACATATGCGCATACATAAGCGCACCCAATCACATACACACATAAGACAAACACACATACCCACAGACACATGCACGCACACACGCACGCACGGCCACACACACACACACACACACACACACACACACACACACACACACACACACATACACACAAAGCAATCCAACCCCCCTTCTTGAAAGTGAAGTCATCCCAGATGTTATTGATTTGCAGTGTTCTGGCTCTATTGCTTGATCTGTTGCAAGCTATCATACACACACACACACACACACACTTATATGTGCGTATTATTCCCCCAATGCTGGCTTGAGCTCAGAAGGCAGCGGTGAAACTGACATTCTTCACCATGCCTTGTGTGAACATTTGCTCATATTGTTTTTATTCTTTTTTCAATTTTTGGGGGTCTCTTTCTCTCTACTGTATGTATGAGCCCCACAGCCCCATATCCCCTGTAAACACAGCCATCTGCAGTCCAGCTGTCAAGGGTTTTGCAGTGAGTAGAGCTTGTGGGCTCGGCTGCTCTCGGCTCTTCTTCCTTAAAACCAACATATACTTCGACCATAGACCGGGCTTGTATGTCTCCATAGACCGGGCCTGTATGTCTCCATAGACCGGGCCTGTATGTCTCCATAGACCGGGCCTGTATGTCTCCATAGACCGGGCCTGTATGTCTCCATAGACCGGGCCTGTATGTCTCCATAGACCGGGCCTGTATGTCTCCATAGACCGGCCGGGTATGTCTACAGCCCTTCATACCTTCAGGAGATACTTATTCTCACCAGAGAGAGGGAGAGAGAGAGAGAGGGGGGGGGGGGGGGGGGTAACCCGAATGACTCCCCAGCTTGAGGCGGTGGAGTCGTTCGGGGTGTTTTTCTACCAGACTACGCATACCATCACCATGTGGTGTGGGGTGGGAGAATGCAAGGCCACTCTCAGTGCTCTGCTCTCGCATGTTGTCGCTAAGCTCCACGGCCACAGGGCTTGTTTTTATGGGAGTTTTCTTTTTTTGTGATGTTGTGAAATTATTGACCTTAAAAGAAATCAAACATTTTCGGGTTTAGTTAACTTACTGACAGACAGTTTACAATGGTTGGGAATGATAGGCTCCGTGTTGCAGTGAGGGAAGTGTGAATTGTAAAAGCAGTCCAGATAGCGCAGTGCCATATTGAACGTCCAGGATTAGAGACGGGTAGGGCAGCTTTCCCAGGAATATGGGTTACATTTAAGGAATGGTTTATTAAGACCTGGCTCCCTCTTAGCCCATGGCGGTGCCAAATGTAGTGTAAAAAGAGAAAAATGGTTAAGAAGGAGGAATGGAATGAGAAAAAAAAACTGAAGAACAGACAGAGAGAACTGGGTTAGAACTTGAGAAAAAATGTCAAGCACCAGGAATTTTATCCTACTTTCTGGAGCAGCTGTACGCCTGCGATGCAGGGATTCAACCATCCCTCTATGGCTTATGCAACACTTCCCGCCAGAGTGTGTGTGTGTGTATGAATATTTGTGCATGCCTATTTGCACTAGCGTGAGTGTTTCAGGAGATGGGTCCATGTTTTTATGTGTGTGCCTTTCTGAAATTGTTTGTTTGTGTCTGTGTGCATGTGTGTTAGGGGTTGTTCTGAGTTATTGCGGCTGTGTGGGTGAGTGAGTGGGTGAGCGTGCGTGCGTGTGTGGAATGGGGTTTGAGTTTGTGTCTGTGTATGTGGTTGTGTGGTGTGTGTGTGTATTTGTGTGTGTGCGTGTGTTTGTGTGTGTGTGTATCTGCATGTGTATGCATGTGCCCATGTGTGTGTTTGTGTGTGTGTATGTGTCCGTGTGTGTTTGTGTGTGTGTGCATGTGTCCATGTGTGTGTGTGTGTGTGTGTGTGTGTGTGTGTGCATGTGTCCCTGTATTTGTGTGTGTGTGTGTGTGTATGCGTGTGTGCGTGTAGGTGGATACTTACGCCACTACACGGGAACACTGTACATTTCCCCAGGAACAAGGATGGTAGTCTGGCTTGACGTAGGTCTCCACCCCATCCTCCACCATACAGCTCACTGTCTTGGTCACTACATATGCACACCAGTTCCTGAGAGAGAGAGAGAGAGAGAGAGAGAGAGAGAGAGAGAGAGAGAGAGAGAGAGAGAGAGAGAGAGAGAGAGAGAGAGAGAGAGAGAGAGAGAGAGAGAGAGAGAGAGAGAGAGAGAGAGAGAGAGAGAGAGAGAAAGAGAGAGAGAAACACACAAACACACACAGGGGAGTTAGATTTGCATCAGCTACTGTGATAAACAAACAGCCAACAGGGACTGTGGTTACAGAGGGCAGCTCCCAGTGACCGCTGCTCTGGGTCCAAGGCTCTAAAGGGCCAGGGCCTGCAACACTGTGGTTGGACCGTGTCATTTCCTGGACTAAATGAGGGCACATCCATTCATGTGTAGCCAAGGTGTTGTGAAAAAAGGGGAACACATGTGCAACAAATCTGCTTAGCGATCTAAATGGTGAAGCGTCAATGGCATCGGAAGAGCAGTATTTCTTCACTGCCGAAGGAAATAGAAGAAAGGCTAAAGAAAAATAAGTTAACGCAGAAATCAGATGGCGGTCCTGGGGGCATTGTACTTTGTACATTGCACTCACTTTTGGTACTAGTTATTAACCCTTACTACACTAGAAACCAAGTACTTTTGAATTACCCTTTCGGCACCATATCTACTGTACATTCTTAAACAGTGACACATTACACACGGCCCCTCTGTCTCAGTAACAACCCTGCGTCATTCTGAAGGCACTGGACAGCAGGCCATGCATACCTGCTGTTAGAACTGGACTCTGGTGAATATTTCAAGGGGGACGCTCAACATCATCACTGAATAAGACGAGGCGCAGTGTGTCCAGACGCAGTAAAGAGCCCGTTAAAGAGTAACATCACAGCGTGTATTATGCCGGCGCGTCGAACGGGGCGATGGACGAGTGAAGCTGAAATATCGTGCTCCTTCCGTGACTCTATTAAAGTTATTCAGGAAGTGGTAAATCAAACACACACACACACACACACACATGGTGCTGGGCTGCGCTGAGGTCTGGAGCCTCGTCTCACGCGAGCGACAAGACCGCAGTGAAAAGGTACCGGGACCCGAGAGGGTTCCCCTGAAGAACTGCCACCATGAATGCTTTGACGATGGGTATTTATGTTTATTGCAAGGAACCTAAGTGGACTGTCGGAAAACCAGGACATTTGCCCCTACATGCCCCACGAACGCTCCCTTCTCTACGGTGTCCCAAAGCTTAGACAAAAGCAGAACAATACCTCACTGTCTCGAACCATCTGGACAAGGAGGATGAAGCGTTTTACATTGTGAGGTACCACTAAAGGACAATTGAGCAGGGCACATTAACCACACAAATACCTCATCCGAGCAGAGAGGGATCACCAATGGAGATTGACTCTCCTCTGCTACACAGGCTAATGGTTTAAGTAGGACTAGCCAAAGCAGCTACGCCGGTATTGGGATGAGAGGAGGGGGGGGGGGGGGGGGGGGGGGGGGGGCTGTGGGTTTTGTTAAATTCTGAGGTCTATTAATTAATGAGGCATATGTGTATAGTGCAGCCATAACTCCCTGTAGAGCACAGTAAAACGGGGAGAATTATGCGGCAGCCGCCTTCATGGCCCACAGACCCACACTCATGTGGATTTACAGTTCCTGGTCTTTAACTGGTGTTCAGGTTCAGTGAGGCTTGCCATAAATCTAACCATGATCCACTTCCTCTCTTTAAATACAGATTCTTGGCATTTCTACAACACCATTTTTTGTCATCCTCATTGTAATTGCAATTTTTTTGATTGTTCGATAACGTTTATATCGTAAAGTGTAATGGGACATTAGCATTATTTTTCTACAAGGATTCTTCTCTGACATAACTTAAACAAATTCATATTTGCTTTGTTACCTTTATGTACTTGTGCACTGATTTCATCATTACATCCCCAGAAAGAAAACTAGTGTTTTTCATTTGACTTATCATTGCAATTACTAATTGCATTACAATTAGTTTTGAATGTTGCAGTGCCAACTATTGCCAACTATGAATCTGGGAAGCAGGGTTGTGAGTTTAGCCCCATTGGAGCTCATTGGATAATTTGGGTAAAAAAAACAATAACCTCAACTTATATATTTTTTTAAAAGGTAAAGAAATTATTTGAATTTGAAAGATTAACATGGCGTCATGAAGCCAAAACATATACAAACAACATTTGAATGGTTGTGTTTCACATTTGGTAGTGTTTCAGTTTGCAAGAGATATGTGGAGTTTTTACAAAATGGTTACGTTTTGAGAAGTTGAGCTATAGTTTCAGGAAACTTAATGATTGGGAAAAACTGTAACTCCCAAACTCCCTTGTTGAAGGAAGCATAACTCTTTGAGACTGATCAAGCGTGACAAAGGTGACAAAGAATCAGAAATCCTAAAATGCAGACGTTCCCATCACAGCCTGTATGTCGGTCCCACTGACAGCTGACATGACCAACAAAATGCACAGTTCAGAGACAGAGAGAGAGAGAGAGAGAGAGAGAGAGAGAGAGAGAGAGAGAGAGAGAGAGAGAGAGAGAGAGAGAGAGAGAGAGAGAGAGAGAGAGAGAGAGAGAGAGAGATGATGGCGGAACAAAGGAGATGGTATGATTAGAGCTCACTTTTGACAGGTTGGTGTGTGTGTGTGTGTGTGTGTGTGTGTGTGTGCATGTGGCTGTGTGTGTGTGTGTGTGCGTGTGTGCCTGTGTGTGTGTATGTGTGACTGGGTGTGTTCTTGTGTGTGTGTGTGTGTGTGTGTGTGTGTGCGTATGACTGTGTGTGTGTTGGTGTATGTCTGACAATATTCCCTGTTATTCACTCAGTCCATAAAGATTTTTCTTTAATACATCTGTGACTGCTATAAACTAATGTGAGCTGCTATAAACTAATATAAATGACAAAATAAATTCAAAATGGCAGCTGGCGAATATGTTATATACCAAGTTTAAGCAAGCATTGTAATTCTGCTTTGACCTGATCTTATTCTGTGTCTCTGTTCACTGGACTGATAATCGACAAAGTCTTGTGTGGTAATTACCAAATATGGTGGTTAAAACAAAACAAGAACTAAGAACTCTTTCAAAATCTACTAGTTTCATGTAGGAGAAGGTATTTGTATATTTGTCCTTTGTTCTAACCAGACCACTTTGGATCAATAGGAAGCAACAGCGTTGTGAGTGGGCAGGTGTGTGCATGTAATTGCATACACGTGTGAGTGTTCCATGTTAAAGATAAGCAGGGGGCCCACAGCTGTTGCAAGCTGTTGATGAATTAGTTTGAATTGATATTCCAGCCTTGGTTGCACACACACACACACACACACACACACACACACACACACACACACACACACACACACACACACACAAGCACATAGAGACATGCACATGCACGTGCACACACACACACACATACACACTCAAGCATATAAAGACACGCGCGCACACACGCGCACATACACACGCACACCACACACACACCCACCCCCCCACACACAAACAAACAAACATACATACAAAGGTTTTTCTGTGCCTCGGTTACTGTGCAGGCAGGAAATGTGTAACTCATGGCGGTGATGTCATCTCGTCAATCTGGATCTCTCTGCATACCTCCGTCTCTCTGTGTCTACGCCTTGTTCACACATGGGAACACAATACGCGTGGCACACACAAGGCTGCTCACCACTTTAACACATTACAAACTCTGTTTTGTTGAAGCCTGCCCTGAAAAGAAGTATATACTTTTATGAAAAATCAGATGCCTAGACCTGAGTAAAGAGATTATGTTGTGCCCACGCTGACTAACCAACAAACATACACAAAGGCACACTAAAAGAGACAATTATTAAGTGAAGTGTCTCACCAGGAGACCAAAAATGATTTATTACATTAGTAGGTGGAAGGTTTCAGCGAAGGTCGCTTCATCCGCACTTGGATACGGAAAATACGACTCCCGTGGCGGCCATTTTGGATCAGAAACAAAAGCTGTGCAGAGATGAGCATAACACAACTGATGGATAACCACTGTCCTTCAGTAAATGATCCCATTGTTGGTTCACTCATGGAATGCAACATAACACTAGGTCACGGTCATGGCCTGGGTTCATTTGTCTTCTGTTTCTATGGTGTGATACATTAGTGCTAGCACCCACACTAATGAGATGATGTGGTGATTGTAGAACACGACAGAAACCCACCAAATGAGAGGTGATTTCGGGCAGCTAAATGGGAACGGAACGTTGTTATCTCAGACAGTGTATAGTATATTTTATTGTCATGAGAATCCTGAAAGGAATCCCATAATCCTCTTAAGGATCCTTAAATTGATAGTGATGGAGGTGCAGTCACGGAAGGAAAGCTAACGCAGGTTGACAAAGGGTGACATGATTTGATCTTGGTCACTAAATTCTCAGGATAATGGCGTACCATAATCCTGTCACTTCTTGCTTTGACTCAGATCTTATTTTAAAACAGATTGCTGGTGTGTGGTCTTGCTACATCACAGATCTAAAGGCCAGGCTATATGGGTTCAACCGTGACTTCCAACAAATCTCCAGAGTTTCGTCACGGACGGCCAAACTGGAAACACTTCCAGCAGGTAAGGCCTGGCTCTCAGTGACCTCACCAACTGCCTGGGGTTAGAGGTCGCTGGCTGGAAAAATACTGGGCAGTTAATCCTGAGGGAGATGGAGGATCAGTGCAGCAGTAGCAGCAGACTGCAGCTGGGGTTCTGGAGCAGTGTGCAAACTGTCCAAACATACGATGCCAAATTGATTCTTTGGCACCGACTTTGGGTTCAATGTGCATTTCACACACATTTATGCTGTATGTGTGGCAGTGATATGAAGCATATTTATAAGTGGAAGCGTAATTTGTAATATAATTTTAAGTTTGACTTTTCACAAGAAGCAACGCAAACATGGACTTCAGCAGTATCATCCGCTTAAAGATGGAAGTACGGCATTAAATAAAAGAAAGAAAAGAAAGAAAGAGAAAAAAGAAATATATATATTAAACGAGCGATAAGAGTCATAAGAGCGTTGCTTGGCACGTATTATGTTTAAACACAAAACAGTCAGTGTTTAGGAGTGGCACAATGAAAGCTCTTTAATGTCAAATAATCTCATGAGCGCACTGCTTTTCAATATGTTCCACTATGTTGATTGTTATTCCAGGCTGGCACACACACTGTCCCATTTAGGGCTTCCCCGCCCTCTTCTTATCTAAACTACTAATAGTCTACCGGTATGTGCTCACTTGTTTTTCCTCCAAAGTAAATGTTTGAGTTTTTCAGCTTTTTGTCGACGACAATGCCGCTGTGATGAAACTCGCCTTACGTGTGTGTCTGGGGTCTGTTTGCTTGATGATGGGAGTGCATTCCTTCTGGCTGAAATCCAAGTGATTCAGTCTTCTGACAGTGAAAGCACCTCTCCCAGTCTCTACTGACTGACCTCACCAGCATTACAAAATATGTGGGTTTAGACCCATCGCTTTAAGTGTGTGTGTGTGTGTGTATGTGTGTGTGTGGGCGTGCATTCACACACTTTTATGTACATACACACAGACCCATCACTTCAAGTGTGTATGTGTGTGTGTGTGTGTGTGTGTGTGTGTGTGTGTGTGTGTGTGTGTGTGTGTGTGTGTGTGTGTGTGTGTGTGTGTGTGTGTGTGTGTGTGTGTGTGTGTGTGTGTGTGGATGTGTGTGTGTGGGCATGCATTCACACACTTTTATGTGCATACAGATGTGTACTTGATTTTTTCTTCGTTGATTTTTTGACTTGCAGTGTATTGCAGTATGGGCTTAGGGTTAGGGTTACCATTCAGCTATACCGTTGTACCACAATAATGACCATAAGTAGCATACTTGAAAATCCCACACAATCGAATGTATTAGTGACAACTTTGAAAGCTCTGGGCCTGTGGTGGGCATGCATCTGGGAAAATGTCCCACTGCTAATAATTCCTTCTCTAATTTAAACACTGGGGTGGTGGACATTTGTGTGTGTGCGTGTATGTATGTTGTACTAGTGTGTGTGTCCGTATCAAAATCTTCTACCATGCGAATGGCCAGCAGAAAGCTACATTCCTTCACCATTTGTCACGGGTGCTTTTTACTTGGCTTTCGTGTCTCTTTTCCTTCATTTGGGGGGGGCCTTTCATTGTAAATGTTTAGTCAACGCATACCCTCCCTCACACAGCCTCACAGAGCAGATATAGAGCTGGGAGGAGAGGATTGATGAACGGCAGATAGAGAGGGAGAGAGAGAGAGAGAGTGAGAGAGAGACAGAGAGAGAGAGACAGAAGGAGAGAGGGAGAGAAAAGAATAAGACGTTGACATTAAGAGAAAGGTAAACAGTGTTGGAAGAAGTAAGAGGTAGGAGGAAAAAGAGAGACAAAAGAGAAACGGAGCAACGAGGTTTGAGAGGATGTATGAGTTTGATGTATACACGTATGAATTCTGCAAAATCTCATCCCTTTACTGTAAACTCAAACACAACCACCCTACCCATCCACCACCTTCATTTCAACGTCTTGGTCTAGCATGTTTCTAGAATGATGGAGCACTGGATGGAGAAGAGAGAACCCGGAGGGGGGCGGGACAATTCAGATCAAGTATAAACAGGGGGAAAAAAGAGACTGAGAGGAGAGATGAAGACAGGAGGGGGGCGGACCTATGGCAAAGTAGCCAATCACATTCATCTCAACCATTTGGCCTAGACTCAGGAAAAAAGGAGTAAGGAGCAAACAAGCAGCAGAGAATGAGCGAGAGAGTGAGAAAGTGAGACAGAGTGAGAGAGAGAGAGAGAGAGAGAGAGAGAGAGAGAGAGAGAGAGAGAGAGAGAGAGAGAGAGAGAGAGAGAGGGAGAATGATTAGATCGTCTGGTGAAGAAGTGATTCTTGGCAAAGAAAGAGAACAATATAACACAAAAAAGAAGAAAGAGGGATCGATTGTGATTGTGGGAGTAAAGGGTTGCATGAGCTGGCATAATGACTCTGGACTTAAACACACACACACACTCATACATGCACACACACACACACACACACACACACACACACACACACACACACACACACACACACACATATACACATACACACATACACACACACACACGCACCAAATCCCATCCAAACACACTTCATTCCTCCCCCTCTTCCCTATTTCAGAATTTTCATCCCTCAATCTCTTCCTCCTCTCTTCTCTTCTCTCTCTCCCTCTACCTCGTCTATCTTGGCTGAGGTATGGATGCTTGGGACTAGCCACCCAGCGACCGTTATTACAATAACAGCGGCATATTACGCTTCCATTGAAACCCTTTTGTTTTGGCAACAAGGAGGGAGCTGATTCATGAGGCAGGTGATTACACATCTCATTGCTGTGGTTGACAACCGGCCAACTAGCCTGGTGGCAAAGCTCTGTGAAAACCCTGCACAATTATGGTCCATGGCTGTTAATATGTGGGTTCTGTGTGTGTGTGTGTGTGTGTGTGTGTGTGTGTGTGTGTGTGTGTGTATGCTTGCACACATGCAACTGTCCGTATGTCATTATAAATGGTGTCTCTGCTTTCAATATTGCGGACGTTTGGGGGGGGGGGTAGTGTTTAAAGTAATCCACAATTAGGTGTGTGGTTATGAAATGGCTGCACATGCCCCAAAGCTTTATATGTACTGCATTTGTTGTGTGTGTGTGTGTGTGTGTGTGTGTGTGTGTGTGTGTGTGTGTGTGTGTGTAACACAATCAATAAGACATCATTAGGAACAGGACAGCTTTATGAATTGGTTTGGAAAGATTATTGAGCTGTTGAATGCTCGGACATAAATCTATCCTGATAGAAGCTTTCACAGGGCTGATTCGTGCACAGCAACAATTACATAATTTTTTATTGAGTTGGATGACAAGTTTGACCACTATGATTTGAAAGAAAAGAGAAGTAAAAAAAGTTCTTTTTGAAATGAAAATGTATTCCTATTGATGTGACATAAATTACCAATCTGTATCTATCTGTCTCTCTCTCTCTCTCTTTCTCGCTCTCTCTCTCTCTCTCTCTCTCTCTCTCTCTCTCTCTCTCTCTCTCTCTATCTCTGTCTCTCTGTCTCTCTCTCTCTCTCTCTCTCTCTCTCTCTCTCTCTCTATGTTTGTCACAATATGGTGATATGGAGAAGAGACAAATTGACATAGTATTTTAATGAAAGTACGAAGTTAATTGAATGAAATGTCATTCATGAAGATCATTTCATTGCTCTCTCAGTGTCCGCACCAGATTGTCTTTAAGATGCTTATCAGAGACGCCATTATTAAATTTAAACCCAGCATTTGGTCGGACAGACAGAAAGAATAAGATAGAAATTGAGGGAGAGATGTATTCTTCATCAATATGATATCAACTAAAGATATAGGGATCAGCAGAGATATCTGTAAATTGGCATTTGCCTGTCTCACACAGGTTCATACGAGTTGTTTAATTCCAAATTCATCATTGTGCGTCCAGAAGGGGATTTCGCTGGGTTGGGCTCTGTGATTATTAAGCTACCTGTGATGACAATTATATTGTCAGCTGCTTCTGGCTGGGTAGTCTACATGAAGGGGTACCTGTCAGCAGCGCATCACAAGTAGCCTCATAATAATAATAAACAACTATTCAAAACAAGTGGGACATCGTTGGAAAGTAATTCAAAGTGTTTTCCCCTCACATGAAGAGGAGCTAGGCTTCTGTAACTCTGCAAGTCAATGGAAGTGGCTAACAGAGAGCAAAGGCTAACCCAGCCAGCTCTCCTTCTGGATGCAAAATGATGAATTTGGAATTAAACAATTCGTCAGAATCTGGGTAATTTACGGATATCTCTGCGTATTTCGTTAAAGACAGGAATGTGCAGATACAGAAGAGAGACTAAAACAACACAGGATATAAAAAGAGATGGAAAGAGTGATTAGGAGATATGGAGAAAAGCGAATTGAAGCTGCAAAGAAGAATTCTTAAATTGTGTGAGCGTAACAGTGTAATGCTCACAAGCCAATACACACACACACACACACACACACACACACACACACACACACACACACACACACACACACACACACATACACACACACACCACGTGCCTCATTATAATAACTAACTGACTGGTTGGATATATAGGCAATACAGATGTCTACAGATCACTGGTATTACAGTCTGTTTGACCTTGTGAAAAACATCTATCTTCATTCAACTGGCAGCCAAAATAGTAGACGCAAGACTCCAACGGAATGTTCCAAATTTGTCATTTTCAGAAAAAGGACAAAGGAATGTGGCTTTCCTTTTAGTCTTCCAACTTTCTTCCACTGTATTCTCTCCATGATATCTGCGGGTTTCAACACATTAAATGTGAGATACCTCTTAAAATTATATTTAGTACTAATGTCACAAAAATAATCGATCTGTAAGGTTCCAACCATAGAGTCCAACTGACCAGTTATTTCCGACCAGAATCTGTCGACCAGGCACCTTTGATTCTGGCAACAGTGAAGGCCAACATAACAAGTGCTGCAAAAACATGATTCAATGTAATCATAAACACAAAACATTTAACCATTTGATTCTAATATTCTATGGGCCTTTTAAATGCCTTTGAAGGCCTTATATTTGGCATTTGTGAAGATAAGGGTGATTTCACACCAATAGTTCTGTTGATTTGGTCCAAACCAGCGCGCTCCTTTTTTTACAATGTTGCACGCTCACCTTACTGCGGTATTTAAAAGAGGACCAAAGTGTGTAAACACCACCCGTGCTCAAACTATGTCGTAATTTGGTTAGAAAAGATAGTCAGGAGTCGTGCCACTGTCTTCCAAAAAAAAGCTCTCGTGATAAATTGTTCCCAGCTAAACGTGGAAATGTACCCATCTCACGAGCTGCGTGGATGTTAATGCGAACTGTAGTTCACTTGAAGTGATGTGACTTGGATGACGAACGCATCACACTGGATCTAACATTGCTCTATTGATATCTCTCTTCCTAATAGCCTCTCGCTGCCACCTCGCCCAGCCCCATCCACACAGCCACTTGCTCACAGCCACTTAAAGCAGGGACAACAGAATCCATTCACTGCCATCAGCCCCTCACTAATAAAATATATTTGAACAATGCTTCCTCTGTGGAGGCAAGAATGAGGAGGAAGAGGACTGGTCAAGGCTAGGATGCTCTGTTTGGCCAGTGGGATTGTTTGATTGTCTTTTATTTACAATGTGGTTTTCCTGCAGTTAGTGGGTTTGTCAACACACGCACACATACACACACGCACACACACACACACAGTTCTCCTTCGGTCATTGTATTCCCGCATCACCCGAGTGCAGTCGTGCTGACCTTGTCTTTTTGATCCTACTCAAACATCTGAGACCACCCAGTTCCTTGTTTGCACCATCCACTTCCTACCATACCAATACGTTTCACCTCTCTCTCTCTCTCTCTCTCTCTCTCTCTCTCTCTCTCTCTCTCTCTCTCTCTCTCTCTCTCTCTCTCTCTCTCTCTCTCTCTCTCTCTCACTGTCTCTCTCTCTCTGGGAAAAACATCCTAGGTGAAAACATCCCTATCTATGCGTTATGGTTGCCATACCACACACCATCTGCAACTTTATCAAAGACTATATAGTGACTGTGACAATGACTATACAGGGACTACAACCGTTTCTCATTGAAAGGGAAACAGATAATGTTTAGGTTTGAATCGTCAAAAAACATAACATTTGTTTCAGTGCTCAACAAGCGAGAAACCTGGTAGTTTAATTTGAAATGGAACTTTGAATAAAGGCAAACACACATGTACACGCACGCACACACACACACACCCACACACAAAAATGCACACACTCACATGCGCACACACACACCCAAGCACACACTCACACACACGCGCACACGCGCACACACACACACACACACACTCGCACACATGCACGCAAGCACTCACACCCCCCCCCCCCACACACACACACACACGCACATACAGTAATCATTAATCATGCAATAACTATACTTGGCTGTAGCTACAAGCTATTGCGTCAGCAATAGCAAAGCCCAAATCCCAGTGAAGAAAATCCCCTCATGTTTTACTTCTGTAAGAAACCTCCCTATACGGTTGCCGTGGGTAACACAGTAATGAGATCACAGGTCAGAGAGGCCCACTCAAACAGTGGTGTGTGGACTTTCTCCAACAGGAACGGTTCACTGGGTGTGTGTGTGTGTGGGTATGTGTATGTTTGTGTGTGTGTGTGTGTGTGTGTGTGTGTGCGTTTGTGTGTTGAATAGAAAAACTTGTGTGAATGGGTATTTCTCTGGTTGAATAGAAAAACTTTATTGCATGTTTATCGGGTGTTTCTGGGTGCATGTCGAGCGTGCATGTATGTACGAGCGAGTGAGCGTATGTGTGTGTGTTTAAAAATGGTATGTGGTTCTTATTCACTTGAATCTATGACATCATCCAAACAGAACAGGCCCTCCCGGAACACGCAAACAGAGTCTCTCTCTCTCTCTCTCTCTCTCTCTCTCTCTCTCTCTCTCTCTCTCTCTCTCTCTCTCTCTCTCTCTCTCTCTCTCTCTCGCTCTCTTTCTCTCACTCTCCAGCTCTCTCTCTATCTCTCTGTCTCTCTGTCTCTCTCACTCTCTCTCTCTATCTGTATGACTACACACTGCAGCACTTCTTGGAAACCCAACAGTCGTACTTGACTTACTGCTCAACATCCTCTTTGTAAGTAGAACCAGGCCTTTCTCAGAACAACACTGCAACCCTGCCTCCTGTTAAAAACGCTGTCCCAAACCCCAACAACATTGTCACACAGTCTTACTCACAGTCTCCGTGGGTATGAATGAAACATAGGGGTCACGGGTGTTCATCACAAGACTCAGCGCGCAGCGGCCAGTGACGCATACGTAGCTGTTCTTAATGGGAATTAAAGGCGAGTAAGGCCTTGGGACTGTGTCTCTGACCCATCAATTCTCTCGTCTGCTGCCGTTTATGTGTGTCTGTTTTGTCTTGGGGAGAAGCACATGGTGTATGTAGGAGCAGACAGTAGATGCTTCCATAATTGCTGCCTGCAGGAGCAGCGACCATCAATTGCTAATCAAAGAGAGAAGAAAACAGAGGTTGGTGACAGAGAGAAAGAGAAGAAAAATACTGGGTGGTTAATGAACTTTGGAATGTTTGTAGAATACTGAGTATTGTGAAGACTTCCAGTTTTAACGAACTGCTTGAAAATGATAAAGGATTAGAGAGTTTCACAATATATTTCGACAACGCAAGCAAAGGTTCCCTATGAACCTATCCCCTACACACCAAACCATTTTTCCTGTGTGTTTCCCGCAGGTCTAAGTGCAGATGAAGATTGCAAGCTTTGGTCCGGGAAGACGTTTAAGTTTGTTTCTCCTCACGCCCTCCCCCTGCATTATTCATCCTTCATCAACTTAGTTTAACACCCTGAAGTCTGTGTCCCTACGTGCTTGGTCATGAGTGCCTAGCCTAGCGCAGCGCTACGATGTATATTCACCTGGTTACAGTACAGTGCAATGCACTGGACACGCACACTCATGCATGCGTATAGTGCATTGTAGCCATTAAATGGCAGCATGGACTGGGGCTGCTGTAAACATCTGAATGAATGTGCAACAGGCAGGCTGCAATAGAGTGACGTGTCTGGAGCCCGTGCTTAGAGGTACCAGGCAGGTATGGGCAAAAGGGGGCGGTAGGGACATTCAACAGATGCCCTGTCATGCTCTAATAACTCATGTGCACCCCCTTCCACTTTGGCAAGAGGAACACTATTCTGTAGCACCTAGCGTCAGTGTTATAGGTGGTAACGCCGATCATCACCAGGGTTAAGGCATCCATACTCCGGGATTATTCTGAGAGGATTTAGAATTTGGACTTTGCCTGCTTCTTGTCCTCTCAGAGTAGATAGGACATCATCCAGTCCACTCTCAATGATGATGCATGAAAGTGACCGACATAAGTCGTTCTAGAAGTTCCAAACCATTATTTTCAATGATGACACTCGCCACCCTCCTCATCCTCATCCTCATCATCATCATCGTCCAATCAAGATCAACCCAGCCATTGGATAAAGAAGGTCCGGTGGCGCACAATGTGTCTGTTCTGCCTCATCGCATGATGGGAAACGCAGTCCCGGGAACAGGCCATGGATGAACTCCAGCTGAGGGGAACCCGGAGCGACCACAAAGCAGGCCGTACCGTACCATTACCTCCTCCTCAATTACAGCCCTCTTTACTATTTCAGTAAAGACTCCAATTTGTCAGACACGGCCCCGGGGCCCAGAGGCGGGCGGCTGCGGCTGCTTCTCGGGTGACATCCCCGGCCGCCTCCAGAGAGCCGCACACTCGCCGGCTGTCGGGCTGAACAAAACATCCACCCTTTCTTTGTCCTGTCCCATAAACTACTACCCCTACCCTGCCTGGTGGCGAGTGCCATCGGTGTCATTCCTCAACCAGCATGGACTTAGTACTCTTCTGCGAAAGCACAGCACATTCATTCCTTACTTTGGCGTGTGCTTCCGTGATTTGGTTTACCGCGAAGGACCACCATCAAATATAGACACGATTTAGAAAGTTTCCTCCAAGACGTCATTTTCTATCAAATATTTAACAATGGTATCGCGTCCCACCATTTAATCATTTGAGGGTCTGACATTCTAAGGAGTATTCTCGCCAACCAATCAGCAGCAAGTAGCTCCCATTATGTCAAGCTAAGACCCTGGAAATTCTTTGTTTTCTTTTCTGCTCTCGAGGACTTGGCCTGAAACCCCAACCCTGGCTTTATGTCATGGAAACAAACTTTGAATCTGCACGCACACCTTCACGCCACCGCGCGCCTCAATTAGTTCCATGCAATGGAAAAACGCCACTTGACAGTCTGCTAAGCTTCCCCACTTGAGTAATCCTCATTACTCTTAAAGCACCCTACCCCCTTTTCCAGATTGTCCTATTCTGTGTGGGATT